>VZTD01003056.1:448911-541175 GCA_013397725.1 Rhagologus leucostigma
TGGCTTTTCTCAGTCTCACGTCGAAGCTGCTCCTTTACTGTCCATTCATACAGGAATGCCGACGTGCTGTGCTGCGCTAGAAAATGCTGATATGAGACTGGGAGTTGCACTAGGGTTGGAAAGCCACATCCCCGAAACAAAAGCAGTAGGAAACCAGCAAGTTTAGTAGATTTAACTACATCCTAGCAGCAGCTCTGGGAATGCAGCTACATCAGCAAACCAAACTTTTTCATGGCTCCAGCAGGTGATTCTGTTACAGATGCCTGGTGTGCACGTAACTACCTGTGAAGAGTTATAACATGGTTGGCTTTCTTTAAAACTTCAGTATATTGAAGAAACTGAGGGGTTTTTTTGTAAGAACCCAAAGCTATAAAAGCTCCTAACTCTTTCAAATTGCAGAGAAAATTGCAGACACCTGGAAACAGGTCCTAAATGTGTCCTAAGGCCTCAGAAACCAGATGGCAAGACCCATCAATTTAATAAAAATAAGGTTTTCTGACACAACTGTAGGAATGGACAGTATATACAATATAAATAAGATGATGTTACAAAATTCATTGAAACGATTTGGGGGGACGATTTTTTGTTTGTTATATAAAGCCCTGTAATGAATTAATTCAGCCACTGTTTCTATTAAGCCATATGTATTTATAAAAACCCTTATGTATATGAAAGGTAGTTCACTTCTCATCACATACATTCACTGGGAATTCTAGGCCAGGTCTCATAATTATGTGACTAACATATTGTTTTGTTCCCATTTCCTTGCCAAATCAACACAGCTCAAAGAGAAGGAATTGAAACCTATTCCTTCCTGTGAATCATCACACAAATTGTTTACAGAACTTCAATCCGTTGCAGTTGGAGACTCACTCAGGAGAATACAGGTTTTTTAGTGGTGGGTTGTTTGGGTTTTTTTACTGGAGGTAATGCAGAACCAAACTACTTAGAACAGAAAGCAGAGAGAGTTGGGCAAACTTATCAGACTTAATTCCCCAACCCTTTTTTGTACTCTATGTGAATGATTTACTTATGCAGCTTTTAAAATAAAGCCTTTTTTTCCCCACAGTGAATGAGTATTACTTTCCCTATAATAAATAAAGGGCTCGATTCAATTACGCTTTAAAAAAAAAATCCTTTGTTTTCACCAGAATTTTCAGCTGTTTTGTTGCAGACAGTGCAGTGGGTCGCCTTGTATGGAAACGTTACTTGAATCAAACTAAATGATCAAAAATTCCAGCCACTGGAATATATTCACCCATTTACGTTTTCTCTAAATTGAATGCTAAATTACCAGAGCAGGTTATGGTTACCATAGTCTTTACCTTAATGCCTGTTGGTGAAGTTGGTTTGCTTCTGGATTTTTCTCCCATTTTGGGATAAAAGAAGTGACCTCCAGCTGCCAGTGAGGAAATAACAATTCGATATAGAACACATTAAGGGATACAATGAGAAGACAAACTATAGAGTGTATAGTTCAAGAGATACAAGAATTAACACTGGTACAGGATCTCTGCCTTCTTTCCTGGCAGGGCTTTCAATTCTTGCCACATCATAGCAGTAGCTGGCTGTTTTCCCTGTTAGTAAGGGAGCCTTACACACCAGTGTTGCTTTTCTACTCTTCTTCATAACTGTACACTGGGCCAAATCTCTTGGCCCAAGGATTACTTGAGGGACTTCCTTAGTTCTGAACTAGTTCCAAACTGCAGCTAGGTACAAGAGTTTGATCCTGTGGCAGAGATGAGATTCCTGACACTGCCAAAGGAGGAATCTCTCCATAGTTCTGTTTCACAGGACTACACACAAACACTTAACTCAACTTGTAAATCACAGGGAAGGCTTTGCTTGTCTCCTGTACCCGGAACAGGAAACCTACTTCAATGTCAACTGAGAGATTTACAGAGCTGTTAATATCAACAAACAGAGGAGCACACTAAGTGAAGAGTAATATAGTAATTATGCTAACAGTAACAAAACCTCCTGTCCTTCTGCTACCAAATTCAGCAGCAAAACTTCAACGAGAGTGAGACTCAGCCCTAAAAGAGCAAGATCTCATTCACTGTCTT
Organism: Rhagologus leucostigma; assembly: GCA_013397725.1. Lineage (NCBI taxonomy): Eukaryota > Metazoa > Chordata > Aves > Passeriformes > Rhagologus > Rhagologus leucostigma. The sequence goes on from VZTD01003056.1 coordinate 450,978, forward strand.
TTAAGTTTGTGAGCCAAAGAGCCTATAGCAGCCTAGCAGCCATTTCCACCTGCTAAGCCTGCCTTTAGGATTCAAATTTAACCATTTAATATCCTTCTTTATTTTAAGATCTCTCTGGTATTTCAAGCATGTTACATTTGCATGTATGCAACTAGTATTACTGTGTTAAGAACAAATGCCCAGTCGTGTTTCCCACTTAGTTTTCTCTCCCCTCTAAGACTAATTTGGCTCAGATGGAAATAGTGGGAAAAACAGGTGCTTGAAGAATAGGGCTTGCATGTTGAGAGCTGTGCCAGTTTCTGATTATCAAATCCATCATATCTCCCTCTTACTGAGGTTCATACATCTCTCAGTGGAAATAGGAAAATATAACCACTTCAACTTGATGTTCTTCCTAGCCTTGTGTTACTTCAGTACCTGATTCAGAAAAATACGTTCATGTACTTCAACAGCTGAATGGGTTCAGATGGAAGGTAGGAAAATGCAGTAAGAACCATCTCAAATGCCCTAACTGGATGCTGGGAAAAACATTAAAAACATGGGGCAGAAAAATGGAACCAGCTTAAGCAATCAAATAGAAACCAAGAACTATATGGTAAGACCTGATAAGGGCAAGGAGGAAAGTATTAGATAGACTAACCTTACATTTATTCCCAGACTTCTAAATGTAGGGGAAAAAAACCCTAACACCACAAAGAAAGAGAACTAAGAATTACAAAAGAAAAGAAGGAGTAAGAAGACATGATATTCAAGAAGAGAGGAAGAAATGGAGGTAATATATCATACAGAAGGAAAAAAGTACACCCACAAGTGACAGCAAGATTAAAAAAAACATTTAGAATTAAGGACTTTTCAATATATAAATTAGTTTATTTTCATTTAGATATAAAAGTTATAAATACAATTAATGTAAAACAGTATCTGATAAAGACCACTGAATCAGTTCATCTGTCTGCATAATGTGACTGAGAGGCCATGACAGGATTATTTGATGTCAACAAATAGCTTGAAGAGCCACTGCTGGCAAGCCTAATTAAGTAAAGGGATGCTACTGTGGCCTTCTGAGCACACAGAAAATCATCTTGAATCAGAAGTTAGCATTCTACCTTCAGGCCACCCCAAAATAACATAAGGCAATTTCTTTCACACATTCCTAGTCACAAAAATAATCAGACAGGTACACAAACTGACTTCCTTTTCTGGATGGGCAGAGGGAATGCAGAATCATCAGCCAAGACTTCAGAAGAGCACAGCTGGAAAACACTGCCAGGTCTCATCCTCAGCCTGATGAGCAGGAAGTACACAAAGGCACAAAACATATCCATCAGCATTCAAGTTCTCTTCACTGACTGCTTTTCTGAAGATCATCCCAAGAAAATATCTCAGCAGCTACTGCAAAATGGTCATCTGAGAGATACAAGAGCTGGACTTCTCAGCCTCAATTCGTATTTTACAGTTAAATACAGCGTTTACACATGATTACGATCATTATTCTTTCTGGCAATATCAGAAAACGTCTCCACAAAGTTTTGTTAATTTGAAAGAGCAAGTGATATCTACCGCTGCAAAGACTCCAGAGACCAAAAGCAATATATCTGCTCTCTGCAGCTTGAAACAGAGTTAGTCTGCTGACAAGGACAATATCCAAAGCTGGAGAACACCTATTTCTTGTCTCAGTAGAGGGACGGACTTTTCCAAGACCACTGTGAATATGTGTAATAGGCAAGAAGCAGGCAAGACAGTAACCATTCTCTGCTTCAGTACACAGAAGATGTGTGCACTGAGGCCTCCAGGTCACACTGTGCTGCAATCCACTCTGATGAGTTAAGGCCACATGAGTCAAGAAGTGTTCCATGCTGTGACACACAGTCTCCACATTGTACATCCAGTATTAGAAATGGAATATTGGAAGGACACATTGCAAAGCCTCGTGGTACAATTACATTAAATTTAGTGATGCCTTTGAAAATACCTGTAATCTCTTTTTGAGGTAACTCCTTCTTATAGTCAGGTTAAAATTATTTATATAAAATCTACTTTAATATGTCATGCCTTGAGATAATCTCATGTTAAAAAAAATAAAATTGGTCACAAACTTATACCTAAAAACATAGCAAATTTCATGAACAATGGGGAAATTAAAAAATATTTCAGATCAGTTTACAGTCTAGATTCAATCAATCAGAACACTGCTTTTCAGAAGTGGTACTGTATATTGTTACAATACTATCTTCTGCCAAATTCAGTCAGATTCTGTCATCTATTCAGTCTCATTTTTCACATGGTTAAAAAGAACAGAAGTAGCAATGAATACAGTATCACCAACTGAAAAGGGAGTGTTTGAGATTTGATTGTTCTTCATTTGATAAAAAGACTGTCAAGGGATAAATTAGAATACTGAAGAAATTAGAATACTGAAGGGGAAATGGAGTATCAGTCTTAGCAGAAAATCATTCCACAGAGTAAAAGTGTTGTATTAGAGCCAATGTCTAATTCCAGCTGTTCTCTTTTTTCCTGAATTCATCTGATAAGGAACTCTTGAGTAGCATCATCTCCCAGGCTTTGTGGAAGCTTCAAGGTAAATGAACATTTAGCTATTATTTTTCTAATCCTAGCTGCAAGGAGTTCCAATTAGTGGGCTTAGCCCACTCTCATGCAGCATCTGTAAACAAGGACTCTAAAAGCAGAATCAACACCAATGACAGAAACATCACCTAGATTTCTTGTTCTTCCACAATACGTACAGAGGCTGCTCCCAAGGTGGTCTACTGTCAACTCCCACAACGCTCTGAAGGAATTGGTTTTCTAATAAGCCTGCAGAAGTCTGTCCTCCATATCCCTTCCAATATGCTCTTCATTGCTACACCTGGAACTCTTACAAGATGTAGGGGTGGGAGTGAGTTCCATGTTTCAAGTGTGTTGTCCCTCATTCACAGACCAATTTACTGTCAAAGCTGGAGAGTCCAATAGCAAAGGCCTGAAGAGCACAGAGAGGGTAATTATAGTCCAGAGTGAACACATCTTCTGCTACACGACCAAACTGCATCACAATGTAGTCAGCTGGGGAGAAAAGACATTCAGAGATGAACCATTTCACAGTGAAGCAAAAGAAAATAACAAACAAACAACAACAACAAAATCTAAACAAGACCCAACCACAAAAACCCCACACATCTGGCAGTCCCAAGTACACGTGGTTGGTGTATCCATCCTTTCCCACCAAAGCGGCCTTGAAATCCATCTTCTAGAGTGACTGCTATTTTAGAGATTACTTTTCTTCTCAGAACCAAAGCTCAACCCATTCTTTTGCTTGCCTGAAGGTGCTGCATTAAACCTTTTCTTTCACTTCAGGAAGCTTTCATTTGCCTCCTCTTCTGCTGCAGTTATGGACAGCAGTGTCTGCACCCACCCCAGAAAAAAGGAGGCCTTATATAATTTTCCTGACAGCTCCGAAGTCCCCAGTAATCCTGAGCTAAATTCCTTTACCCAGTTTCCCTTCTCTAGGAAGGTGTCTTATTCCTCCCAACCCTCATGAAATAAATTTGGTTCTCCCTGTTTGAGTAAGTCCCACACACTCCCCACCAGACTCTTACGGTCATTGTCATGGACAATCTGGAAGTTCTTCACTGAGGCCTGAGTGACCCTCCCATGGAAGTTCAAAACATAGGATTGAGTATCATCATTCCAGACTGGAGCCTTGTTGTGCAACTCAATAAGGTTCTCTAAATTTTTGTTTTGCCATTTTGACAGCAGACCCTCATGCTCCTGTTCAGAAGAAAGAAATATAGTTATCAGATTTGGAATGGCTCTGCCTTTGAGTACCACCTCTCTCATGTGTGCACTCTTGTCACTTAAAGGTCATTCCCTGTTTAATGAAACACAATGACATCACTTAAACTCACTCCTACAGAATACTTTCTGCAAGTACCAGAAAGATACTTTCATAGATTCCCAGTCCAAGTATTCCTTTTCACTCAATAAAGTAAAAAGAGTGATAGGGAAGGAAGTCTGTGTACAGGAAAGGGAGCAATTCAGAGTCCACAGATAACTGCTGTCCTGCTGGCATGAATCCCTTCTGAGTCTCATAATCTTTCTCTGATCCTGATGTATCCATTTTCCATTTCTAACATTCTAAACTTTGAAATAAAAGAAAATAATCTACAATTAACTGCACAGTGCCAGGACCTGAGGTGCTTCAGTAGAAAGTCCAAAGTCTGCAGCAGGATATGAGGTTAAATGTCATCCTATTGGGTCTAATGAGTGATGAACAGTATGAAAACCAGAGAGAAATAAAACCAAAAACATACAAAGAGGAACTAAAACAGCACATTAAATTTGACAAACAATGAATTACAAGGAGATTCAGGTTGTAGTGAAACATGACATATGATTTCATTTTGAAAGTTCTGCAACAAATTATATATATTCTAAAACTTAGAAGAAAAAGAATCCAAGCTTAAGATACTAATAGGAAAAAATGCTCAGAAAACAACCTCTTGTGGAGGTCAGACTGATATAGCTAGAGCATCTGCTTTAGTATTGTACAAAGATACCATAGTGGATATTTGAGGATAACCTAAATAAAACTTCCTGTTTGGTTTAGTTACTTTTTAATTTTATCTTTATTTACTTTTTAAAGAGGTAAAACAAACCCCTGAAAACTGGCACCAACAAAGTGCATTTAGATTTAGGGGAGAAAAATAAAGGCAGGGCCACAGAACCATTACTGTACTAATGGGGGAGATGGCAACACCAATTGAAAGACAATGAATAAATGACCACTTCCAGATACAATTTTTCTGACCATTCACAAGAATTACATCTCTTTTCTGGGCTCTCATGACTCTCAATTTCCATTCTTGAAGATTTTTTTCTCTGACTTCAGGAAATACATTCTTGTCTTACTCATATCTACTCACAACATGGCTGCAAATACCATTTTCTAGCTTAAAACATTGACCACGCCTTTCAGTTGGTACCTCCTTCTTTCTGCCTTTTGGTCTTCTGTCACCAAACATAAAATCCACATTAGGGGAACCTAACAATTTTCATCACACACCTTAACATACCTTCAGATACTGTTCTGTAAGCTTTTAGCTATAACAGCCCTCATATGTATGAGAAATCCTCACTAAATAGTCACAATGAAACTCAGTCCTTCTCCTCATCCTTCCTTCTCCATCAAGAATCCTCCTTTTCTGCTACTCCTACCGAAAGGCTAACAGCATTCTGATTAAAAATGTATCTATTCTCTTGCTACTGCACCAGCAGTACCTTATCTGTCTATTACCTATCTGTTGCAATCCACATCCACGCTAAGAATGCAAGCTCCTGGGAGAAGCAAACATGTCCTGTGTTCATCCAACCCTCAGCACAACAGGGTCCCACACCATGAGGGCGGCTTGTAGATGCAACAGCAACAACATAGAGATAAGTAAATAATATTTAGGCTGACCAAAGGACCCGTAAGGATACAAACACTATAAAAGGCAAGAATAAATTAATCAACACATTTAGGCTACATTGTATTTACTCTCCAGGACACTTGCTAAAGCCCTGACTACTAAAAACCCTGACTGTCAGTAACACCCTGGCCTCTACAGGAAGTTTTAACCTCTTCCTTCAATCTGAAACATGACCAAACTTCGTAACTCACATTTCGTGGACGGATTGGAATTCGCTTGTGATTCATGTTCATTCCTGGAATGATCACGGACATTTTTCTGGGACCCTTAAATCCTAAGATATTAGTTTCCTGAAAGACAAGGAAAGCCATTATTTTCAGTAAATGAGATACTTCACCTCAGAGAAGAAAAGAAAGCAAAACTGAACTTGTAGCCCCATTTGTATTAGTTTTTAGAGTTGTGCTGGCTACAACTGTAGCAGCAGTTATCTAACTGCAACTGTGTTTAATCACTGAGAATGCTTTTTCTTCCTTTCTCATTTAGAGAACAGTGTTAGGAGATATACATGGTATTAACTAATTTGGAGTGCATTTCTTAGCCTACTGAAACATTTACAACAAAATTAGACAAATGCAATTTCCAGGCATAAGTTTTTTGCATCTGAGGCAATAATGTGTTGAAATCTTGCTAGTGAACAAGCCTTAAGTATGACAAAAGGCAAAATATCTTTGACCCGAGTCTATGGTGTCTGTGTGTTACCAGTTAATCTAAAATGTTTCTGAACAATGAATGACATATTTCTTCAGGTGCTGTTATTTGTGTTTAAGAACCCACCTAAAATTTTCTCTCACATCATACTGGTTTATAAATGTTTAAGAACAGATCCTGGAAGGGAAGTATTCAGCAACTATCCAAGCTTCAATCTTAAGTCAGGCAGATTTTTCCAGAGCACTGAAGGAGACTGCTCCAAGTGGATTGAGTACAAAGAGCAAAGGAAAAAAGTCCTGGTATTCTCAAACCATTCATTTAACAGTATCAGCCAAAATCCAATGGTCCATTTAAAGTGTTCTGTAACAATGTCAGTGATAACCTTTAAAATTCCCAAAGACCAATTAAAAAGCCAGAATCTTTTAGAAGTAGTGAATTGATTGACAGAAGTGATACAGCTTCTCCTAACACATTAATGCATTTTGCAGACACAAAGGTCTTTGGAGCTGCAGCCTCTATTACTTCACTTCAAAAAATCTAGGGCCATGTATAAGAATGATGGTACTGATTTTATTCATATTTAAACTTTACGAACTCCTTGTAGGTAAAAGTTCAGAATTCTGAAAAGCTGACTTAATACTAACTGGCTGCGCTCATTCTAACACCTTGCTGTGTCCAGCTAGGTACGAAACTGAAGAATACTATATACAAAGAAAACATCTAGTGATACTTCTGTAAACAGGCTAGTACTGGAATTATCACATCAATTTTTTCCCAAGTGCCATTAAGATCAAGAGCAAAAGCAAAAAAAATTGAGATGCTGCTCCAGTAGGCTAATGCATCTTTAAGCTTCTTTTACCATACCTGTAAGAAAAGTAAAAATCCTTCCATTTGACAGCCATTGTTTTGTAGAGAACCTCAAATTTTACTCAAACTGTAGGACTGGAATATGAAACAATGTGACATGAGAACTCTCAAGTAATTCTATAGTGTCCGCAAGTGCCTCCTTACTCTGAATCCTATACTGAGGTGATTCACAAGAGCAGAAGAACATCTCTAAAACAGAGCTAGTGAATCACAATTTACCCTGGAACCACATCCTTACCACCAACAAGCAGCTACTGAGATAATACCAGCTCCCTCCTATCCCTCAAAACGCTTTTGGTTCTGCAAAAATTAATTCTGCTTCACAGAGTACTCCCAGTTCCTTCTCAGGGCCTACCAGATACCAGGTGGGCAAGAGGCAGTTCATGCTGTGGCTGGCTCCATGTAAAGGATGTGCTGACTGGCCACACACTGAATAGGTCAAATAAGAAGGTCATAAGGATGTTATTCTGGGTGTTCCTCCCACTCCTGGCATCAATTTTTTTTTCTTGTTTTCATTAACCTTATAAGAATTTATCTGTGAGGCCTCTGCCCCTTGTTGTATCTGGCTGAAATTGGTCACTTGGTTCCAAAGGTAAGTGGAGGAGGCTGGCAGCAGCACGATTTTGCAAGCTGTGTTTCCTCAGTAACCAGGCACGAAGAAAGGGGCAAAAAGGGAGAGGCAGTACTTACATAACAAATAGCGGCGAGCTCCTGTCTTGTATGAGCCTTTTCCACTAGACTTTGTGCCTTGACTGGGTTAACTCCATGGTCATAGACTGTAAATTTGGTTCCCATGAGGTTTGACCTAATGTCAGGTTATGGAGAAACACAGAAAGAGAGGCATGAGTAGAAAGTTTTGTCATCTTCTGAAGGTATTTGTACAGCACAGCAAAAACACGCATCTCCTGCCATCTGAATCTTCCTGCTGCCAGCTCAGTATGGAGCTTCCATGACGTGCCCATGGAGAGCCCATAACCTATCCTGGAAAAGCATCTAGACAATTTCTTCTCTGAATTGCCACAGTGAATGGTAATGCTGAAGAAGTCTGCCAAGCCAAGTGAATACAGATCACATTGAGCAGAACAATCCAAGTTCATTCTCTCTGAATTTACACCAGATTGCCAGTCATAACCACAACTCAATTAAAATTAAAATCCTATCTCAACTGTCTTTAGTTTTCATCTGTGGTTCTCACCTGAGTTTTCCAATGAAACTTTCTCCTTTCCGAGATAAATCAGTTGGGTCAACTGATATGAGGTAATTGGATGTTTTGCTCTTCTTTCTTTTTCTCCCCGCAAGAAGGAATGTCTGGAAGTACAAAACTTTGATTGAGACTGGTGCTTTGTAAGAATTCAGAGGCATTGCTGTTATCTCTCCATTTCCCATTTGCATTCCCTTTTTTGTTCTGTGCTATTATTACTGTCTCCACAATTTTGTTCTCTTCCAAAGTGCCCAGCCTGAAATCCTATCCCTCCATCAGCTCACCTGGCAGTCCAGATTTAATGCAACTGTCTGTTCTAGTCTCACCTCCTTTTCTTCCGGAGCAACTCAGTCTTCCTCCTCTTTTTTGACATTTAACATTTTTATACTTTTTCAATTTTATCTTGCACTGTATTATGGTTTTCAAACCATAATACAATGCTAATTACATGCTAATTCCCTCCTTAGTACCTTGGCCAAATATAAGCTGTCCTTATCTGCATGATGGCTCTCCTCAGGTACTAGATTCTTACCAAGAGCTCTCCCTCGCACCAAAAATATTCTGTGGTAGGACTACAACAGCCAAGATAATGCGTGCTGCTTCCAATACCTTTTTGTTGTCATCCCTTTCCAGATGCATGTAGTAAGTAGGGAAGAGCCCCCGGTCCATTCCCTTTTTATCTCTAGTGATTCGACACTTGACACTAATTCCACGGGGTGCAGGGCGCAATGCAAAATCCTCCAAGTTCTCTACTTCTCCCAGCTGTGCATCTGCCTGAGGGGATGGACTACAGGAAGCACCTGTTTCCTGTGGGGAGAAGCATCATATTAGCAAATTAATATCAGATCAGAGACTCTGGTATTCCACAAGAAAATACTGGTTTGTTGAAACATAAGATATCGTGTCTCCAGAAGATACTGGGGAAAGGAAGGTTAAACAAGATACCACCTGCGTTTCCTCATAAGAAAGCAGCTGAAGGTTTTACTCAAAGGAAAGACTAGGTCTCCAAGGGGAAAAGAGAAAAAGTACCCATTAAGCAGACATGAGTGATTTGCTAGAAAGGGGGAAATAGGAAGAGATGCTGTAAATAATCTAAGCAAAGAACCTCTTTGCTTTTAGATCTTCAAATGCTGTGGAAAATAAAACAGTACGATAAAGCAGGACTGATGGATGCTGCTGTAAGACAGGCTGGAATTTTGTGACTGAAATGAGTGCTGAGACTATGTTGGTTCAGAACAGTAGCAGAGCTAGAGTAAGCTGCTGGTGGAACCATATCAACTAAATGTTGGAAGAGCCTTAGAACAACATGTACAGTCAGGAGAGGGTCATCAAAGGAATTAGAATTCTAATGGAAATCTGGTACAGGTCACTGAAGTAATTTTTCCTTAGAGGTAGCTGAATCTTGTGAATTGTAGCACCCAAGAGATTCCTCTTTGACTGGGCCTTCGAGATGAAGTTGCAGGTTTATCCCCATTCCAGCTACAGCCAGTAGGAAACCTGAGTGAATAGCACAGACACACACACATAGATTTGAAATTCACTAGAGGGTCTCACCCCTTGCCCCCCTCCAGCACTCACCACCCTGTATCTCTGGCATTTTGCACCCACAGCCCAGTCTCCCAAGAAGCTGACACCCAGACCTCTTGCGCTACTCCCCTACTAGGGCAGGGCAACATGCACACAGTCACCTCACAAATACACTCATTCCCACAGCATGGACTTGGAAGGGTGTCCAGCATCCATGCTCAAACCCCATGGCCTTTATTCGGTCTGAACTAGCTCAGACCCTGGGTCTTCCTGATGCTGGTCTCTTCCAACTCACTGGCTAGTCCAGCACATAATTTGTCTACATATGTATGTATGTATATTTCACACACACATATGAACACACTCACACGAGAAATAGTTAGAAGTAGAGTTTCAGAAGAGAGTGGGACACGCTGAAGTAATCAAGGCACAAGGCTTGGGCAGATAACCATACTGTTTTGCAGTTGTTTACACATATCTGATGCCTTTTACCCCCTTTAATCCCTGTCTTCCCCATGCTTATTACTCCCTGATCCACCTTGGTAACTTCCTTTTCCCTCTTAAGTTCCTTCCCCCAAACATCCCATATAAAGTTTGTCCAACCCCAGCATTCTTTGTTACATTCCAAAATTCTGTTCCCCTCTGCATCCCACAATAAATGCTATAAACCTTCAGGAAGAAATCCCTCCTATATTTGCATAGCATTTCAGAGCTTCTCTGAGTCATTCTGGTGAACTTTGCAGAGACAATGGCCCAGTCTGTCTCCTTTAAGGGTAATAGTGCTTACTCACTGTGTTCCCATATTCACTGATTAGGCTTCTTGGGATCTTCCACTCACAATTGTTCCTTTGATCATGCTAAGTCTTTATGCTTAGCTCAATGTCCCTTCAGTCAGATAACCTGACAATCTTGACCTTCCTCTGCTTTCAGGGAATAATATTGCTGGCTACTGTACTTGCAGCTACTATATTTTAACCCAGTGCTCCAGGGGTTAGCACTAAAATCAAGCATGTGCCCAGTGCTTATCAGAAATTGATTTCAAGACACTTACTGCAAAAGACTTCTCGCTGGATGCTGAACTAGGCCTCTCAGATTCAGGGTATGGTGAATGAGGTACTGGTCTCTTACTAGCTTCTTCCTCTTCTGTGTCCTCCTCATCAAAATTCAAACTGCCTGAAATTCCTGTCAGAATACAGGATCAAACATGTAATCTCTGAACGAAGGTGTCACAAGTTCATGGCATCATTAATTCATATATGACGCTTGAATACCTATTCACACTCTTAATTTCTGTTGTTTCAACTGCTGATTTTCTTCATGTGCTATATCTCTTCCTGAGCCTTGTAATTCAAATTCCTACTGATTTTCTGCAGCAGTCACTATGCAGATGGTTAAGCAGCTGTCAGGCCTTTATTAATACGTATTTTACACGATATTCCATGACATAACATACTGCTTAGTTTATGGTGTCATTGAATTAATTTTGCCTATTTTCAAGCAAAAAAGTCCTCCATATCTTAAGAACAACAACAATAAAAGGAGATCCAGATCAATATGCTGACACTTATCCTGTAAGTTGGACTCTGTACAGTTTACATCCTTTACCATTTCCCCTTAGTCTTACACACACTGAAACAGAGTATGTCAATTTTTCAGTAAGAGCCCCTCCTGTTCTTACATCAGTACCAAAAACTCAGGTCCATAAATACTAATAATGACTTGAGTTCTAAAACTGAAGCACAGACTGAGAAGTCTCAGGACTTCTTTAATCTTAACCTAAGCACAGTCATGTAGAGATGACTGTGGGTATATAACTAAAATAACTCTGCATAAAAACATTTATAAAGAGCCTCTGTACACATCACTGTTTGGTGTGTCCTTCCACTTGGAACTGCATCATTAATTGTACATTAAGAAGAAGTTCTTCACAGAAAGGGTGATTGGGTATTGGAAAGGGCTGCCCAGGGAGGTGGTGGAGTCACCATACCTGGAGGTGTTTAAGGAAAGGCTGGATGTGGCACTCAGTGCCATTGTCTAGGTGACAAGGTGGTGTTAGGTCATAGGTTGGACTCGATGACCTCAAAGGTCTTTTCCAACCAAACTGATTCTGTGATTCTGAGATTTTGTTCTGTGATACTTTTATTTAATTTGGCTGTAGAAAGGAAACGTACATAAAGCATTACAGAAAATGAACACAGCCTGCTAAACTGAATTATTTTCTGAGAACCAATATTATAACAATGCTCTGACATGGCACTGCAGAGAAGGAAAACTGCTGGAAGTCTCAGATAAAACAGAAAAATCCAGTCTTAACAACCTGTCAGTAAACTTCCCAAAGGACGTTTGGGAAGAGGAAAGGCGTTGACCCTAGTACTCCAGCCAATTTCAAAATTCACTGTTTATATTCTACCTCCACTAATTTCCCCTGAAGTTACTGGATATTCTCTCCTGTTTCCTTTTCTAACTCTCTTGTAATGCTGCTATCTGTAGGTAAGCAGCTGTGGCATCTGACAACTGGATGAGAATACCCCTGTATGTGATAGCACCTCAATACATGCATTGTACTGGAAACATTCTAGGAGACAAGCTGTATACTAAATTGAACACTAGCCATTATTTTGCTGCAAAGTGCTTAGGCTGCATGTAACAAAAAAAGGTTTCCCGTAGTACTGGCAGCAACTTAAGATACTTGGCAGACAGAGCTTGACACTCCACTAGGAAATTACTCAATGGGATATAACTATTGAATATATAACTCGAAAACCGCTGATTGTGACAGCCTCTGACTCAGAAAAAAACACCTTTCCTGTTCGTCTCCTGAAGAGCTAAATCATGGCACTTACTGAAGGGTCCTGCTGTTGTGAAAATATTCAAGCATTTTACCAAGATATAACGTATCTGGAATTAAAATACCCCAAACTTTAGCAAAATGTGGTATAGCATTTTGTCAGCAATTTCCTTGGAAAGACCAGAAATTATACAGCACATTGAGAAACCCTTAAAATATAACTGGTATGGTTCAAATACTATCAGGAAAAGGAACTGCAGCACTGCACTTCCACATGCTGTAGAACCTACTAGCTCTTTTAAAAGTGATATCCTACAGACATTTGTTTCATGATTCCTCATTTTTTAATGCCACTGAAATAAAGTTATAAAAGTAGAAGAGCCACAAAAAAGGTATTTGCCCATTATTAATGCTTACCTCGTTTCTGTAATATTTCTTGCAGATCTGGCTTGCCTGCTGTGTCTGTTGCAGCCTCTCCATCATTTTCCTTATCTGCACTGTCTTCTGGTTTGGTAGATCCAGCAGACAGAGTTTGAAGCTTGGTCCCCAAATCCTGCACCTCTGATTTCAGGAAAGCAGCTGGTCCATCAATGCCTGCAGGCCAAAATGAAACAGAATTCTAAAGTCTACTTTTTATGGCCAAAGATACATCCCAGGACGGCTTTTTTCATCTTCCCTTCCTCTACCATCTCTCTTAAGTACTGAAATACACTTGTTCACTTTTTGTCAGAAGGCTTGGGAGGAGTCAGGCCTGACTCTGGTACAGACTGCCTATTACTTTAAACACATCAGTTATCAGTTCCTCCCTATTTAAATATAGTGATTGTATCTACCTTTTTACAAGGGCTTAAGCAATTAAAACAAATATTTGTCATGCACATTGATAGTTTTCAATTTATTTACAGACATCTCCCTTGTTTTCTTTTCCTTCATGTTGTTTGTTTGCTCCTGTGCCAGTGAGTACTCTGCAGTGAACGTCACAAATCAATTTCATAGAAGTATCTACAGGCATAGACAGAAACAACCTTCTATCTTTTGGTTAGAATGAAATTTTCATGTTTAAACCATACAACACAGCTGTGCACCACACTTCCCAATTGGTGGAGGCATCTTGATGTCAGGGTTTGGCATAACAGCTTAATATGTAGCACACAATACGTAAGTGTAGGTCCAGCTTTGGATTTCTTGTTTTCCCACTGTTTTCCTTCTTAAAACTTTACTGCTTTATCTAGGCATTGTATTTCTGACATGTTTACTGCTGTTATCACTTATTAACAGGCTTTGTTTGGACTGAGGAAGCCTCAGAACTATGAAAGGTAGTGAGTGAGCAGTTAAGCTTTCATTTGAGTCTTACTGAAGACTCTTACCTCACAAGTTATACCAATCTTATCTCTCATTCTCTCCCTGACTTGAAAGTGTCTTTTAAGAGAAGCTTTTCTCTGATTTTAAACACATAAATGCTACCATAAACATCACCACTTTCCTTCCCATCCTATGATCCTGAAAGGCATCTGGTGAACAAGAAAAATATTCAAGAGAGAAGGGATAACATAGTTCCAAATGTGATCTTCAAACCAGGTAATACCTGTTTGTTTGGTGGTTTAAAATTCTACTGTGCCTATTAATTTGCTATCATTACAATGCTTGTATTATAACACCCTGCAATAGCACACATCTCAAAGCCTTAGAATGCTTCCCATTACTTTCTTGATAGGCTGATGGGATCCTGGCTCTCATAAACAACTTCCTGACACTTCCACTGGAATGTAAGGATTTCATTGCTGCTCTTTTTATCTCCTTGTGACATGGAAGTCCTAAGGCTCTCACTACTGCATTTCTTTTCACTCCTAAAAGAACGGTCGCTATTTTACTGTGATGTTTTGAGGCCACCAAGTTATTGCCTTTGGCCATGATAGCACTTTGTGCTTATGACTTTGTGGACCACTATATCTTGTTTGTCATGTTTCAGTTGTCTCAATGAAGCCTACAGAAAACAACAGATGAGGTAAAAACCATCAAGAACCTAACATAGTGTTCACAACACTTTTTGTTTGCTTTCTCTACTTTATCATTCAGTCATATGCAGTCTTGAGATAGAGTATGCCATGACACCATAAGGAAAAGTACAAGCAGTCACTATTGAATTCTTTTCTTTTCTTTATCTTACACCTTCAGAAGATTTTCTTACCTTGGATTCATATGTCCCTACCTTTATAGAAGTTCCCAGCCCATTTCTACAGTTCTTCTAACCTAACCCAAGGGAGAGATTACTCAAGGACATGAGAGGATTTCCAGCTGTCACAAAAATCAAGGTGAGGTTTTTGTTTGCTTTTGCAGTTTAGTATTGCTCAACCATACTGTACTACAATTCAACTTTTGTATATAGAAAAGTATGTAATCAATCTTATCACTTGACCCCTGCCACAGCAATGTAGGTGCCCATCTATGACATAATGCATGCACTGGGATTTTGGGGAACACTGTTGCAATCAAGTTGATTATTTACCGTGTAAAACAACATCACTGTGGACAGGGGTAGGAGTTTCTACTAAAGGAGTCTGCTCCTCGCACCCTCTGGGCTTTGACCTGCGCAGCTTGGCCTCAGGATTTGGCTGCACCATCAACGGATCGAGACGTTTCTTCCTCTGCTTCTTCTCTAGAAGGGCTCTCTGTAGAATAAAGAAAAGCAGGAAACAGATGAGTAAGCACATCTAGAAAGGCAGAATCCATGCCTCAGCCATTGGCAATGACATGTCCCTGATCAGAATCTCAAATAAACCTGAAATATTCTTGCAATCTCTTACAAAAATCATAGACACAGCTATCACCGTGGTTTTGGAGTGAGATACTGACTTTGATTTTCCATGAGAGGTTGACATGGACACCTGCTTATTTTCTGACCTGTCTTGAGACTACCGGTTAAATCCCTTCACCCAGTCTAAACTGCAGGAATCCTTAACAGAAATAGACAAATTCAGCAGTCATCCATAATCCAGTAGGAAACAGCCAGGACTTGCAAAGGAAAAGGTTTTTATCTCAAAAGCTACAATTTTATAGGGAGAACTTAAAGGAAATAGTTCCCAGAAACCAATGCTGAGAGATAAGACTTAAAGGGGGAAGACAAATAAATAAATAACAGTAATTAAAATAGGAATGATGCACTAAAAAGAAATTTGATCTACCTTGCAAAATTTTTCCATGTAATTCAGAACTGACAGGAAAGACTGGTAAGTCCAAATACTAAAAAATAAAACATTACTTCTCCAAGATACATATACATTTGATATTTATGATTTCTTACTCAGTGAGAATAGAAACAACTTCTAGATTTAAATTAGGGCAAAAAGGGGCATGTGCCAATTTAAAGTCAGACATGCTTAGTCCTTAAAAACAAAGGTGATGCAGAAGGAAAAATCATATTCTAATATTCTGCACCATTATGCAAACAATGTGCAAGTTCCTTACGGTAGATGCAGTTTATCCATGGCTGCTTCTTAGGTACCTGAACACCCCTGAAAGTTGTTTTTGATGACAGAAAACATTTCTCCATCAAATTATTTTCAGTCCCGATGCACCCACCAGATAAACAATTCATCAGTACCAACAATTCAATTCACTTGAGACACAGACATCTTTGGAGTCCTTTCCTCTCCCATTATTCTTTTTCTCTTGTTGGTTCTTTCCTTTCCTATTAGTCTTTTTATCTCAAGCGAGATTAGTTTCTCAGGCAACCTCTCCCTGAGGAATTCTAACACAACTCAGCCCGTGATTCTTTATTCTGTTTTTTTTTGCTTATCTAAAAGAAAAAACAACCAAAAACTCAACCACTGAAAACCCAAACAAAATCAAACATACAAAACCTCAAATCCAAAAAAACCCAACCAAACAAAAAAACCCAACAAAAAACTTGAAACAAAATTACTTTTTCTATTTAAATTCAGAATTACCCTTCAAAGACTGGACTGCAATACAAGGTAGCATTTGCTATTGCAGAATTATTTGCAAGGATTATCCTGCAGAGGAAAAATTACATAGAATTCCAAAGATATTATCACATTGGTCTAGAATAAGAAAATAAAAATAAGCAGTAAATTTAAATTCTTAGAAATTGCTAATTACAGATGTGTTTTCTAGGAAGGCAGTCAAGACCTTTCAGAAGAATTTACATCGGTTTGGGCAGTTTGTTAATTTTTTTAATTAATGCTGATGAAAAGCAAAAAAATGTCATGATAGTTTATAATTCTCCAAAGGCGAGAGGAAAAACAAGAATCAAAATATTATACTTAGAACAAGGATTTGAGAAAAATTGTCAAAGCTTCTCTATCTGACAAATAGACAGGAAAAAAAAAGAAAAAAAACCCCAAAAAACAAAACAACAAAAAACCCCCAACAACAACAAACAAAAAGAAACCCCAAACAAAACCAGCAAAACAGACATACCCTAAAGGCAATAAGAAAATATACAGCTACTGTTAGAATGTAAAATTGAATTTGGGATCAACATAGGATATTATAATTTCAAGAGTTATTTAGTGGATTATTCTATTAGATATGCTTTTTTAAACATTTCGCTGTTCATCAGTCTAAATTTTAATTATTATTATTATACATTGTGTTACATCAAAGCATTTCTAGGACTCACCAATCCAATAGGATCAGTTTATATTAAAACATACAGTTTACTGCTGGTAGATGTGACTGACCTTCTTCCTTTCTTGAAAGGACCTCAGTATAATCAAAGTGACAAAACTTGATAGTAATTTAATCTGTTTTAAAAACGCTTCTCTTTACTACTTTGCTTACTGAGATGGAAAAAATATCTGAAAAGTCCACTGTCAGGAGAGCAAACAGTAGTTCATTTTCTCTCCATACGGTGGCAGAGCAGCCTGCCCTTCAGTATCCTGTATTCCCGGCCGTATTCCACTAGGGAAGCAGAAAAAGGAAATGGTATTTTGTTTCGTTTTGTCTACTAATTAGCCTTTTCCTCCAGCTCTGTGTTACAGTAAAAATTCATATAATATTACTACATAAAATGTTCATGAACAGGACACCAGAACCACACAACCCATTAAATAAATAACAGATACTAATTACCGTGATTTGTTCAGGATTTTGTGAACTCCACGCATTAAATACTTCCAGAAACACCACAGAAAACATAACATCAGAATATAGGACAACTAGAGGATCACAAAGCTCCTGTTCAAATGAGCTTTCAAGAAGTCAAATGAGAATATCTAGTGGACTATTAAGACAACTAGTTTAGGATTCTCTTTCTCCAGCTGCAACAGCAGGAAGCTGATATACAGCAAAGTTCCAACCACTCCAGCCTTGAAGGTGCAATGCTGTGCTATTTATTAGTTGGTATAGTCCTAACCCCAGGAGGCCATGCAGGATGGATCCTAGCTAGGGAGCATCCTCTCCTCTTCCAGCTGCCCCTTAGCTCACGCTGGGGCAGCAGTGACAATGCCAGTGATGGTGGCATCAGTGCAACGCCACACCAAGAGTAATGCACCACACCAGGTACATTCAGAAACACGCCAGGCTTCGTGCTCTCCCTGCACAGGGAGATGGCAGCATTGCACTCGGAGCTGCAGATGCCTCAGAAGACTCAAAAATCTTCCACTAATGAGGAAATAAGCACTGCCTGAGCAACCACATGCTCTTGCCTCAAGGAAAAGGCAGTAGTCCAGGAGAAAAAAGCATTCTGGCAGGCAGAGCTGGCCCACAGATGGAACTTGATGTCATGCACTATTATAAATAATATTTTACTGCAATTACAGGGTTTCCAAACCCATCATAAAGATGGATGCACAGGCATGTCTCTGCTATGGCTTATTACAGATTCTCTGTATGACCAGAGATTCTATACATGATCCTGCTGGATTAAAACATTTTGCATTTTTTAAAATTCCATTTCCTACAAATGTTTATGACAAATTAATCAAGCTGGGCATCAGCTACAACCAGCAGCAAGTCCATCATATTTGGGAATGATTTCCTATTAAGCTCTGTTTCTTCGTAAGGCATAGTACTATTCATGTAAAAGTAGACTCTGAAAGTTAATATTCAAACCTAATTATAAAATCCTAAATTGGAGACTGTTAGTACTTCTTGAAAAATCTCATTTGCAAAGGGCAGGGTGTTAAAATATATTTAGTGAAATTTTCTAGCTGTTGCTTTTGCAGATGATTGCAATCTCAACCAAATCGAAGGAAGATGGAAACAAACCTGCAAAAGGGAATGAATTATTTAAACTGACCTCTTAATGATGCAACTGACAGCTGCTCTGAGGGAATTCCACCCAGCCCAGCAGTTTTATTTTGGAGGAATAGCCATGCATCCCCATGGCAAGGCCTGACACTAAGCAAGCACTGATCGCAGTACCCAGCACTAGGAGACAGTTAGATCAGTTAGATTATTTCCAGCTTATGACCCAAGACCAGTCCTAAAACAGACCCTGAGGTTCATCAGCAAGCAGTCAGACCATCCTTAGTTTTGGAACTTCTTAACCAAATGGCATTTGACACTAAATGCTCTTTTGTAGATTATTTGAACTAATTCTTTCTATTTTTTAGTAAATTCTTAGTTTGTTTCTAAACAAGTCTCACTTGATAGTCTACAGATAAAGGACTATCCTATCTTCCACATATATAACCAAAAATAAATTCTACCTCTTGACTCTGAAGTGTTTTAGATAAATGCCTATACAGACACAGATAAAGTTGGTAATAAATTCAGTGTCTGAAATCAAAGCTTAGCAAACTCAGACTACAAATAATGACCAAGGTCTGGTAAAGAGGATTATTACCCACTGCAACAGTTCCCTGAAGACTGTTGTGTCTGGACTTAAAAGAGCCTCAGCTGAGAAAGCACCTTCCTAAAAACCACACTTCAATTTGAACGAGACGAGTTTAAAGCAAGACATGCAAGTGATCTGTGGTCCGTGTGAAATGGCCAGCTAGAGAATCGTAAGAATCTCACATCTTCTAATCTATTTATAAGCATTTGAAATTTCACAGAGAAAGAATATTAAGGATGGATACTTTATTGCTTTGAAGACTATGGTAATATAAGCATCCAGCAAACAGCACTTCAAAAACTGAGACCTATAGCCTAATAATTGACCCATGCTTGGCTGTAAATATTTTCATCGTAGGAAGCAAAAAGAGGTCAAAAGAGGCTGGAAATCCTTCTCAACAGCAGTGCAAAGAGATCATTCTATAGGTTGGTAAACTGGTTCCTTTGATGCCTAAAATGGATAATTCCCTGCGGTATTCTTGCCTTTCAATTTATTCCTGCACTCTAGCAACTCAATCCCAATGAAATAAGAGAATATATGAAAAATAAATTTATCAAACATACGCAGTCTACAAGCCACAGCAAGGTTGACTTGAACTAATGAAAACCATGAAAATCTTCAAAGTTCTTTAGACCAACCATTTTTAGCACTTCACTCCCATTTGTCAAGTCTCTAGAAGGCTGTTTGATTTCCTATACTTATTTTTACCAGCTTCAGCACTATCATTTACCTGATTCTGTAGTTTCAGCTGTCGTAGTTTCATGCTTTCATCCTCAAAGATGCTGCAAAAGCAAAATAAAGAAATTAATTAATTATTGCTATTAAACAGTTTGCATTACAAGAGCACAGGATATTCTCAGACAACAACTTCACCATCGAGACTTAAAAATGACTGTTAGACATTACTTCCATCTCACATGAAGACCAAGATACAAGGTATTAAAAACAAAACATCATATTCTGTCATAAATAAGACTGAACTCTAGTTTAGTCCCCTTACTAAACGTTTACTGAAAAGATTTTGAAAGCACCAAAGGCTTCGTTACTGGCAGATGGATTACAAACCTCCATTGAGGTGGGGCTAGGAGACAATTTACACCTGAAGGCTTAATACAGTTCAGGTGGATTCAGTGAAGTCCCTGCTGCTTCATAGGATACTTGATTCTAAATTAACTCAGTTTTGTCTTGGACTCAAACCTACATCATTTTCTTTTCCTGCCAGATGTTACAGAACTACTGTTAATACCTGAGAGAATCTGTATTTGCAACATCTGACATTAATCCCTAAAGGTAAAAAACCAATGATTTCCCTATTTCTGTGTTTTATAAGAACTCTAATTTTTGTTCTAAGTTGTGTTCCATATAGACTTCCCATTTCCTTTTGTACGATAATGAATTATTACATAAAATGCAATTTAGAGCAGTTAACCCCACAAAGGGGAAATGTTAATTGACAATTAAGCACATATTCTGCTGACCACAGTTGTGCTCTTCCCTTCAACACAGCTTTGACAAAGACCTCTCTGGAAGTGAGAAAGCATAAGGAAGAAGATACTTAATGTGGGAAACAGACAAACATTATATATTTTATTCATAGCATGCAGAAAAGCAGGGCAAGCCACAATTTCAATTTAAACAGGAAATTCTCTGTCTGGTCTAGGTATCCATAAGTGTCCAATGATGTGAAGCCACGAGCTGGCAGCCAGTGCTGAATACAACCTTAACAAAGAAAACCAGAGATGAAGAGAAGTGGAGAGAGCAGAGGTGGGGTTTCTGCAAAACACATGCCATGGAAATTGGATTACAGCACACAGAGCTAAAGAGAGAAGAAAAGCCTCAGAGTCTCCTTAACCCCTAGCAAACCCACATTTGACTCAACTTCAGGCAAGCAGATGACAGATCAGAGGTCCTTAAACACAGACTACCCCAGCCAACACAGGCCCTGCTCTGGAAGGTTGAAATATGCAGAAAAAAAGTTCCGTATACTCTAAAATTGATACTAATTGTCCAACTAGTAGTATTTTAAAGCAAGTTATGACTGCCACTGCATTTTTATTCCGCAGTTTCCTTATTTCTATACTTTTTTTTTCTAATGCATTTGAAGTATCACACAACAGGTCTAAGACCTTGAAAACATCTTGTTTCTAAAAACTGATGTTACTCCTCACGCGGGCCTGTAATACACAGTGTCTTGGATTCAAAGGCAATGGAGGGCCTAGAAAAATTAGTGTCTTTCTTGAATAGAGGTGGAGAGCTTTTGTGCATCCCTAAAGCAACAGTTACAGTAATACAATCACCTTCACTTGAAAACAGCCACAACTTAAGAAAGAAACAAGCAGAAGCACGTCTACTGAGTGCAGCACAATATGCAACAGTTGTCACATGAAACTTCAGTGTAAAAGGTGACATGCTTATTATTTATAGCATAGGTGATGGAAAAGGCCATCTTTAGCACAGTCTGAAAAACAACCGAAAGTTCCACTTAAAATATTTGTGACAAAAAAAAAAAACAAACAAAAGGGAGGGGGAATATTCCTTTTGTTCTCATACACCTACTGACTTAAGAAATTGGTAACATTCATTAACTGCAGTCGAGAGTTTGTTATAAAGCAATCTACGTATCTGTGATCAACAGCAGACTTGCAGACATGTTCTGACAGACACAAAGGTGTCCTGTGTAGATACAAGCTGCTGTCTGTGGTTTTGGTGCTTTTCCTAACAGAAAATGTATCCCCAAACAATTTGAGTCTCTTCTTTAGAAAATCAAAAGAAATAAACACTGCCACTTTAGGAAATAAGTTTACAGGGTGTCCTTTCTACCTGGAAGAGCACAAAGTGCTGAAATAGTAAGACTCATATACATACATGCCTTGTGGAAATCGTCAGTGAAAATTATTTATTTTGTATGATGAATTATTTTCTACCCACACTGAAATAAAGTTACATAATGTAACAGGAGCATAACACAGACTACACAGTGCCTCAGCTCTGGCCACTTAACTGATGCTCAAACAAAGATTCTAACAGGTCACAGAGCTTGATAAAGCAAAAAGATAACAAAGTCTTCTCTCTTACAACTTACTTTTAAACAGACCAAAATTGCTTAGTAGCAGGCAAAACAAAATGAAAGCAACCATCAATGTTTTCCATTTTAAAGGGCAAGGATTCACACAAGCAGTAAAATAAAAAACTAAAGTCATGAGCAATGTGGCACTATAAATACAAGCTTAAAAACACCAATTTCACACTATTTGTATTTACTGCTCCTGCAACCTTTCTTCCAGCACTTTATCATTATGAAAGTGTAACATAATAACCAGTCAGAAAAGATCTTCCCACACTTCAAACCTTTTTCTACCCCTCACAACAAGGTTGATGTTATTACAAACTTTAACAAGAAAAGCCTGTGCCAGAGTCACTCCCACAGCTCACCACTAAGGAATGTAAGTGGTGTGCTAATCCAGCTGCAGGCTCCAAATAGGAATCCTCCTTCAGCTGGACTGACAACACAGATCAGTGCTCTTCGGACATGCCACGCCAAACCGCTGTGCTCTTTGCTTTGCTTTTCTGTTTGAAGGGTTTATGTGCAATAAGAAGAATTAAATATCCATCAGGAACAGGAAAAATAAGCAGAATTTCCATAGCTACAACATCACAGTTCAAAACAGGAAAAAAATCCCGACCACCAAACCAGTTGCCCATTTACCTTTGATAAATAAAAACTGAAAATTTTCAAGCAGTCTGTAACAATGCCCTCTCCCCAACCACTGCAGCACAGCAGCCTACGTGAGACCCTGCCCACAGACCCCACTCCTACATTTACCAGAATCCACCTGCAATCGTACTGGAGCTGCATGACAGGTAACAGACACGTGCCACAGGGAAAGGAAAAATTACCAAGACGTAACATACAGGGAAAGACTACTGATAATCCAGGGTACAGAATAAAAATGAGAGTGGCAAAGCAACTACTTAGTAAAACATGGCAGAAGATGGCAAGACGCAAAGGGGTTCAGAAATTTGACGCAGACCAACATGGAGCAAAAAGTTTTATTTTCAACTGGTAGCATCTCAAATTCCTACTGAAATCAGAATGAGCCTGGTTTTCACTTCATAATCAGCAATTAAAGTGTTGTAATAGGAATATGCAACAAATTTATTATAAATGTATTTGGTCTTTCCTAACCATTTTCAGAATAGCAAACAACCACCATGAAGACGTAACTCACAAATTATTTAACAGATATTCATATATGCAATTGAAGCTTCCTTTTTGTGCAGTTTATTTTCCTTTCTGTAAAAAAGGCACACTACATCTATTCACAGTTCTTTCAGACTGGATGTATTTTTCAATAACACTGGAATTCTGGCATTACAAACTGTGGATAGGCAGAGTTAACACTCTTTCATTGTTTTCATTGCAGCTTGTCTGTGTTCCTGAATATGCTGTACTTGAAAGAAAAAAAACAACAACCAAAACACTTATGTTCTAAGCACTTGGCAATAATTACCATTGAATCAGCCAAACACAAACTCACAGTATAATCCAACTCTGCGAACAATGGAAAACCCTGATAATGAAGCAGAACGTAGAAAATAAAAGCAATCCACCAGTCTGAAAACGTTCTTCCATTCTGTCCAAGGTCCACACAAGAGAAAGGACTCTGAAGAATTGAAGAGAGCTCACCAGAAAGCTGAACAAATAGACCAAGGACTGGAAAGTGAACCTCTTAGCAAGATTTCAGTGCATTCTGCAGTTTATTCAAGAGAAAATCAATACACTCCTCTGTATGCCATGGATTTGAGGGTACAAATGACATTGATGAGAGAGAAGACAATAAAATCCAGATATAAATAACTGAAGCTAAACAAATTCAGACTGCAAATGAATTTTTTATTTAACACTGTGACTAATTAACCATTAAGATAACTCATGGAGCTGTGGATTTTCAGCAGAAAACAACAGGTTTTAATCAAGCTTGAATATTATTTTATGTTAAAAGTCGCTGTTGTAGGCTATAGTTTACCTCCTATTTCAGGTGTGGTTATCCCAGATGGAAGAGCTAAGCATTCTCCTTTCAAGTTATATCAATTAAATCCCCTTTATATACTGACTGTTGAAGCTAAAAGGAGGAAAAAAAGAAGAAAAAGAGGTTGTCTTCATCACGGACTAGTTTTGAAAGGAATTGACTGGCTGCAGTTGTGAATGAGAGGCAATAAGCAGAGAAAGTAAGAAAAGCCATAGGAAAGAGCAGCCTGTAGAGACAAAATGTTCTACATGACTGAGAACTTACTGGAAAGACATATTTGAAATATGTTAAACAAAGGAAAACACCATGATAGTTTTCCCTGCATTCAACAAAATGTACATTCCTCATATTCCACTAAAGAAATACTCTGCTCAGTTTCTCCTCCTAAACAAACAACACAGCAAAGCCTTGAAGATTTAAAAGTTTTCCAGATAGCCAAATCTATCCCGCAATTCAAGTAGCTAAAGGTTTGGTAAAGAAAAAGTAAGGTTGGCTGCCTCTTTCAGGAGGAAGGTCAGACTAGCTGACAGAAACAGACTCCACTCCAACCTTAAATGAAAATCTGACCCAAGAGAAGGAGAGATAGAAAAGTTAAAAGGCAAAACAAGCTAAGTACCTTTATAGCACATATCAGCACTGTATATGCACTCAATTCTTGGTGAGAATAATTTAGGAAATTTTACCTATTTGTGCACAGCTCTAGGGAAGGTGCTAAAGTTTCAGATAGTCCATAGTTTGGCAGAGAGATTCCGGGAAAGTGTCGAGCAGAAACTTCCAGATAATTTTAAAGGGAACTAGAGCTTGAGTTTACTGTGCCTTGTTACTAACAAGCTTGGTATTTTTGTATCAGTCTGACGCAGAAATCCTTTTAATAAACACAATCTTTTGGTACTAGTGGGAATATGAACCTATATATTAATAATCAACATCCTTAAATTTTTAGTTGTTTCCATTCCTCTACTTCTTTCAAAGGAGCTCCAACGCACAATAACACCATTTTTGTCCACAAATCTTCCCAATTTCCCAATATCTTATGCTCCATTTCTCACTCTACAGAGGATTGCTTCCATTAAAAGTCTTTTAAAGCTCATATAATTCCTTTTTCCTTTGGAGGACAGTTTATTAATGTGGTAGCAGCAGTTATGTCTCTCAGCAATACTCCCAGAACTTAAAAATCAGGGAATGAGAAGAATGTGGCTTGTGGCCCACATCTTCATCCACTAGATTTTATTTTTAGCTGTAGAAGTGCAAGTAGAAGCAACTTCAGTAAGAAATGTGGAGTCAGCTGGTGTGAAAGTGTTTTCACTCTTAACCCTCCAAAAACTTTCCTGGAGATTATTCTCATCTGAACCACAGCTATGAAAGAAAACGGAAGCTGTAGAAAAGACATTAGTTGAAGGATTCTTATCTTTTAAAAGATATATTCCAAACAAAAATTGCAATACTATCTCTGGAAACTGGTTGAGGTAAAAAATTTATCTGTAATGCACTTTCCAATGCCCAAAAGAACAGAGTCCTGACACAGCTGTAATTGCATATTTTTGGGAAAAAGTGTAGCATACCATCCATAAGAGTGAAAGTTACCAAATTTTTCTGCCTTCCCTGAGGCAGAAGAGTGGGGGGTTTTGGCAAACACAGGATATTCTTTCCTTCATAATTAATTAGCAGTAAGTCTTCCAAAGTAAACTGATCTGCTTCAAATCAGCCATAAAATGCCACACCTATTTCTAAGTGACACAGCTAAAGTTGCAGCAGTATTTCGTCAAATTATTTTCAAGCAGTTGATACTTCAATAAGAGCAAGTTTTAGTGTGTCTGCCTTTTTTACAGAAAGAATCCTCCCTCAGTGAAATAATTTTGACCTTTGATCCCTCCCCACCCCAAGAAACACTAATGCCAATAGAATACTGTTTTGAGAAAGGGTTCACAAAATTTGTTTGGAAAGTTTTTCAGCTACTCAACATATTATGAGAACAATGACATGGAAGGAGTGAACACCTAGTTTTGGAAGCAATTCTGAATGAATGAATGAATAAAAGACTGTCTTGGATATGCTTTAATATAGAAATTATGTCCTACATAATACAGATTGAATAAGATTTATCTCAGAATATTTGAAAATAAGTATAAAATGAACGAATAAGAACAATAAACTCAACTGCCAGACTGGTGTGGATTGAGGGAGCATCTAGAGACAAGCACTGAGATCTGTATGTCCTACTTCATTTCAAAACATACCTGAATCCTCTAGGCACTACATATTCCTGCCAATAACATGTACCAATTATCTGAACAATTTACAACTTAAAGATCAATTTACAACTTAAAAAAGATCCTAAAGAAACAAAAAGACAAGCTAACCCTTTAAAACTTCTGCTTCTACCTACCTCTGGGCTTAAAAGTGGAATTTTAATGTGAAATTATCAGATACTTTTCTTTAAAGACACATAGATCAGAAGCATATAAAAAACACCCAAATCAAAACACCTACCATCTGCCCTTCCCCCCACTCCCCCAAAAAATCCCTGAAAAGGCTGGTGCTCTGAAGAATATATGTATATTCTTTTTGTGTATCTATATGCATATGGATATGTTTCACCTGTATTGTGGCAAAACAGTTGCCCCAAAAACTCGTAGCAACAGGAATATGTGCTGAAGAAAGGAATTCCAGAACAAACTAATCCGAGGGGCACATGCTACACACATTCTTTTGTTATAAAACATTAACAGGTTAAGAATTATTTTTGTTGGCTAAACCCAAAAAAGCAGTGAATTTCATCCAAGCCTATCCTTGCAGCACTATGTTTTCCATACTTGCATCCATTTTGGGGTGACAGTTCACATGCCAAACGTAACTAGGTAAATAATGATGTAGGTAAATCAAGGAGATTGTAGGTACTGACTGACCACAACCAAGTCAATGGAGAAATGAGGATTTTTCAGTACAGGAGACACAAGCTTCTTTTTTCTTTACAGTACTTGTTCCAGTGATTTTGTAAGGTAAAATGGAACTGCACAGGCAAGGTAAAGTGACCACTCAAAGATCACACGTGCCTTCAGTTTCAAAATGGTATCTGTGGAAGCACAAAACCCCAGCATAAAATTAGCATCTCAGCAGTGCAGTGGGATATACTCTGCACTATTACACACCTACACAAACACACCCCCAATAAGGAAGAATTAATGTTCAGGTGGATTAAACAGGAACCTGCTAGTAAAGCAACAGCATATTGAGAAATGAAAGGTCCATAGGAGAAAAGCTGAGTTATGGTTAAACAAAGAATA
Organism: Rhagologus leucostigma; assembly: GCA_013397725.1. Taxonomy (NCBI): domain Eukaryota; kingdom Metazoa; phylum Chordata; class Aves; order Passeriformes; genus Rhagologus; species Rhagologus leucostigma. Next base: position 478,590 of record VZTD01003056.1, read on the forward strand.
AAGCATATGCTGTTTGCTGAGATTCGTTTTTCAGAAATTGATTCATATTGTCTTGCTGGACAACAAGTTTATCACGGCAATTCACTCTCTCAAGGCAAAGGTGGCCAACAGCACCCTGGCCTGCATCAGGGACAGCACTGCCAGCAGACTGAGGGAGGTGACACCACCTCTCTTCTGGTGAAGCCACATATGAGGTGCTGTGTCCAGTTCCGGGCTCCTAGGAGCAAGAAAGATACGGACATACTGCAGCAAAATCATCAAAGGGCCACAAAGGTGATTAAGGGACCAGAGCATCTTGTACACGAGGTGAGGCTGAGAGAACTGGGCCTGGAGAAGCGAAGACTCGGGAGGTAACTCATCTGTGCATATAAATACCCGATGGAAGAGTGTAAAGCAAATAAAGCCAGCAGTGCTTACTGACGGGGCAAGAGGCAATAGACACAAAGTAAACCACTTGAAATTCTACCCAACATCAAGAAAAAAATCTTCCTGAGAAAGCGGTCAAACACTGGAACAGGTTGCTCAAGGAGATTGTAGAGTCTCCATCTTTGGAGATATTCAAAACCCAACTGGACATCATTCTGTACAATCTGCTCCAGCCAACCCTGCTTAAGCAGTGAGGCTACTCCAGATCATCTCAAGAGGCCCCTTCCCACCTCTGTGATTGTGTCTGGTTGGGTTCTGGAGACCACAAGTTTAGATCCCGAGTGTGAGAACACAAACTAGATGACAATAAAGAATACAGACTGTTACAAGAAAATGCAACAGGAATAAAAGCATCATGAAAAGGTATTGAGCTCAGAACTATTTTGACTGCTGTATTGCTTAGTGTTTTACACACCATTCAAAAAGTGACTTACCAAGTACCAAAGATTAGCTCCTCTTGGAACAAGGGAAGAGAGTAAGGAAAATAAATCAGCACTCTCTGGAGGGAAGCTAGTATGACTTCTATTCAGACTATAAAGAAGAGTGCAAACAAAAGCCTGTGACATTCTCTGCTATACTGCACTGGGAGGACAGAAAGGAGATTCTCATTTTCCTTAGCCAGAAGTCTCAAGTAAGTCCATTTCTGCAAACCTAAAGCAAAAGGAGTATTCTTCTCCTGGAAGGAAGGCCAAGAGAAGGCAGAAATCCACACAAACCATTAACCATCAAAGCCATCATCAATGCTGGAGGGTGGCACAAAGGAACACAACCGTAAGAATATGCACATAAACTTATCTTGAAGTGTGTAGCCAAACATGGGGTTTCGACTGGGTTTTCATTACAATTCTTTCAAAAAAAGAGAAACAAGGAACCTCCCGTCAGGCATATTCCTTCAAGAGTTCACAGCTGGTGACTCCATGAGTCAAGACTTTTCAGCTCCTAACCATCACTGCAGAGCACTGTGCTTCAGGCTTATTCAGGTGAACCTAATGAAACTTAGGTTTCTGCTAAGGAAAAGAAAGAAATTTATTCCACAAGCAGAACTTCACCTTTCTATTTAACGTCCTCTCAATTACATACTCCAAATCCCCATGGTCATTTCACTTATAGAAACACCTCTCCCCAAGAAAAGAGGAAAGCAAGATCCCCAAGGGGTTGGAATTCTGTCTCCTGTGATCTTCTCTTTGTGAATTATTAAATTCACACTTTTTGCCTGTCACTTTTGTTAGAAATGTACCTCGTTACAACATGAAACCAGTGAAATGTTGAGCAGCCACTATTCTCTCCTAGCAACAAAGTCAGCAGTTAAATAGCACATGCTATGCTTAACCCAGACCAGGTAACAAAATTCAAAGTTCCCTGAAAACAAGTGCATCACACTTGACAATAGGAATTGCACTTGTATTATAGTATTTCAAAGTAAAAATAGGGAAAGGAATGATGAAATTTTCTGAACTGACACTTCAGAACTGATTACGGACCTTTATTCCTAGTCCAGATTTTAATTTTAGAAAAATTGAAAGGGAAAGCCATTAAAGAGACAGAAACAGCAAAACGTCATTTCGATCTCTAACTAGGTGACTCGGAAAGATATCACTGCTAGATTTTAGTTCTTGTTCTTTTTTTGCCTCAGATATCACACAAGAATGCAAAGTCAGAAAGGAATGTAGAAGCACCCAGACTCCTACAGCAAGAACACAGGCAGTTAAGAATTCAAACATCCCACAGAATATGTTTTAAAGAGCACTAAGAGTTGGCGTAAATGTTCTTGCAGTAGTCTAAGGCAACATCTCCAGGCATATCAGCAAATGCACTTAGAAGAGAATTCATCTCATGACCCAGTTACAACACAGTTTTATTTTGGAGATCACTCAGCTGTGCCTCAGTGACAAAACTGGAGCTATCAAAGTGCAAGTCTGGCTGCAGAAAGTTTTCACACACACAAAGCCATAATTATGTTAAGTCAGGGCATTTGTACCTCCTACAAATGCCACACCAACAGTGATTAAAAAAAAAAAAAGAAAAAAAAACAAAACCAAACAAACAAAAAACCAGAAGAGCAAATAATGGCTGTCTCTAAAAAACGGGTCACCATTAACCTAAATTCTAGGTAATAAGAAATGGGAAAAGAACTTACTAGAAACCAAAGAGATAATTCAAACAAGGTTCAACTGTAAGATACCTCTTTGCAACTGCTGTTACCAAGTGAATCTCAAATTGCATCTGAAAATTTTAGTCACACCCTGTTGCCTCTTCTCTTGCCACTGCTGTCTACATCACTGGAAGTGAGGTGACTCCATTCACATTAACAGCAGAAGCATCAAATTGCAGAAGGTTTTCTTTTCGGTTGGATCTGTACTCTGAGGAGTACGCATCAACCACACTTATAAAATATTTACAGGTTTATCTCACTTTGGACAGATTTCTTTATTATAATGTTTAGAGTTGAAGGGCGTGAAGCAAACAGGATATTAAGCCAATTCTCTTTCATCTAAGGATAAGATTTGCAAAATTATAAGTCCTGGAATTTAATAAACGTTGCTTGTAATTTTAAGAAGGCCACTGGTGTCTAAATAAAAATACCCAAGGACTACCAGAGATGCTGAGAGGCTTTTAAAGGGAATTTTAAAGTTCTGTGTCTTCTCTGGTTTACAAGTACAGCTAAAATAATTAGCAAGGTATTTTGTCTTTTTTCTCCTCAAAATCATAATTATGGTGCATCTATACAAAATACTCAAGCCCAGCAGGCACAGAGATTCCTGACAACCTCAACTACACTTAAGTTTCTAAAATGTGGAAAGGGCTTTTGGCTGGACAACAATATTACTTTTGAAATTAGTTTCCAACTTTTCTTAACCTGTGGGCTCTTAAGATTTTGAAAATTGAGCTTATTGGCAACAGGCCGTTTTTCTTCATTAACTTTTGGAGACACTGAGGAAGTATTCCAGAGTTCCTGAGTTCACAAACTGCAAGCCACTAACTGATGCATGTCTGGACCCCAAGGAAGCATCCAAATGATGGCAGGACCGCCATACTTGACATCCAGTTTTGTAGTCTCTGCAGATCTCAGTCAAGATTTTTGCCCCCTGAAAATTAAGTTCTTTTTACATGACATCTGCAAGTCAGCAGCTGAAGCATATTTGGAATGCAGCATCTGGGAAGCTTTAAGTATTCCTGTATACTGCGTGGTTAGGGTGCAAAAGGGCAAAGTCCATTGGTCTCCAAGATTCTAAAATACGTACTACCACAAGAAAAAAATTTTAAAAGCTTACAGTGATTTGGAACTACTTTTATCTGAATGTTTCTACTGTATTCAACATTCATAATTTCATGCTAAGTCTCCAAATAGACCTTCCCAAATAAGAGAGAAGGTATAGCACTTATCAAAACCATGAAATAGCACTATCAAGCTCATAATTTTCTAAAGGATTAAGATAGTTGTGCCGTGTCTGCCTGAAAGTCAAACTTTAAAATGAGGTTGAGCAATTTCAGTTGCAGCCACCTCCAATGGAAGAAAGTCCAACACAACACCGTATTTGCAAGTCTCAGCCTGTAGATGGGCTAAATCCAAGATCTCTGCTGTCTATCCATCATCATGTATCCCACAGCACACTTACAAAACAATATGCATTAATTTTTGACCGGTAATACTCACCTTTGTCCATCAGAAATAAAATACATTCAATATCTTTATTTGTATTTTTTACATTGTTCAATAGTAAACACATTCCACCCCTGGGGGAAAAAAATGACAAAAAAAATGCTGCCAACCAGTTCTCAGGTACAGCTTTGTTAAGCTTTACCTGTAGTATTTTCATTGCCATGAAATGCCAGTTACTATGTATCACATTTACCTTTCCTATAAAATCCACTGTTTGGACAACTGACAATTATTTTACCAAACAAGAATTCTAGTAACTAGATTAATGACTTCTGCATAATTTTACTATTTTCTTCTCAGAAAAAGAATAACCTTCCTAAGAATACAGACATTTGTCTTCCTCAAATGTATTACAATGCTGATGAACACTCCGAGTTCAGTGTCAGACCCCTAAAAATATAAGCCTTAGAGATCTATTTTAAAACTATGTATTTTTCTTCAGGTTCATGTATTCTAGTTTTCTTACTTTAACTATATGGACTAAGAAAGCTAAAGAAATGGATGTTTCTTTAATAAACTGGGATGGGAGGGAAGCAGCTGTCACATAAACTGCCATTATTGTTACCCTGTTTCTGTGAAGCACCCATAAAAGTACACAAGACAAGTTTCTTAGCAGAAAGGAATTATGCCAGTAGAATTGTTATCAGAAAAGCAGCATTATTTCCTGTAGCCTCAACTCTGTCAAACTTAAATGTCTACTGTGCAGGGAAATTTACATGTATCTGGACAGAATTTCCTTAAAAATTGTTTCCAGAACTGCTAGACAACCCAAGGCCTTTCAAGTCTGCATAAACAAGTAATCTAGTGTTCCACAGCATATTTGGTGGACTCAAGCAATTACAGGATCCTTTCTAACTCTTTTGATGCTTCTCATCCTCAGCTTAAATTACCAAATGTAATAACGTGTGTAATATATAAATACTGTTTCCCTTCTACACTGTCTTCATTATAATTCAACAACCCGAAGTTTAGATTTCTCTCTACTTGCTTTACGTCTCCCTATCCAAACATCAGAGGCACAAAAGATAGCTTTTCCTGGGGTTTTTGCACTCACACTAATTCTGCCAAAATCCGTTTTCACTGTTTGCCTGTATACTCGCATTTAATTTCAAATAATTTCGATTTTGAGCTACTTAGGTGCCACAAGCATAGTCTTTCCAAAACCTCTTCTCCACAGATCACAGTTGTTTTCCCTATTACATCAGTTGAGTTCATTTCAGTTATTCCTCCTTTTTTTTCTTGGAAAGGCACACCGAGAGTGGTACTATATACCCAGAGAGCTTCATTAGGAGGAGCAGAGGGGCTGAATTACACCGCGAAAACGCTTCACAGCAGCGCCTAGAAACCAAGAGTCCACTGAGACACCACAAAACCGGTTTAATCTACAAGTATTTAGAAGACGCACACCAACGCTGAAGAGTGAAGCACATAAAACACACCCGCACATAAAACTGCAGCACAGCTGTCGCCCGCCTGCGGGACGCGAGTGTTACCGAGGCAGCGCCGACCCGCGTGGCCGCTGCCGTGCGGCTCCGCCCGCCCGGGCCCCGCTGCGGCCGCTCATCCCGGCACCGGGTGCTGCTGCCACGCGAGGCAGCCCTTGCCCAGGCCGTTTTGCTCCCGGGGACGCCGCCGCCCCGAGCCCCTCTCACCTGTGGGCGCCGGGACCGCCCGGGCCCCCCGCTCCGTCCATCGCGGCCCCGCCGTTGCTATGGGCCCCCGCCCGCCGCTGCCCTTAGCAACGGCGCGCGGCACTGAGGCGCGCCGCCATTGGCCGGAGCCGCGAGCACGCCGCCCGCCGATTGGTCGCGGCGCCGCGCACGCGCAGGGGAACACAAGGGCCGCCCCCATCCATGCCCACGGGAGCCGCCCGCCGCCTCCGCCGGGAGCAGGGGAACGGCCCCGGCTGGAAGCACGTGGGAACAGACCCTTTCCATAGACACTTCCCCAGGGAAGACCGCCCCAAAAGACCCCCCTTGCCGCCAAGACCCTCCCCCGCGCCCGCCCCAGCGTTTCTCGGTGGCTCGGCCAGGCGCAGCAGGGGACCTAGCTAAAATCACGTCCCCTCTTCAGCCCCCGAAGCGACATCGTCTGTTCGGGCGTGTCCTTGCACGCAGCAGAGCGGCTGCTCCCGCCAGGTCAGGTGTGAGCCTGCCTCCTCGAGAGCTCGATATTTGCTTTCACCAGGATGTCAGCAGCGCTCAATTTCCCTTGGTCCCGCAGGTACTTCATTATGTGAGGCCGCCGTCTCCAGGTGACCTTTATTCCGTACTCGTGCTCGGGAGTATCTGTAACCAGTACTGCTGCCGACTCCACTCTCCCACGGGGCTCAATACCGAATACCAGCTCTTTTTCTGGATGCCAGGCATGACTACTTTGTGGTAGACTGTTGCTGCATCTCCCATTCCTTGGGGAAGGAACCTGTGCAGCCTCTGTGTCTGGTGGACTAAGGACTTCTTGCTCCACAGGCTGGGGAGCAGGCTCTCCACAGTTCTCTGGACTCTTCACCTGGATGCTGGCGTTTGGTGCTGTTCCTTTCTTAGGCTGGTTGTGAAAGCATTGTGCATTCTTTCTCAAGCGATTTGGATCATCCAGCAGATGGACTGCATGTCCTTGTGGGTTCTCAAAAGTTAAAGGAGGAAATCTGCAGGCTACAGCTCCTCGAAAAGCTCCTCCTGCGTGAAATGAGCTGTGGTTGGCATCATGATTATAGGGCTTGTGGGGACCACGATGCTTCTTCTGGCATGCTTTCAACACCACTGACTTAGTTGTGTCAAATTGTGGGCACACCTGAAGAGAAAGACATCATAATAAGATAAAAACCCAACCCTTTTCTCCAGACAAGTAATGCCTACCTGATTCTACTTCCCCACCTTTTTTCAGTGTGTTCATTGAGTAAGCTGGTCTGCAGCAAAGCAAATGAGTCACTAACAAAGCTGCTGTGCATGAGATACCTCTCAACTTCAGCATCGTGTTCTGCCACCCTTCTCTGGAAAGTCACTGGGGTGCAAGTGAGCTGTTCTCTGGCAACTCATAAAGAACTCAAGATTTGGGTTTTAAAGGAAAGCTAGGTGGTGTCTACTTCTGTAACCCCTGCAGATTTAAGAAAGTTCAGAATGGATCCTTTTTCTTTCTATGTCTTAGCATAACTCACATAGATTCAATGAATTAAATCCTCAGCCTCCCCAAAGAAGTAGACGCTGAACTGAGAGAGCAACACAAAATGATTAAAGAATGCCCACTTAGCTCAATCACCTTAGATTATGTTAATATATTGTTCAAACTTTTCCCCCAAAACATCTTTGTTTCAAAACATAGTTAATTTCTGTATTCTGGAGTAACAGATCACCCAAAATCCACTTCCACAATCAGCTTTCTATAGAAGAGACGGTCCAAGCTCAACAATCTATGTATTTCTTTGATTCTGGACTCTTACTGAAACCCTGGAAATCCTTTTATTACAGTATTCTTTGTCTTCCTGGTTATCAACAAAAGAGTCAGACTCTGTTTCAAATTCCAATTTGCTTTTCCCAAGAGCAGACCAAACTAAGTTCTTGCTACGGTAACTACAGATCTCCTTCAGCATTCCTAAGTTACTACATAGTTCCTCAAAAAACGGGGTGCAGTTTCACTACGGATGGCGATTGGCTGCTCTACAGCTGAAGTGTTTGAATGCAAAGCTTTTGTGCAGGACGAGAGAAGTGATTCTGTAATAACTCTATCCTGGCACGTACTTAACATAGTCCCCGATTTTAAGGATATGGCTTCCTGGCTTCAGAGAACATGTAGGGCAGGTTTTACCTATGCAGGAACCGAGCAGTGGAAAAGGTATGAAGAACTCAGATAATGCCAAAAAGAGAGGAGCAGAAAATCAGTTTCCACTGAAACAAGTTGACAGACACTCTGCAGAGGATGCCTCCAGAAGTTACAAACCTACCACAGTTTCCAATTTGAAAAATATCTAACAGTTTCAGTGCTGATAGCTTCAAACAAATTTTAGAATCATTGTATTTTTGGAATCAAAGAGCTACCAGTGTGGATGTTTCCACCTCTTCGAAACAAAAAGAATGCTTATTCACAGCAGTTATTTTACTTAGTGATCCAGAAACCATAGAGCTAACTGCCTCAAGCACATACGAAAAAAAAAAAAAGAGGAAAAATTGAAGATGTTCTACTTCAAGGTTAAGACATCACAAAAATACCTGCAGGTCAGCAGGAACAAAGGAATGTTTCATGCGGGTTTGAAACCACACTTCCTGAGCTTGCTTTGTGAAGAGCAGAATCAAGCAGCAATAATGTTTAAACAGAGCTCCCCTAGGTGATGACTACTGTTGTATAGGAACAGTCTGTCTTTGCTGCAGCTGTTTGCTTTAAAAAATAAATCTTTACATTACACGATATAAGGAGTATTTTAGAACACTGCAAACAGTCCCAAGAAAAGGAACCCATCAGAAGATTGGTATGGAGAGAAACTATTCACAGAGAATGGAAAAGAGGGCAGGTTAGAACAAATAATTCTGAAGTGAAAACCTATGTTCTCTAAATTTAGCAGTGTCAGATTTAAACAATGCACCCAGTACTTTAACATATAACATTTAGAGTTCAGCAGTTATTTCAAACAGCAAGCCAATAAGAAAAATCTCCCCCAGTGTTTATTATGTGCAGGGTTTTCAGTTGCCAAGCAAAACAGTGTTTTTCTGATGGGAATTATTTTTCTAGAAGACTAATAGTCATCAATCAGTACAGACTGCCCACAGTTTATGTCTTCAAATAACCAAGACCTTAGTACTTGTTCTTAGGATGTGAAGCAACTCAAGCAGTTATTTATGCTTTAGGCTGATACAGGGAATTCAGGTCTGGGCTACTGATTTTCCATATCTGGAACAGGTAAATTTCTGTTAAGACATCCAGGAGAAATTTGAAAACACTTGCCGTGAGATGCTGGAGAAAAGATAATTTGTACCAACCCAGGCAGCAGAGGTGTTCTGGTCCACAGGTTTTGTAGGCAAACGTCTGGGATTCTCGGCCGAACGCAGTGGAGTTTCATAACAGTGGATGGGTCCTGCCCGTGGCCTCTCAAGGAAAACCAGCTCTGCCTTCCTGGCCTTGTGGGTACACTTCTTCTTCGGAGGCATCAAAAAGTGTGGTAAAACTACTTAGAAACCTCATGATGCTTGTTGGAGCCAAGTGAAGAAAGAGGGAAGCACCCCGAGGAGATTTAAAGTGCTCTCGAATCTGTAGAAGGCAAATAAATGGATTTGAAGACAGACTTGTTTGGAAACTTCAGATCTAGTCTTTAACAAAAGCAAAACATTTATGCAACAGCACAGTGTGCACAGTTCTAGGCAGACTTTTCCCAGCAGTAGTTCTTGAACCTTTTGTCCATTTTCAGGTAGATTTAGAAATGCACTGCAGGAGTGGGAGCAGTTGACCTCCTGATCCACCTATATCAATTCAGCTATCAAAAGAAAAAAAAACCAAAAAAATCTTACTTCTTTTTTTCAATTTAATCTGGTTTGTAATGCCAAGAAGATACAATAGGGCGAAGGAAATCAGAACTCTTTCCCTTTCTAGTTGCTAACTACCTATACTTTTTAATTTCAATAAATTTTGGTTTTTTCTTTGTTAGAGAACAGAGTTGACATCTCCATCCTGTATTCTACAGATCTTGCACAATTTGTTTGTTTATTTTACATAATGGATAAGTTTGAATTGAAGTAACATTGTATTTAATTTTCCATTGGAAAACAGATCACAGAATCAGTTAGGTTGGAAAAGACCTCTGAGATCAAGTCCAACCTATGGCCGAACACCACGTCAATAGACCATGGCACTACATGCTGCATCCAGTCTTTCCTTAAACACCTCCAGAGACAGTGACTCCACCATTTCCCTGGGCAGTCCATTCCAATGTCTAATCACCCTTCCCGTGAAGAAATTCTCCCTAATGCCCAACCTAAACCTCCCCTGGTGCAGCTTAAGACGATGTCCCCTTGTTCCATCACCAGGTGCCTGACAGAAGAGGCCAACCCTCACCTCCCTACACCTTCCTTTCAGGCAATTGTAGAGAGCGATAAGGTCTCCCCTGAGCCTCCTTTTCTCCGGGCTGAACACCCCCAGCTCCCTCAGGTGTTCCTCTTAGGACTTGTGCTCCAGACCAGCTTTGTTGTCCTCCTTTGGACCCACACCAGCACTTCAATGTCGTTCCTGAAGTGAGGGGCCCGGAAGTGGACACAGCACTCGAGTGCCTCACCAGTGCTGAGTACAGAGAAACGATCACTGGTCCTGCTGGCCACGCTATTGCTGATACAGGCCAGGATGCCACTGGCTTTCTTGGCCACCTGGGCACAACTGGCTCATATTCACCCAACCTGATTTATCATAGATCGGCACAGACAAGGCAATTTGAGAACATTTTATGAGAAACGCGTGAGACTGCAACAGCCTGACTGCTCACCTAAGTCGCAGCGTGCTCAGGGAGTCCTCAGGGAGGCCCTCCTAGTCCGGTGCAGCCGTGACACGCACGTTAAACGGTAAAACTCCGTAGCTCTTCACAAGGAGTCCGCGCAATGCCGGCGGCCCGGGCGCACGGCAGGGCTCCCAGCCGCGGGCGGCATGGCTGAAGGAAGCTCCCGGCACTGCCCCAGCCGGGGCGGGAGCGGCTCTCCCGGCACAGGGAGGGGGCGGGCAGGACTATGCAATCCCGGGAGCGGCCCCGGCTCCGGCCCGCGCGCACATCCGTATCCCCCGCGGCCGCCGCCCATTGGCCCGGCCCGCCGAGGCCCCGCCCCCTGCGCGCCGATTGGCCTGGCCAGGCTGGCTCCGCCCCCGCCGCCGCTCACTGGCGCAGGCCGGCACGTGATCGGGCCAGCGCCGCGCCGGGCGCCAAATTCAAACCGGGGCCGCTCCGGGAGCGCCGGGCTCGCCGCCTCGCATCGGCCCGGCCCGGCTGGTGAGTCGCGACCTGCGCCCGCCCCTCCCTTCCAGGGTCTCCCCGCAAGGGTCGGCACCTCTCGGAAGGCCGCGCTAGGGGCATCGGGTGGCCGGGAGAGGGAAGCGCCTAGGCCCGGCCCGGGGCAGAGGGCCCCGCGGGAGCAGGTGAACTTGCCGGCGAGCGCGGCAGCGGAGCGGCTGCAGTGGGTGAAGAAGGAGCTGGGAGCCCTTTGGCGCTGCCCTCCTTGCCCCCTCGAGGCCGCGCGTACACAGCGGTGCCCCCGGGCCTGTACGGGTGGCAGCAGCTCGAGGCCTCCTTGGGAAGTGAGGCGCTCCTGTATGGAACGCAGCCTTTTGGAGGCTGGCTGAGCGTTCTTTTGGCGCTGTCTTACCGGGATCTCTCCTTAAGGGGGTGGAGCAGATCGCAAAGGGCCATGCGTGTGCCGGGTGCCAGAACCCGCGTGGAATGATCGCAGGGCTGTCTGCTTCCTGTACATAGGGCATCGGCTCAGCTTGCTGTCTGCTGGACTCTGCTTTGTATCAGTGTAAGGGATTCTTACTGACAACTTTCTCGTTTACTTGCTGACCCCGTCAAATCTAGCAATGCAAAAGGCCTCTTTTTTTGGTATTTGTTTCTATTCTGCTTGCCGTATCTAATGATAAAGAATAAGTACAATTTGCATATTGTTCTGGTGTAGTTTGCTGAAAGGCACAGGCTCCGCCAAATTCCTGATGGCATTATTAGCAGTATTCTCACAGCATCTTACCCTGGAAACAGTACCTCTGAATTTTATTTCCTCTGCTTCCAGCTTTATAGTCTAAATCACCTGTTGTCCAAAAGTTTGACATTCAAATTGTATGCTGCCCAATGATGAATTTACCCGGTTCTTGACAAATCTACAGAAGGAATGAGCAGCACATTTACTTTATGTCTGTTTTAAAGCACCTTACTCCTGCTGCATTTATTGTGTGCCTTTGTAGTGTGCAGGATAATCTCTGCTTCCCAGATCTTAAATCACCTGTAAATTCCCTTTTCATGCAAGTTGTGTAATCTGCTGCTCATAGCAATCAGCTCTAAGAATCAGCACTGCTATTTCTATGTTCTACCTTCCCTCCCCTCCAGCTTGCTGGCTGATGCTGGTCAAGTCACATTATAGCTAAGTCTTTCTCTAAACCACGTACACACTTTGCTTATTATTATGTATTTTACGATGGAAATTATCTACTCTGCAAACCTCTCTCCTGTCCTGCTTACACAAGGTGTGGGTAAAGGAGGTACAGTACGATTTTTCAGTAGCCTTGTCAGCCTTGTTAAATGCTTTCAGTTTTATTTTCCTTTTGTGTTTTTAGCTTTGTAGCAATTGCTGAGAATGTGTGCTCTGTGGGAGGCCTTGAGATGATTTGCTGCACTCTTTATGTTGTACCTTTTGTTTTGCAGGATTTGTTCCTCTCCCTTTCAATGGAGAGTGACAGTATAGATCCATAATGAGGACCAGCCCTCGCAGGCCCTTAATTCTCAAAAGACGGAAACTGACCCTCCCACAGAATGATGAATCCGGTTCTTCAGCAAGAGATGAGAACAGAGGTCAGGATGAAAAGACTCCTAAGCAGGAGCACAGGCAGGAAGACCAACACAACAGACAACCCAGAGACAAAAGGGACTGTGGCTTGCAGAAATTCCCAGCGGGAATAAAGATAATTGACCATCCTACAATGCCCAACACACAGGTGGTGGCCATCCCTACAAATGCTGATATCCAGAGCATCATAGAGGCACTGACAGCAAAAGGAAAAGAGTGTGGCAACAATGGACCCAACAAGTTCATTCTCATTAGCAGTGGGGGCACATCCCGTTCAGCAGGTCCAGCGCCGTCGCAGCATCTCCCATCAGAGAAGAAAGCCACTGCAGCAAACAAGGCTGCAGATGGTCAAGAAAGAGAGAAGAATGTTGCACAGACACCTGGTCTTGCAGGCAGTGCAGGGCTTTGGCATTCAGGTGTTGATCCTGTGGTTGGACAGGAACAGGAGAGCAACAGTATGTAGGCTTTACCTGGTTTTTTGTTGGGTTTTTTTTGTCCTGGCAGACAAAGAGATGTGAAATGGGCCAATGAGTGCAGCACTTGCATCTTGGTATGCAGTAATTATTAATATTTTGTTAATTACAAATTAGCTATGGATTTGATTCTAATAATCTACATAGCTTTGCGTATGTAGTGAAATCTGAAGGATTATAGTGGATGTAATTTTTGGTGTAAGACATCTGAGCTTCTGACTCAGGTCTTGTGCTAAGTCTTTCAGTTCTTGAAGTACTAGATCGACATCGTCCTGTTTGGGTTGACAGCAACAGTCTGGTTTGAGTGTTTGTTTTCAAGGCTGCAGCTCTTTTCAGAAACTGGGCAAATACACATGAAATCAGGAATTCAAGGTGAATTATTAGCATTACAATACCATCTTTTAGAAGTGTGACTGGTTCCTTACTTTTGACAGCTGAGATGAAGGGGTAGCAGGGTTACTTGTGAGTAAGCAGAGTTATGATGAGGGGAAGGCTGTGGCTGTAGCTTACCTGGACTTCAGTAAAGCCTTTGACACTGTCTCCCACAGCATTATTCTGGAAAAACTGGCAGCCCATGGCTTGCTCAGGTGCACTCTTCACTGGGTTAAAACTGGCTGGATGGCTGGACCCAGAGAGTGGTGCTGCATCCAGTTGGTGACTGGTCACTGCTAGGGTTCCCCAGGGCTCAGGGGCAAGTCCTGTTTAATATCTGTAATCAGTGGATGAGGAGATCGAGGGCACCCTCAGTAAGTTCACAGATGAGACCAAGCTGAGTGGGAGTGTGGATCTGCTGGAGGGCAGGACGGCTCTGCAGAGGGATCTCGACAGGCTGGGTTGATGGATCAATGCCAATTGCACGAAATTCAGTAAGATCAGGTGCCGGGTCCGGCACTTGCATTGCAACAACCCCAGGCAGTGCTACAAGCTGAGGGAAGAGTGTCTGGAAAACTGCCCAGCAGGAAAAGACCTGGAGGTGCTGATTAACAGCAGCTGGACATGAGCCAGTGTGTGCCNATCAGTGGATGAGGAGATCGAGGGCACCCTCAGTAAGTTCACAGATGACACCAAGCTGAGTGGGAGTGTGGATCTGCTGGAGGGCAGGACGGCTCTGCAGAGGGATCTCGACAGGCTGGGTTGATGGATCAATGCCAATTGCACGAAATTCAGTAAGATCAGGTGCCGGGTCCTGCACTTGCATTGCAACAACCCCAGGCAGTGCTACAAGCTGAGGGAAGAGTGTCTGGAAAACTGCCCAGCAGGAAAAGACCTGGAGGTGCTGATTAACAGCAGCTGGACATGAGCCAGTGTGTGCCCAGGTGGCCAAGAAGGTCAATACCATCCTGGCCTGTATCAGCAATAGTGTGGCCAGCAGGACCAGAGCAGTGATTGTTCTTCTGTACTCAGCACTGGTGAGGCCACACCTCGAGTTCTGTGTTCAGTTTTGGGCCACTCATGACAGGAAAGACATTGAGGTGCTGGAGCACGTCCAGAGAAGGACAACGGAGCTGGTGAAGGGTCTGGAGCACTGGTCTGATGAGGAGCAGCTAAGGGAGCTGGGGGTGTTCAGCCTGGAGAAAGGGAGGCTCAAGGGGGACCTTATCACACTCGACAACTGCCTGAAAGGAGGCTGTAGGGCAGTGGGGGTTGGCTTATTCTCCTAGGCAACAAAAGACAGGACAAGAGGGCATAGCCTCAAGCTGTGCCAAGGAAGGTTCAGGTTGGTCATCATGAAGAATTTCTTCCCTAAAAGTGTTGTCAAGCATTGGAACAGACTGCCCAGGAAGGTGGTGGAGTCACCATCCCTAGAGGTATTCAAGAAACAACTGAACGCTGCACTCAGTGCCGTGGTCTAATGGACAAGGTGGTGTTTGGTCACAGGTTGGACTCGATGGTCTTGGAGGCCTTTTTTAACCTAAATGATTCTGTGATTATTATGTGGGTTTGTTATCCCAACAGGCGGTGGTGAGGCAATGGGTTCTGTGTTGGACAACAGTCTCACTAATATCCAGTGGCTGGGGAAGATGAGATCCGATGGGCTAAATCCCTCTGCTGTGAAGGAAGACACAGAGAAAGAGAATCAGATGCCTCTGCGGGAAAGAGTCAAGGTAAGTAGGAGAATACAAAAGTGTGGGCTAAAACTTTTGATAAGGAAGTAATCTACGTGGATCAGAAGACTTGCAAGAATTAGGCATCACTATTTCTAAGTAACCTGAGTTTGGCCTTTACTGATTTGCATAGCAGAACCAGGAGGATCCAGGGATGTTCCATGGGCCTTCTTGTCAGCTTCGTGAGCATTCATGTATCACTCCTGTCTTTCAGACTGAAGAAGAAGCTGCTGCTGCTGCTATTCCTACTGCTGCTGCCTCCTCCTCATGGCAGGATTCAGTGTCAGAACGACCTCCTTACTCCTACATGGCCATGATCCAGTTTGCCATCAACAGCACGGAGAAGAAGCGCATGACCCTGAAGGACATCTATACCTGGATCGAGGATCATTTCCCGTATTTCAAACATGTAGCTAAGCCAGGTTGGAAGGTAACAAGCAGGCCCTCAAGTTGCTGTGGGTGATGTCACATGCCTTCTGGATCAAAATGAAAAGTTATTCCCCAGCCTGCAGAGCAAAATGGAAGCTCATTTAAACATTCCACCCCAAATACACTCTCATTCCAAATGTTCACTGTACCACTTCTTGTATCCCTTGTCTCATCCTACTTAAACAAGATGCTGGGATGCTTGATCACTGGAGCAGTAGGGATCTCAAGAGTAAACAGAATAAGAGACATGACAGGGTTGGCTGGGTACACTGTGAATATGAAAGTTCGGTGTTGTCTGCACTTTGGAAAGTAATCCCTCTGTTAGGGCAGCCATTGTTTGAGGTAGGCCTTGCTGTGCTGATAACAAAACTACTGCTTTTCAACCTCCCCCACCCCTTTCTCCCCAGAACTCCATTCGGCACAATCTGTCCCTTCACGATATGTTTGTCCGTGAGACGTCTGCTAACGGTAAAATCTCCTTCTGGACTATTCACCCTGATGCAAACCGTTGCCTAACATTGGACCAGGTATTTAAGGTGAGTTGCCTCGTACAAAGAAAATAGGACAGGCTATCCAGTTTCTAAATGCCACACTAGCCTGATGCACCTTATTTTAACTGTAAGGTCAGGATGCTTTGACATCAGCCTTTTTGTAGAAGTTGGATTCAGTCACTTCACTTGACAAACAGACAAGCTCTGCATTTAAAAGAAAAGGTGCTGTGGCTGTGCTTTTGACCTGGAGCTTCTGTGGGGTGTGTTTATTCTTCAGGTGCTGTGCCAATTATAATTGTCAGCTTGTTCAACTTCTTTCTGTGGACACTGAAAAGCTTTAGCAGAGGAAATTTTCAGCTTTCTGCTGCATTCTGAGAGACCTTTGTTTCTCACGGAAACTATGCAAAATACCGTTAAGGGTTTTTGTGAACTAATTCTCTATTTCTACACCTGCTGCTTTTCCAAAGGGTTGTTATGATATCCTGAGAGAAATATTTTGAAATAGGTGTTGTGTGGACTGACCAATCACCCTGATGGGTGGTTGGTCAGAGGTCCAATAACCTTCCGCCATGCTGGCGACTCAATTTATAAAAACAGATTTATAATTAATTAAATAAGCCATTTTCTCCGGATTTTGGTCGTGTCGTTTCTCATCGTCCCGGGCACAACAGCAACATCTTTCCATGGCCCTGATTCAAATTCCTAATGAGAAGCTTTCCACTGAGGCCAACCAGGTGTTCCTATGCTGTTTGATAAGCATATCCTATGCTGTCAGTCATAGGACAGAATTGTCCTAGCCCAACTAGGTATTTTAGGAAGTACCATTTTGTCAGGGAAATAGAGCTTGGGGATCTGGTGTAGGTGTGTTTAGACTCCTGTGTTTTCTGCAATGGTGTGTAGAATTAACTTTTGTTTGCTCAGATCGTACAAGTTTAAAATGTTCCATTTGTCGCCCTCTTTGGTTGATAACTTCATCTTAATTTTTTTCCCTCTAAATACCTTCTGCCACCAGCCGCTGGACTTGGGGTCACCAACATCGCCTGAGTACTCTGAATCAGTAAGAATTACTCTCTGGCTCGGGGCTTGATCTTCCATTCTCTTCTTGCCAGTCACTGAAGGAAAGGACAAGAGGCTTGGGGAGGGGGACTAGGTGGCTGCTGAATCTACTCATACAGCTCCATGCACACCCTTTGTGGGGAGAGGGGTCTAGCCAAAGATTGACTGCCTTCAGATGGTAAAGTCCCTCTGGCTGGTAGAGCTGGACAGCTTTGAGCAACTTGGAAGTCTGCTGTTGAAGTAGGCTGCAATGGACGCCAATAGGCTTCAGAGAACAAGCCCAAACATTTCTGGTAAAATCATCTCCATGACAACAGTCCCAATCTGTTCTGGGGCTCAGATCCAGAGAGAATATGATCTCTCTGTGCTCCTTTTTAATTTTGGAACCCACTGCACTGTGACTCTTGGAAGGATGAACCTGTGTGCTGCTGCTCTTGCATTCAGCAGTTTTAACAGTGACGGATTTGCAAGCATCCAGTCAAACACTTCTCTGTCACAGCTACGACCTTGGCCTTCTTTCCATCTGCTCAGAATTCTGATCCCACTGTTGCCTCTGCTATTCCATTTGAACACCTATCTTGTCTATGGTTTGTATAGACATCCAATATACGATAAAGCCATCCTATTCATTGTTCCTCAGGCACTGAGGATGCTGAAACCAGGTCACTTCTGCAGTAGAGTCTGCAGCTGGAGCAGATCTGTCATGTTGTCTCTTTTCCTACACAGCTTTTGGTGGGCAGCTGGCTTTGGGATGGCATGGCTACAAACCAGCAAGTGGCACAGACCTAGAGCCAGCCTGAGTGCTGGGTGCAAGCAGCTGCTCTCTCTGCATTAGTGCAGCACAGTTCTCAGTGAGGCAGCAGAATAAATGTGGATTCTTTTCTTTTAATCTCTTTCTTTTCTCCTTCTCCTCTTACTTATTTCACAATGACTGCAGCAACAAAAGAGTCGTCTTCCAGATCCCCTGAAGAACGTGGGAAGCAAAACTGAACCTCAGAATTCACGTAAGTGTCTACATCAGTCTAGGCCACAGAGAATCAATCCAATAAATCTGGGGTACTCTCCCAGATTCTTTTAGGAATACAAGTGGAATGTGTTATCCCAGTTTGCCAGCTTTCATTACTCCTTACTGTCAGGTTTGAAATGGAAAGCAGTATTGTTGTGTCTGAGAGGATGTGATGGTGAGATGGTGGGCACTGGGCACTCAAACACAGTAAGAGCCCCAACTTGAGGGGTAGGACTTTCATTTGCTTGTTCATGAGGCTTCTGGCTTGGTACTTGTATCCTTAAAATTAGCAGAGAAAGCAAGTGATCTGATCAAATGCTTATTTTGAGGTATCTAGAAGGACTTTCTGTAAGGTGCCTGGGTTTCAAGAGGTAGCAGTAGAGGACAGGCAAGAGGCCAGTGAGTCCATTCTTTTCCCTTCCAGGCCGAAAGATGAAGCCTTTGCTTCCTCGTGTCAACTCCTACCTGGTTCCGATCCAGTTTCCTTTGAGTCAGCCTCTTGTCTTGCAGCCTTCTGTGAAGGTTCCTCTGTCCATGGCACAGGGAGCTTCCCTTAACAGCTCGGAGACTTTGCAGAGCAATAAGCGTGTGCGCATTGCCCCAAAGGTTGGTTTCTTGTTTTCCGAGTTTTTTTTAGGGAGGGTGAGTTTGGATTTTTTGTTTACTTTTTTTTTTCTATCTCTTTTGCCTTCAATGGACCTTTTCTTCATATGGTTCCTTTGTGCATCTTTACTAGGTGCTCTAAAACTCCAAGCTCCTATTAAGGAACTAGCCAATGATAGTTCTTGCTATCCTTTACTGTCTCTAGGCTGACTACTACCTGCTAGCTTATTTGCTCTAAGGGTGTTTCTATAATTCGCTACAGGAAGGGGCTCTATGTCTTAGTCAAGACAATTTTTCTCTACTGCTTGGATGTGAAGAAAGAAGAATGGGAGGAATGGCTTTGTTCTGACCCTAAAACATTCATATTTTTGATAGCTCTATAGACATGTAACAATAAGGAACTTCTGAAAGAGTATATATTTCATGTAGTCTCATCCCAGAGGATTTCCTATCTGCTGTTTGCTAATTCTGTGAAGTCCCCAGTTATTCTGGGCTCAAGAAAAACAGCTATTAAACAGATCTTTTTCTTGGCATCTCACTGACTGCTCTTGTACGCTTGGACATTGTAAAGCTTTAGCTTCTTCCATCCTGTCTAACCATAATCCTATTTTCCTTTGTATGCCTGCTGCTTTATGTTCTCTCCAGCTATGATTTATCTTTCTCCTGTGCTCTTTTTCTTTTGATAACCTCATTTTTTTTCTCTTCCTTTTCCTTGGTTTCTGGGAAAGCTGTCCTCATTCATTCTGTTATTCCCATTTAGATAATATAAGAAGAAATCAAAGGGGTTATATTTTTTCCAGAAATATCCAGCTCTCCTTCTGCCTGTACTCCTAGAAGTTCCTCAGAGCAGGAGTGCTCTGAAGTGTATGACTTTCAGTCACTTAGTTAGAATCCTTCCAATGTGATTTTTAGGCTTCTTTCTATCAACTTCACAGAGATCAATCTGGGTCTGTTACAGTTACTGCTTCCTGAAAATCTTCCTCTTACCCTTTCTGCTGACCTTAAATGCCAGTCTTTCTTTTCTTTCCACTGTTATTTGGATTTTTGGGTAGGTTAGATCCTTGCTTCTGACTTCATGTCACCTCTGTTTCATTGTAGATGTCACTGTCTGCAGAAGAGTCGCCCTCTTTACCCACGGCTGCTGTCAAGGAGGAGAGTCAAAGTGATGAAGGTTTATTTTCCCCAACCCATTCCGTACAGGACAACAGCTCCCAGCCTGGTGAGGAATTGTCTTCTTTCCCCGAGGGTGCCTGTATAAAGGAGGAAGAAGGCTCTCAGCTGGGTGACTGGCTGTCCCCATTTGCCTCAACTGTAACAGTCAAGGAAGAGCCAAGCTTGTTCATCCCAGACTCATCCACAAAGGAGAGGAAAGAATTCACCACACTGAAGTCCCCATCCAAGGCAGTTTCTGACTCTTTAGTTATAAAGAGGCGGGAAAGGCGGGAAGCGGGCAGATCCAGAAGGAAACAACGTCTAGCACTGCCTTCTTCAGAAGAGCCTGTCCTTGTTTTGCCAGAAAGCAGCAGCTTTGACTCTTTCCGGTTAGGGGCAGACCGTCCCTTCCCGCAGGAAAACCAGCCCCTTGAGAATGTATCGCAGCTCAGCTGCTCACAAGCAGAAGAGGGGGCCTTTAAAACACCAGTCAAGGACACGTTCAGCAAATTGCCGGTTTCTTCCACTCCCAGCAAAGTCTCAGCCACTACTACCCTGTCACTAGAGGGCCTTGACCCCTGGAAGTCTGCTTCCTTAGCCAAGGGAAGTCATGAGCTGGACTTCAGTCCAGTGAAAACCCTTCAGTTGCCATTCACACCCCTCCAGGACAACCAGGACTTGCTGGGTTTTAACAGCACACCCCTTAAAAATCCTCTCTTTGATTCTCCTCGGGAACTGCTCAATCCAGAATCCAGTGACATGGTCCATGTGCCCCTCACAAGCTCTCCAGCCTTTATACGTGACACTTCCAAGCAATCCTCTGTTGAACTGACAGCCTCTGGCTTTACTGAAAACCGGTCACTCATGGAGGGCCTTATCCTGGACACCATGAATGACAGTCTGAGCAAAATCCTTCTAGATATCAGCTTTCCTGGTCTTGAGGATGAAAATTTAGGAACAGACATTAGCTGGTCTCAGCTCATACCTGAACTGAAGTGAACTGGCTTGAGAACTGAATTTGACTTGTTCTGATGTTACAGAAAGCACTCTACTCTTCTAAGACTCATTCATGTAATCTAAGACATCTGCTTTTGACTAATTTCCACATCCATGGGAACAGAGAGCATTATTGACTCCTGCTAAGCTGGGAGACAGGCCCATCAGCTGCTATGAGCTTCCTTTATAAGATGCTGTAGACTTTGAGTGGAACAAGATGATAGAACTTCTCTAACCTTGTGCTAGAGATAGCCTCTCTCCAGGGATTCTTATAATGAGAACATCTAGGTAGGCCCCAAATGGCATTTGCTACTCAAGGTATCAGGAAATGAATACACTCCTCAGTACAATAGGAAAGAGCCTGGGAACCTCCTCCTAGCTCTGTCCTAACCTGCCTTTACTTTGTTCTCCTATTACTTAGTATCTTCTGCCTAGTTTTAATGGCTGTAAATACTGTACATTCCTTAAATTAGCTCTTAATTATAATAATAATTTTATTATTGTAGGGTTATGGGAATATTTGGCCTGGTAAGGGTTTGACCTAGCGTGTGTTGTCCTTATGTTCATATCTCTTGTATTCTTCCACTCTAGTTGAAAGCCCAATTTTTTATTTTTTTTATTTTTTTTACTTCAAACACACATTCGTCTAGGTTGTTCTGAAGGTTGCTGGGGCTAAGATCTGAAAAATTGCCTATATGTGACCCAAGTCCAAACTGAAAGAGGTTATCTGGATTGCAGCATAAGACCTTGGTTTGGCTTCCTTTTCCCAGGCTGGAATGGAGAAGAGCTTGGATCAAGCCATACAGCTCTTCTGATTCCAGAGGTCTATTATGTACCTAGAGGACTAGGTAGAGACACTGTTGCAGTAGGATGGACCTCTATTGAATGGTTAAAGCTGCCCTCAGCACAGCCAGCAGGTGAAAATGTAAAAAAGAACGTATAAAGGGAATGCCGCTATTTCCACTGAAAAGTGACTTCTGGAAACACAAGGTATGTATCTCTTGGTGCAATAGAACAACTCCTCACCATGCTCTGGAACTTTTGTCATAGAAGAAATTGCCATGGCAAAGATCTGGTCCTTCTGCTTTCCAACAAATGGTGACTCCTGTATCTACATACTCAATAAAGCTTCTGTGGGAACACAGCTGAGTGTTGTCTGTACTGCTCCTGGCAGCGTGCTGGGGTTGGGCCCTAGCACGAGCAACCCCTTCTTGCTTATCTCATGTGTGTGCTTTGTGATTGTGTTGGTCTGAAAACAAACCAATGGGAGATCACAAGTCAAGATTGAAATTAAAAATAAGTGAAATAATACAAGGAAAAGCACTGACAAAGTCAGATAGACAAAGACAAACCTGACACCCTGTTAGGGTGGTGGTAGCAGTCCAACTGAAGTAGTTCAGTTCAAGCGGTGATCTTGTGAAGGTCTGGTCTCCAGCTGAAGGTCCAGTGGTAGCTCTTGCCCTCTGGTAACCCAGTAGACAGGGCTAGCTCAGGCACTTCCAAGGCCAGGTTATATCCAGGTGGGAACACCTGGCTCCTCCCTCCTGGGCAGAGCATCCCACAATGGGATGAGATAAGTCTATGAGTCACGTGGTGGGTCCTTGATGGCCCATTGTCTGTCAGCCGGGGTGGGCCATTAGCAGGTGATAACAGCTAACGGCCCACAGCTGGTGGTAATAGAATACTTAAAAACATCTATATTGCAACCTAGGACAGTGATCATTAGGACATTTTCAGTATTCCTCACGCCTTGTTGGCCAAACCACATTAGATTTGGTTACTCAACCCACTGCTTCGTACTCAACCTAATTTTTCCTGCTGCTTATGGGTAAATCCTGACTTTGCAAGTCGGAAGCACACAAACTGAGCCTCAAACATCACAACACCACCAGCAGACTGATTTCTGTGACTTCTAAATGCAAAACAAATATTGCTTGAAATCTATCTTCCCCTATAAGCATAAAACCAGTTTTAGATGTGTGTGGTTTTCAGAACTGCAGTTCTCTTGTGTACTTGTTAGAGATTATTTGCCCTCATACAATGTTTCCAAAACTTTGGTTTAATGGTTATTATTTCAGTTTTTCTGGGGTTACAAGGCTGCAGAAGGGCTTTGGTTTTGCACACTTCCTACTAGTACATCTTACACAGCTGTCAACGCTCTAGTTGGTTTTCTCAAGGCATCCTATCTCCTTTTCATCTCACTTCTTTCTCCTGCGATGATGTATGCACACAACTGCCACCTGAGAGCCAGGTAACCAAGATCTTGTCTCCAGCAAATACTGAAATGTTCTTGTCCTTGGTGCAAATTCCAGGCAGGTGCTCCCCTGCTGTCCCTGTCAGCTGATGTGCTTTGATGGCCACCTCACGTTTTATTTTAAACACAGTAGTGCCACAGTTTCATTTCCCCTCTTGTAATGTATTCCAGTGAGACCACTGCTCAAGGACAATTATATCAAAAAAGGTGGGGGGAACAACAGAAAGAATTCCATTAAGCAATTCTACCTCTTGCTCCCAGAAGAGATGTCCCAGAGTTTTGGCCAAACTAGTTCAAAGCACCAGTTGGTGAGGACATAATCACAAAACATGACTATTTCTCTCCATATGTTAGCCTGATATTCTGCCTGGCTCCTATCCTTAAGGAAAGGCAATTATCACCTGTCCCTCTGCAGGCTCAGTGTTAGGGTTACAGTGTAGAGGTGTGATCTTGTCAGACAGTGGATGCCTCCGTCCACCCTCTTGCAGTAAAAGCAGAGCCACACTTCATTGTCTTCTCCTGAGCCCAAGAGCAGGAAGGCACAGTTCTTCACACCCTTTGTGTAGCACTCCCAGGGCTTCTCTGGGCACTGTGCAGGAGCATCCCGGGACTGTCCTTGAGTCCTCATAGTAGACAAAGCTGTTTAACACCTTCTAGCCTGTAAAAGCAAACACTAATTTAAGATAAAAATTTTAAGGGATCTGGGACATGAAAATCTACAGGGAGCCAGCAAGTGCCATGGATGCCCTGCTCCTCTGACAACTCTGCTCAATATCTGGAGTGTGACAGATGCAAAGAAGAAGGTAATTCCCTTTCACTGGTAGAGTGGGGTTCCTCCCACTACGTTTTGTCAGCTGAAGAGGACTGGATGCCTCCTGAGATGAGGTAAGCAAGGATGATTGCCACCCTTTTACTTTTGCAATTTGATTGGTGGAGGAAAAACTCAATCGCTTCCCCATATAGAAGAAAAGAGACTCTGTTTCACATTGCGGAAATCTTTTTATGAGGATGTCAGGCCTTCATTTCTCCCAGAGGGCAGTCTAGCTCTTAACAAAGGTGAAAAGTAAAGTACCTGACTTCCTCTTTAAAATGCACTATAGGCTTAGAGAGAAAAATGACAGGCTTGAAAAATGTGAACTGGTTCCTGAACAGAAATAGCTTCCCTCCCCACTCCCCTTTTTCCAGAAGAGGTGAGCTACAACTGGATAAAAAAAATATTTAAGGCATAACAAAGTATTAGCTTCCTGAGATTAAGAAGAAAATGTCCTGCTTCACTACTCATCTCAGACTGGCTTCTTGCTTTGAAACAAGTGGAGTTTTAGAATGTCAAGACTATGAAACTGAACTGCTGTTGCAGGTCAAATGACACATTTGTCCTTGCATTTCAGTTACAACATTTCTTGGAAAAATAAATATAATAAATACCAGTTACAGTTTACAGGCAATACAGGCAAAAGATTATGCAAAGTAGATTCTCTTCCACATCTCAAAATCTGTGGGAAGTCATTATATAGAGCACATTGATGAACTGTTTGCATACAAATATATAATCAGAATTATTTATCCTCACATCTGCTTTTTTTATTTTTTTTTAATGCACCAAATTAAAAACCAGAAACATCTAATCATGTTATTTAAGAAAGTCAAGGAAAACAGCGAGCACAAATTATTATTAAACTACAGTCAGACATGGATTTATGCTCCAGTGCCTGCTGTTGGTCTCTATTTCCTTCTCATGCATGGATAGGAGGTTGCTGCCAACAGGGCCTCTGTTTATTTAGCTGTGTAATTTGTAGAAGGTAGGTTTTCTGTATTCATCTGTGGTTACACATAAGAGACTGGCTCATTAGAACCCTGACTGTTCAATGGATGGACCAATTTTCCCACAGGACAAAAAAAACTCCTCATCTTCACTGGACTTCAGAAGAATCTCTTAATATTGTTGATATTTTCTATAGAATACTGTTTTTCACTACAAATACAGTATCTTTTCTTGGTGCAGTGAATTCCTTCACATTTGATGTACTTTTCTGTAAATTTTAATAAAGACAAAATTTTGGATAATATCATTATGCAACAGGCCAGAGCATTCCATCTCAACTTTATACTTTTCTCACGAAGTAGCATGTCTAGATTACTTCTACATTTTGTCTTTTTTTATTCTGAATTCCGAGATTACATGGTTGTCTATGCACAAAGTTATTTTGGATTGTGGAACTGTAATCCATCTGAAATTTCTACTGTGAATAATGCATGTATATTGCAAAGCCCTGTAACACTTGATTTAGGAGTATTTCTATGACTCTGGTGATCTAATCTGTCCTGAGTTACCAACATGTATTTTCCACTTTAAGCTTCACTTTAAAAATGCTTCTGTTTGAAGCACTTTTGCTTGCCCTCATGGTAGCCTTAAACTTTTGGACAATTTGATATATTTAGCATCTAATCCAATCCCTCCGTGAGGGGAAGAAAGGTCAGGAATGCAGCAGAACTGACACCACAAAGCACATCCCTTGGAACTTGTGGGATCACTGAAGATGCCTTCCGCATCAATATGGTTTTCCAAGTATTTGCAAGTAATGATGTCAATCTAATTAGTTCCTGGCAGTCTGCACTCTGCTATGCATACCCATGGGACTGGCATGCTACAGTGATAAGAGCTGTTTTGCTGTTTCCCATGGCTGACTCTCAGGTTTTATTTGTTTGCTGTTTTTACTAAAATCTAGAAGTCAGGAGATCATGAGATAATCTCAGCTGCCATTTAAATCATGCCAAGACCCAGCCATCAAGAATGTAAGAAACAGCTGGTGCACGTACAAACGCAGCCTAAAGGCTGGGAAACCAAAGGAGTCCTGTATTAAAAATTAAAAAATAAAATTACATTGTTACAGCAGCATTGTTATCCATCAAATGTCTAGGGTGATAACACATCCCTCTGTCACTGTATTTGCATTGTGTACACAAAGCTGCTTCTGCACTAGAAGTACTACTGTGCTGGTGATTCCATCATAAAATCCTGAATTGTCCGAGCAGAAAATAGCCTTACTAAATATCAGCCTCGGGTACAGTTATTCTACTGTGGAGAGAAGGGACAGGGAACACAGGGAATACAGCTCAAGCAGCCCAATTGCTTCTATAAAGGAGAGCACAAGAACGTTTTGCTCAGATTAAAAAACCCCTTGGTAGCAAACCTTTTCTTGAAAAGACCTGGTGCCTCCCTGCTTTGTAAGGATTTTGTCAGGGTGCCCTTCTCGGCTTTGATGTTTCTCTTTTTATGAGCTGAGTGAAAATTTTCCAGTTTTTGGCTGTTATATACATTCTTTAAAAAAATCTATTTCACATCCTTAGCAGAGTCAGCTGGCAACTAAAATCTGAGAAGAGATTTATTCAGTACAGAGTGTGCCCCAGCACAGACTTGCTGGAGTGTATGGAGATTTCTTTCTGAGCTTGTTCTTCGCGACTGCCAGCAGCTGAGCATGGCACCATGAGGTCTCTTGTGTCCCAGGGACTTCTGCTGGGCTTCAGGGAGTGGATGATACAAAGACAGACCTTGGTGAGATGGAGGTGTCTCAAAGAGTCAAATGGAGACAGGGTTCAGAAGACAAAGAATCATAGATTAGTCTAGGTTGGAAAATACCTTTAAGATCATCAAGCCCAACCATTAACCTGACGCAGCCAAGCCCACCACTAAACCATGGCCCTAAGTGTCACAATCTACAAGTATTTCAAATACCTCCAGGGATGGTGACTCAACCATTTCCCAAGGAAGCCTTTTCCCAATGACTGACAGCCCTTCTAATGAAAAAAATTTCCTGATATTCATTTCAAACCTCCCCTGACACAACTTGAATTTGAGAGCATAAAGAGTCAAAGGTTGGATAAGGACCATCACAGTCACAGATTCAACAGTCCTCAGGTTTAAGACTGGGGCAAAACGATCAGGTACCGCAGAAAAGCATGAGAGCAGTGAAATACTTATTTCTGGTCTTGGCTTTGACTCTTTTACAAGGGGTGAGCTCAGTGCTTTGCACATAGCAGCAAGGAGAAAATACAGGTGGAAAAGGTGTCAATTCACTAAGCAGGACTGAGGTATTGCCCCTGAAGAGCCATGCACAACAGGAGCATGACTTCAAAGATTTAGTCTGCAAACACTGAAGTTTGAATTACTCCATTTCTAAATAAAAGTCTGCCTGAACAAGAGAACAGGAGGTGGGCTGCAACACCCTTTAGAGTGGCTGACTCCCCCACTGGTTAAGTTAATTCCAGCAAGTTATACTGCTGACTGATGAAGAACTTGACTGATCTCAACTGCTTTAAGGTGCGAAAGAAGCCATTTACAAACAAATAAAACAGGGAACATCACAGTACACCTGGCAAGTGCTGATAGGAAAGTTTTCCACAGCCTCTGATGGTGGACTCTGAAAGTAAAACCTGTCCCCAGAGGAAATTACACCGAAGGCAAAAACAGGCGTCTGAGAGATTCTTACATTCCAAGGACTCTATCTGGGCTTCATTTTGAGCAAGATGAGATCTGCTCTGATTCTACAGCTAGCTGGGCACAGGCAAAAGGCGTGTAGGTGATTGCATTTTTTCTTTGCTCTTGTTGTTCTATATGAAAGAAAAAGTTTTTATAGAAGTCCAAAAACAGCCGCTCCAAGCACCTCGCCAGCACTCTGTAGGTGGTTTTAGTAATAAGCCCACACATATACATACCAAATTAGTCTTTATCAGGCAACTCTAACTGTGCTGGGTTTTACTGTTCGGGTATTCAGTTTCAGGGACATTCTCTGGAAGGAGCCTTATTGGTGTAAAGTTTTCATTATTATTTTTATGACATTATGTAGAGACTTAGAAAAAATTGCCTGTGTTAGCGTCAAGTGCATTCTTAGCCTCAAGCTAAGTGGATAATGGAAATATAGTTCTCCCTACAGCTGGGAAGTGGAGGGACAGCGAAATGAAAGCAACTGCACAGAGACACACACAGGAGAGACATCTTTGAGACTACACATTTCCAAGTACTGTGCTATTGGCCTGAAATACATAGCTATCCTTCATCTCAGGCTCCTGCACACTTTTATGGGTAAGCATATTCCTACCAGGAATTATTCTCCACTTTAAACCTCATGCTGAGCATGGACAAGCTCTAGCATGAGTAAGACAGTTGCCATTGCTATGTGCATCAGTGGAGATGCACATCAGTGGAGATTCTTTCCCCTCCTGAAAACAAAGCCAAAGTCTTCTAGTGTGATTCATGAAGCTGTGTAATGGAAGGGGAAATTTCGTATTGCCTGCTGCACGATCAGCAACTGTTCTGTGGCAATGATAACTATTCCAATCAAACAGAACAGGCCTCTTTTTAATGCAGAGTAGCCCAAGCAAGAAAATCAATACAGACAGGGCACAAATAATTATATTTATAATGATATTATATCTATAATGATATTATATTTATAATTATATTTATAATGATCAAGAAATATTTATACAGCAGAAGAATTTCATATTGGACAACATTGTTCCAAGTCTGCCACAGTGCAACCATTAATCTATCCCATAGGGCAGGTAACTACAGAGACTTGACCCTAAATTACCTAACTAAGCACACTATTCCACTTTCTGACCAGCCTTGCTGGCAGGACACACTTCACTGTCCAGCAGCCGAGCTAAACATTATGTACATCTGAGATGACATTTATCTCAAGGAAACTTGCCAGACATACTCACGTGTATAAATACTGCAACCTTTTACTTATTATTTCAAGAACACAAAGGTATTTTATTATACAAATAGACAAGCTGGAGAGAATTCAAAGCAGAGGAACCTTTTCTTTCTCAAAGAATCTTTTTCAGAGATGGAAGGGAGAGAGGAGCATGCATGGTTTGCCTGAGTAAGGTTTGTCCTCTCGTTCCTCCTCTGCACCATCTGTGCATCCACAGACTGCACAGGCTGTGAGAATGCAGCAGAATGAGCAGAAAGTTGCCTCATTGTTATCCTGCAGTATCCAACACAAGGAATCTCCTGGCTTTGACATATTTGCTACACCCAGGGTCACTTTTACACCCACTTGAAGCTTACACTACTACTGAGACAGTGCGTTGGAAACTGGTGTACTGTAAAAACAACCTCTGTGCTGGTTACATTATGTGGGGGCTATTACTGAGCTCTGTAAGCACCCAACTTGTCACAAAAGAAACGTAAAGCTCTCCATCTACAATTCACCCTCCCACCTCCACTGTGTCAGCTCTCAGGATGACAAAATAATACTTTCCAAACTGTTGAAAGAGAAAAATTCAAAGCCAAAAAGAAATCTCTAAGAAAGAGAAGCAACCATTAGAAGTTGCAAAAGTAGCAGGAGAATACTTTAAAGAGGAACTATTAGGTTAGGTAAAGCTTCCCAGAAGCGAAGTACAAGGAAAATCTCTGGCAAAAGGACCTCAGTCTGTGAAATTTAAAACCAAACCAGTGAAAGCCCTCGAGAGAGAAGCTTCTCAAACAGCTGGGATACTCCCTAATGCTCCTGGCAGAGGGAAATAAAATCTTTGTCTCATGTTCTTTAACCTGTGAGCTGCTTCCTTCAGCAAGGCAGTCCATTTCTCCCCTTCACTAGTCCAGGTACTATTCATTAATTTCTTCCAGCAGAGGAGTAGCTGACTGGAGTATATTGATCCTCTTGCTTCTTGGCTGGGCAAACTGGCTACTGGGAAGTGCTGCTCTTCAGCACCTTTCCTTAGAACTATGGGCATTACTCCTGATTTTCTCAGGGTTTCTCAGGCATGGAGGTGATCAGGTCCAGGGACCAACATCCACAAACACAGCTACAGTGCTGTGGCTTTGTGCTTAGAACCTGGAACTTTCTGCCCCAGAGCTCTCACTGACCTGTAACTGCTTGAGCTGGAAGGCCAAGCTGGTAGCTGGAGGAGGGAGAAGGGCTTTTATATTCTGTGGGGGCAGAGTGTTTCTTCTGTTGTCCAAATAGCACTGTTACACACCCTGTAAAGATTTCTGTATGAAGGGTGCAGAATATTGAGGTATAATGGGTTATGATTATTTTATGTGACTGCATCAGAAAAGGAAGATAATTTATCAGTGTGTATGGGATTGTATATGAATATTTTCATCAAAATCAGTTTTATTTTTCTAATACAGGTTACTGGTGAACCATATACTATTTTTCAGGGCCTACAAAAGATGACTGGGAAAGGTATAACTGCTGCAAAATCCCCTTAAATTTACTGCACTGTGGTCTGATTTCTCATTAGAAAACCTACAGCAGTGTCCATTTTGAAAAATAAATTAAAAAAAAAAAACAAAATCAGAAATCACCTAACCTACTTAGTAAATGGGCTCTGTTTAAGAAGAACAGGATGGAAAAAGTAATAGCAGAACAGTAAAAAAAACAGTGACCTAGAACCTAGCATGCCTCTGAAGGGAGAAGATAGTATCTTAGCTGACTTCACCTCCATAAAAATGCTGAGGTTTTTTGCCAGATCTAGGAACTAACACATCACAGGATATAAAGAGTTAAGTGACCTGCTCTTAGAAGCAGAAGTGTGAAGGAGGGGAGAAAGCTTTACACAGGACTTGAAGATTTCTCCTCCCCTTTGAGGCACAGAGAGAGAAATACTTTGTGAATTAGGGACCAGGACTGACTGGCGAGACCCAAAAGCAGAACTGCTCAAGCAATGGCTCCAGCCCAGCTGCAAGGCAAACCAATTTTGATTAGGCTTTGCCAAAATGCCGTGCAAAATAAACTAACGAAGGGTGGCTAGCTGTGAGGAGGTGCTGGGACTGGGAACTAGGAGTGCTCCCTCCTCTTCGTGCCCACGTACACATCCAGGGTGGGAGGTGATCTCATCAGAAATTGTGTAACTCTGCCCATAGGCTTCAAGGCAGGAGCTGTAGGTGATCTGGTCCTAAGGTGTTCTGTAGCACTTTACAGTCTCAGGGTCCATTCTGAGGCTTTAAGAAAATCGGCAGTGCCACTGCTACCAGCAGAAGCAGACCTGCCTTGCTGTGGCCGGCCTGCTGAGGTAATCCCAGTCAGCAGGAGGGGAAACACCTCTGGGCCCTGTGTAAGAGTAGAGGTGCATGATTCAGTACTGGTTTACGTGGATGGTTAAAGGACTTGATGACAAGACTCAGAGGATACTCAGTGGGGCCACAAGAGGTCAAAAGTGTGTGTAAATCGAGAATCATAGCAACCCACAGGCAAGAAGACAAGACTGTGGGAACACAGCTTCCCTGGGAATATCCATTACTTAAATTCTCTTCTTAATTTTACTAACAGATGATAAGGACAGCTCAAAACACCTCTGCTGAGCTCCTGATGTGACTCAGTCTGCATTATGGTATTGAAGTTTGGCCTTGGAGTGTAAAGCAGTTAGAATGTATTTCTACTCCCATTCCTGCCAGATCTAGTCCTGTAATTTGGAGCTGTGGAAACCATAATACCTTGTATTGGATTTGCTTCTTAATATTGCATACTCACTTTTTTATACACAGTCTAGAACACAGAAATAATTGGTATCAGTAAAATTGGAATGTTACATACTACTAAGAAAACAAAGGAAAAGAAGTGACAGAAAATGTCCTTTTGCTGTACCTTTCATAGTCAGTTGCAGCTATTCCTTTTGTGTTGCACGTGAAAGCTGTTTCACCCCTTGCTGGCTTTCCTGCCCTTAGCTTCACAGCTGAGTACAATTTGGGTTCCTCCTCTGTACATGATATCAGAACTGGTGCTTAACAGGGCAGTGCATTAACTAGAGAAAAGGGATCAAAATGAGACAGCATCAGTTCAAGTTAAAATTTATAGTTTCAAGTAGGACAGTACTGAGACAAAAAGTTGAAAAACGGAGCTCTACTGTGTCCTGTCTCCCCTGAGAGAAGGGATGTCTGCTCTGGTCCAGACATCCCACACTGCAGCAGTGTCAGCACTCTTTTAGTATAAACACAGAGCCAAGTCTGCTGGTATCAACAAGGCAGTGATTTTAGGCTTCTGCAAAATTGGAGGGGATTGCTCTTGATAGAATGGGGTGAAAATGAGGGCAGAGTTGGGTCCAATATATTTGCCTTGCCTGGAAGCAGAAACCAGACGTTCAGCATTTTGTTCAAGCTACCCAGAAAAATCCTTCAGTGCAGCCTATTGCAAAGGCATGGCACTCTCTGCAGAAATGAGACTGGGCATGCCTGCCAGGAGCCTTGAGGAGGATGCTCTCTCCCGTTTACCAAGGCACTGCATCATCTTCCAGGCTGACCCGAGCTGCTGCCAGTATTCACAGAGACACGGAGATGCGTCAAAGCCCCCTGGCAGAGGCGCTGGAGCGCGCAGGCTGCCGCCGGGAGATTTAGCGTGTCCCCACGGAGCCGGGGACAGGCGGGCACACGCACACACACAGACACGCGCGCTGCGTGCGCGCAGCCCGCCGAGGTAAGGCCAGCCCCCAGCAGCGGGGCCATCCTTCTGCTGCTGGATTTTTCCAGCCGGAGCATCCTGCCGGCTCTGCCGTGATTTATGGAAAGCGGTTTCTGACGCGGGGCTTTTTCTATTACGACAGGGACCTACGGACTGGAGGAGGCAAAGCTGCAGTCAGGGCAGGAGAAGTGAGGGAGAGGAAGGGGCGGGAGCAGAGGGACACGGAGGAGTGGAGAGGACAGAGGGAGAAACAGGCACGGAGACACTTCAGGGATGCGTGAGTTATAACTAAGAGAGCAGGAGGAAAGGCAGAGAAAGGAAGAGAAGGAGATCCGTGGGGAAGGGAAAGGGAAAGGAGATCAGAGACTGAGTCAGCTTCCAGAGGGCAAACACCAGGAGACGAGTTCAGGGAACACCCCGGCACACCGAGAAGGACCTGTTCTGTCTGAATCTTCACCATGAGCACAAGGAAGAGCTACCCCCTGCCACTGGGACAAGGAGACCAGGAGGAAAAGCAGAGTGAGGGTACTCCTGACCTGGAGCGACAGGAGTGTGAGATGGAGCTGAGGAACAAAGCTATTCTGCAACAGAAGAGGCGCCTCAAACAGGCCACCCAGTTTGTGCACAAGGACTCTGCTGATCTGCTGCCCCTGGATGGCTTGACAAGGCTTGGCACCTCCAAGGATCTGGTGAGTCCGGTGGGACCCCGTTTGGGAGGGAGTCCTCCTAATAGCCTTCATTCCAGTTGAGAGCTGCTGTCAGGCTTTGTGAAAGGATCATAGGTTCAGCAAAAATGAAACTTCCCTTCAGGATCACCTAGGAGCAGGTCAGGGTGAGGAGAAAGAATTAAGCACTCGTTTGCTTGCATCCATCTTCTTGTGCCTCCCCACAGGAACCAAACTCCTCAGGCAGACACGGACTGGAAGGACTCTCCAGAATCCAAACTTCCATTCACCCAGTACCTATATATGTTCATGTGACATATATGTTTCCATGTGGGACATCTCTGAAAGCCCCATGTATTCGTGCATGATCCAGCTCAAAGTCCAGCTCCTGGACTCAGCAGGGAGGGAAGTACAATTCACGAAACTGTGAGAGACTTATGTTTGACCTTGTCACCTTTTTGCAATTTTCTCTCTCCCCCCACTCTCTGGATTTATGGAGGGGCAAGCAAAGGGCAGGACTGCTAACCAGGCAGATGCAGTGCCTGGCACTCACGGGTGACCCCTTTGGGGAGGAGGCACGGGAGCGAGGCCTGTGGGCATCTCCTTGTGGTGACGTGGAGCAGGAAGCATCAGGGAAGGAGGTCTGTTCCAGGAGCCTTGGCAGTCTGTGGTCTGGAAGGGCTTCCCCAAGGCTGGAAACAGATTCCCACAGGATCTGTTGCTGGCTCAACTGCACACATATTCTCCTTGCTCTGGCAGTTTTGCAATCCAACTTCTTTCCACTGTAGAGTTAAACTACTCGAGGATGTGGAGGTCTAAACCATTTTCCCAAAAGAGGGCTGAGGTCTGGTTGTGATGGGGGCACAACCACTTGTTCCATCTGTGGCAGTGGGTGTCATAAAAGATCTTGCCTCTCCCTGCAGTCTGTGCTTCCCTCTGGATCCTCAGACAATCGCAGCAACACCACAGATGCTCTCGCGTGTGTGCCTCTGTCATTTCCCAGCTCCCGAGGCACGCAGTGGCACAGGGCCACGCGTGTGTGGGACCGGCGGGTCCCTGGCACTGAATGGGAGCTAATCCTCCTTGCTGAAACCTTGGGGTGCAGCGGCTCTGCCCTGCACAGAGGAGGGGTCAGCGCCACGTTCCCGTGCTGGCACATGCTGCTGCTCCCACCACCCTCCCCGCAGCCGCCTCAGCCGCCTCAGCAGCTGCCGGGAGTCCCCGGCTCGGCAGGGTCAAGGGCGGCTCCTCCAAGTCACCCTGAGCTGTCGCCTCACGTTCTGCAGCCGCACTCACGGCTGTCAGCGGGGACGGGTGTGCAGTGTCCCCCCGGCCCTGCCACAGTCACGGCTGGAGTGCCAGAGGGCCGTCACATCAGTGCTGTCTCAGCCAGGAGCAGGGACTCTCCTCCCGGGGTAAGGAGCTCCGGCCACGCTGGAGAGCTCCGCTCAGGCTGGCAGCACAGGCAGGCCAGTGCTGGCCCTCGGGGCCTGCAGCACTGCGGCTCAAACATCCCCTCAGGAGCACAGCCCGGCATAACCCCGGGCCCGTCCCCCGGCAGGGTATGGAGAGGAGCCACTTCTGAGTCTTTCAGTGCGTGTTTGCCGACCCCAGCCACAAAGGCAGGGAGAAACACGTCTGCCTGCTTTGCTTTGGGATTGACTCCTGTCACACCATGCCTCAAAGCGACAGCTGGCACCCTGAAGCCCCAAAGGGACTCCTTGAGCCAGACAGTCCTTGTCCAAATCACTTACCACGAGCAGCTCTCCTGGTGGCATTAACCATTCCAGGCAGGAGAATTCTTGGTGTGCAGACGGCATTCAGTCACTGCAACCCACTGCAAACTTCGTGATTGGTCCCCAACAGAACAGCTGAAACATTTTTACCATGGACCTAGGGAGCAGTGAATAAAGCATGACATGTTTTTTTCTGCCATGGACATTTTGCTCTGGTGTTAGAGGGCGCAAAATAAAGTGTGGCCCTGTGCAAAGTTCGCACACATAGTGCCGTACCTGGGGTCAGTGTGATACCTCAGTTTCTGCTTTAACTTGGAGCAAAAGAAGAACCAGGTCTTAGATTTCCAAGAGGGATTCAGCAGTTCCTGCAACTCGGTGGGACACTGTGATATGACTGCAATGTTTTGGGGGCTGCAAATCAGAGTCCAAAATATGCTTTTGGCTTGTTTCTCTAGGCACTTCTCCAGCCCTATGAAAACCCCACTTCTGTTTCCCAAATTGATCTGGCTCCCTCCTGGAGGACAGGAATACAAACCAGGAATGTACTGAAAACAAAGCAGCAGTAGGAAGTGCTGGAGAGTTTGATCTTGGAGAGAGAGTAAAACACCCCCGACTCCTATAGCACTTACACTAGGAGGAAAGTTTAATCAATTCCCCGAAACAAGTCTCCATTGACAGTGCCGGAGACTCCAGCTGTGGCAGCTCCATGTCCTAAAATTAGAGCAAGGCCCCATGTAATTTAAAACAAAACACCTGCTCTGTTCTACAGTCAGGGGCTGTTACTTTTTACCACTCTTTTCTGGGTATTCTGAGTGTGCACTCAGCTTATGCAATGCATCCAGCAGTGCCTAGGATTTGATGGGCCCACCATGTCTCCAATAATAAGTAATTATACATTTCCGTGGAGACCTCATGTTTCCAGCTTTGCAAGAAAAAGCATGACTAGTTGTGGGGGGTTTTAATGGCAAAATAAAAA
Organism: Rhagologus leucostigma; assembly: GCA_013397725.1. Taxonomy (NCBI): domain Eukaryota; kingdom Metazoa; phylum Chordata; class Aves; order Passeriformes; genus Rhagologus; species Rhagologus leucostigma. The sequence goes on from VZTD01003056.1 coordinate 514,545, forward strand.
ATAAGTAGCTACATGAGCTAAAATATTCTGGAAGTACCAAGAAGGTCGGAAGATCTGGCTTCTCACCTCCCAAAAATCAAGATCCCCAGCTCATACAATGTCACTAATCATAGCAAGGCCTGGAAATTTCACATTGGAGAACCTGAACCTTCCCTAAGTGGCACTGGGAATCTTTGATTCCCTTTAAGTGCTCTGAGAGGGCATCCTTTCCAGCTCCTGGCCACAACATCCACAACATCCTCCCTCACTATCCTCTAAAGCTAATGGGTTCTGACGAGTCCAAGAGAGAAAAGAGTCTCCACTCTCCATCTCAGTGGTGAGAGAGAAGATGGGCAGGGCCCTAGGAGTCTGCTCTTGAACCAGATGCCTCCAAAATCCCAAAGCTCAGCTAATCCCCACCAGCACTTGGCCTCTTCCCAGCCTGGGTGATGAGAAAGGGACACAGGTGGCAGCTGCAAAGGGCCTGCTTGTTCTGTGGGAAAGGTTGCAGGGAGAGGGAAAGGTCCTTTGCATGCCAGATTGTGAGAGGCAGGAGGGAGGATGGGAATTTGGAGACCTGCTGCTTGTTCCCTGCCCTTTTCCCATGGCCCAGATGTTAGCTGGCAGCCAAACTGGCACTGCGCTCGGAGTATTTAGGGAGCTAAGTACAACGGCCAGCTGTGCTGTGGGCTGGCAAAGTAGGCTGGGAAAAGACCAGGAACAGAGGGATATTTTTACCCCACTTTTTCAACTTCTGCAGCGTTTCTCATGCAGCATGTGAATGATCTCTCACCCCTTGAGTGGCAGGGAAACAGAGGCATGAGGAACTTGGCATCTTGCAAAGAGCAATGCTGAGTGTGACCAAAGAGCCAGTGACAGCCGTCCTGCTCCAACCATTGGGCAAATCTGACAAGTCAGGGTGCTTCAAATTGCAGTTTGCTCACTTCCCTGGCCTCAGCTCTCTGGCAACATATGAAGCTAGTCTGAAACACAAGTACCTCTGGGGTTAGTACAGCCCAGCTCATTGGCAGGTCTGGTCTAGTTCAGGTGTTTGGCCTGATCCTGCATCAAACTGCTGCACCACCTGGGAGATGACTTTTAGTCTTTTCTTTCTTTTTAGGGTTTAAGCTGTAGCACATTAACCCCTTTAGATTATTTGCCTTTCTTCAAATAGGTACTTGTTATTGGGAGTGCCATGCCTAGCTCAGAGCAGCTGCTCTCCTGCACAAGGGCCATGGGGCTGAGTACATGAAGAAAGGACAAAGCTACCTCCAACAGGCACCTGTTTCATTGGTGTTACCCACCTTGATTCAGTAGCTGTGCAGGGACTGGATGGATCAATATTGGGCGAAAACTAGAGCATCTGATGGCGGGGAGCAGAGACGTTAAAGGAACATTAAAAGCTTGTTTTAGTTTCCTCTTCAGAGGGAGCTTCCTGCTTCACTACAAATAACTGCTTGTACACCTAAAATATCTGCAGTCCTGCCTTCTTGCCCACACGTACATCACACACATGCTGCATTCCTCAAGCCCTCCCACATCAGAAGGTGTGAATGTGCCTGGTGGGATGTCAGCACACACCCAGCAGGCAGTGTATTACAGTACCTGAACGGGGATGAGACTCTCCATTGCATGTTTAGCTGAAGGAACAGATATGTGTGGGGAGAGCGTGCATCAGGCATGTTCTTCTCCTCCAGTAATTGCATCCCAGACACCTGCCTGTCACAGATTTCCCAACAATTTAACACCAAATTAGTGGCTACAGAAAAAAATCTTGGGATTTAAAGAAAGTTTTTTGGATGAGCATGTCTTTCGTCAGGATGATCAGTTGGGTCAAGCATTTGAAACATGCATCCCTGAGGTAGCAAATGTCCTTGTACTTAGCTCCATACTTAGCTGGGATTTCTCTTTCTTTGTGATGGAGACAGCAGCCTCATAGTGTGGTCCAGCGGCGCCTCTTGGAAGGCAACCTGAACAAGCTGCGGGGCGAGGCCAGGGGTCAGTCTGCACGGGTTCAATCTCCGCTGGCTAAAGACCAGGATGAAAAGATGGAAAAGGGAGAGGACAGGAGAAAAGAGACTTCACCCCTGCTAATACAGTGCCAGGTAAGGCAACAACACGGTGCTGCTGATTTCACAGTGATGGCAAATGCTCAGAGTTCCAGCTGTGCCCCTCCCAAGGGCCATGCTGAGATATAAATTGCAAAGCCAGCTGCAGCCAAAGAGAAGAGATTTCATGCATGGCCTCTCCTAGAGTCTGGATGCAGGTTTTCCAAAAGCCAGAGGAAAGCCTTTCTGCTACATGCCTTCTAGTTGCCCATATTTGAAGATAAATCACCTTAATCACATCTCCTTCCTTTGAAGGCCAGCTTTCCCATGACACGAGGTATTTTATAATTGCATATAGAAGCAAGAAATGTCTCCTTATCACTTGAAGACAGGTGCCTCTAGTTGATTTACATTTAACTAGCTCCAGTCTAGTCTGATTCTCTCAGGTGTCACAGGACCTCCTCAGAAAGTGGCTAACTGTGGTCCAAATTAGCACAGCTGTGTCTCTTGATGGAAGCAGTATTTTTAGCTCCCTTTTCTTCTTCTATCCTCCTATACAGCAGAGCACACTACTCCTTGGCCTCTGCAGTTGGAGAAAGCACATCCAAAAGCTGTGCCTCATGAAAGAGGGCTGGATGGTCAGAGCTTCACAGTAATATGCAGATATGAGACTCACCAAGATACTGACCTGTTGTACAAAACCCATTTTAAAGCTGGTTTTAGTTCAGTTACCTGTCCTAAAGAACATCTCCCATATCAGAGTGTAAAGGCTACACTTTCAAGAAAAACATATATACCTTTGAAAATTCATTTGGCACAACAGATTATCGTATGAACACAGCCTGGTAGCACGTTTCTGAAAGGCTTAGATCAGGTATCTGAGTACTAAGCAAAGCCGTTCTGGTTTGTTTTGCAGCCTTTACTGCTGCAGTTAGGCATTGCTTACCCTGCATTTTAGACTTTAATGTAGCTGGGTTAACATAAGCACACCTGGGGACAGACTAGTAGGATGAATGGCTCTCTGTAATTTCTCCAATTAGTCAGAGCCTGTTTTTCAGCAAATAAAGGTGTTTCTTTAATAGCCTCTCCTTATTGTTCTGCAAGAGGAAATTTAGTGAGAAAGGGTGGGGTTTTTGCCAGGCATGCACACTGAATGAGGACAGGCATGTACAGGTATTGTATCCCAGGGGCAGCAGCTAAGTCAGCGTTACAGTCCACTGGTCATTCCCTTTTGTGTTTCTGATGAACTGAACCCCAGATGTCACCCACGCTTTATTTTCCCTCACAGAGGAAGGTTAGTGAGCATCACAAGCAAGGAAATAGGTCTAACGCTGCACGTAACGCTCTCCAAATTCTGCACAGGCATTTCTCTCTTTTTCTGCTCTTCTTAGGAGCCAGTCACTGTTTGTCACACTTGATCTTCTTACACTGAAGGGAGGGAAGCTCTCCTCCCCTTCTTTCTGTCTTCCTGCTTTTGATGTTCACATTTGTGAACTTCAAAAAGCCTCTCCTGTCAGTAACAGATCTGTGGCAGGAAATAGGACTCAGGCTGCCAGTTCATTTGAACCAGAGAGGTGAGCTGGTACCTTTTGGAGAGCTGCTTGATTATGGTGCGGTTTTGGTTAGAAAAGGAGCACAGCCCCAGAGAAGTCTTCTTTCCCCTGACTCCTAAGAAAAGATAATCTACCATTTACATGCAGGCAAGTATGCTTTTAATCTCAAAGTGGCAACAAATGCATCACCTGACTTGTAACTGAACTTGACTAGGGAATAAACCCAAATATATGTAGACTTCAGCGATACAAGGAGATTCAGGCAGTAAGTGTTTCCACTCTAACAGGTTTTAGTTGCCCTGTGCCCAAGGCCTTTTTAAGTCTCAGAGATCACAGAGACCTAGTCTATAATAGTTGTACTGCCATCACTCACTCTCCTATTTTCTTAGGTGGATCGCCCAGATGGTACTTCAGCAGAATTGCCCCTTTTTGTGACAGTTTTTGAAAAGCACTTTAGAAAGCTAGTCACGGCTGGCATCTGCAACATAAAATCAAGCTGTTATTTTTTGTGGTGGGGCTTGTCTCTTGTTGATTTGGAAATAGATGCTGAAAGATTTCACTGCTGTCGAAGGCCACTTTTCTTCTTTGCCAAAGCAACCTGGGGTTGATCAGCCTTTTGTTTGCTAAAGCAGCTTCTTGACTTTAGAACTGACATCATTTCAGAAAACACAGCTCTTTATAAATTATGATCCTTACTGATTCCCCTTCCCCTCTTTCTTGGAAATCCCCATAATTGACATTTAGGTGGAAAATGATGGTGACTGGTAGTAACAGACTGAAAATTCTGGAGCAGAGATAAGAGTGGATAAAGTGATGAAAAGTCCTCCTAGCCCAAGAAGCCTTGCAGTGCTTATGAGCTGCCTGCATTGTATTTGTAGTATGCTGGACCAAGGACTTTCCTCAGGCTCCTGGTGAATTCTCTAGGGAAATGGTTAGTGGTGTAGTGCTGTTTACACTGAATGAGATTAAATGTTGTTTTCTACAGCATAATCACTGTCCTGTTATATCCTATCAAGTCTCTAACTTGCAGATTTCCCAGCCTGCTCTGAAACAAAACTCAGTAATCTGCCTAGTGATACAGCTTAGGCTTATTATAACAACAGCAGCTCATGCATCTCAAGTCTGCCTGCTCCCAAGTGATTCCTTTGCAATTGCTATCCATGCTCCGGGTCTTGTTTCTGAGTAGAGAGGATGTGGAAGCAGATGTTTGGCATGCACCTGCACTCTGTCCTTTATCTTGCCTCTCTGCTGAGTCTGGCCACAACCCTTTCAGGCAGGGCTGATGTGTCAGGGAGGACCAGGCAGCACAGACATTGCGGAGCTCCAAAATCAGAAGGGAGGCATTTTGCCATAGAAGCACAGAGTGGTTTAGGCTGAAAGGGACCCTCTTGGTATTGTGTCTGTTTGCAGCATTCCAGCATCCCCTCCACAGTATTCCAACTCCACAGGAGTTGTTTTCTTCTTTCTAACTACTCACAGATAGCACATTTTTGAAAATGAAGTCTTGGAAATACTGTAGCTCTCTGTGATGATTAATAATCCTAAACAGGCTTAATAAAGAAATCAGAAAATTGAGACATTTTCCTTGACCCTGCTGGTGCTGCACTGAGTCCCTCACAGCCGCGCTGATCTGCTTAAGGTGTTCAAGCATTTAAACTTGTCAGGAATAAGTATAAGAGCAGAGAAGCAGTGGCAGACCGGTTGCTGCTTCTGAGTGGTTCATGTCACCAAGTGCCATAGTGTATGGAAGAGAAGGAACCACAGGAAAAACACAAATGATAGTACGATGACAATGAGTCTCCCAAAAAGAAAATTCTGTGGGTGGGTTTTTTTTGGTGGGTTCTTTTTTGGGTGGTGGTGTAAGACAGAGCCTTGAAGAACTAGGCCATCAAGAATAGGTATGATTAGGCACCCTAGGTAGAGGAAAGATGTATTTTGTAGACGACGGTTACTCCATCTTTTCCAGTTCCTTTACTAAGTCCTGTTCCTCCTTTTCTTTTTTTCCTGAACCTAATTCTTACCGATGTCCTTGACAACCCTATGTTTTCAGACCCCTAAAATAAATGTAACCTGCGGTTGCTTCATCACCTCTGGCCTGCCACTAAGGGCCTCTCTGCAGAGGGGACAAAAACCAGATGGCAACCACATCTTCCTTTTCCCTTTTATGTTCAAAGGGGTAAAGAAATGAAGTGAGCAAGGCACTGGGAACTATTCCAATAAAATCATGCACAGGAGACTTGGGCGCAGGGCGCAGTCTCCCTTTGCTAAATGACACCAGCTGTGACTATTGTAATATGATGTCTTATATCGTTAGACAGCTATATAGGAACATGATGGAAGCCCTACACATAATAATCATCTCTTAATTAGGTTGTGTCTTGGATTCAGGAGTCACATGGATTTGTCAGTTATCTTGGGAACTGCCTTAAATTCAAGCTCATCTCAGGTGTGTTTGTCCTGGGTGCTCCTGCTTCTGCTTCAGACTTCTCCCTCTGGCAGCTTTTCTGCTGAGAACAAAGGTGTAGCCCTGGGACATTGTTCCCTGCAACACCAGAAGAAATGGAGAGACAAAACCCAGAAGAACTGCAGCACGTGCTTGTGTTTGTGCATGTGCTTTAGAAGCTTTTGCATATCGCTTATTGCTCTGCTAACAAAGTCCATGTGGGTTTTACGAACAAATTCTCTAATTGTGCATCTCCTGACTGGAATAATGTTAAGTTCTAGTCACTAATAACAGATAAATGTCTGGGAAATCAAATACAAATGAAGGAAGACAAATTCAAGAAGAAGGGTTTGAGAGAGGTTAGCAGAGCACTGGAGAAACCACAATTGTCTGGGATGAACCTCCTGCCTTCTGACTACTGCCTAAACCACCATATCTTCGGCTATGTTGCTCAGAAAGTCCAAGTCACACTGTTGGACGAGGGAGTATGCCAATTTTAAGCCTACAGTAATTTTCTGTTGTTGTTTTTTCTAGTGCCAAGGTCAGGTATTGAAAGCTACTGTTAACACTGGGTGTCTACCAAACCTCATCTCCAAGAGGTGTTTAAACCAGCTGGGGTAAGTCTTTGCACAGTGTAAAAGGAGGGGTGGCTAAAAGAAAACCTATGGCAAGAACCCAGGCACTCTGGATTCCCAGCCCCAGTGATAATTACTGGCAGTTTTGCATGTGCACATGGCTGTTTAGGGGAAGATGCAGAGGGTGGGCTACAGGGCAAGGCATTAGAGCACTGGCAAAGCTGTGTGCAGACCCCAGACTCCGAGGCAGAGCTGTGTCATTCTGTCTGTGTGCACTGCAAGGCAAAGCTGCCCAGCCGGTGGCTGGTGGTGAGGTTTTGTTTGTTGAATCTGCCTCCAGACATACTGCATGAAAGAGATTCCCCCTCTTGTGGGCCTGTTCCCAGTGAGACCAAAAAGAACTGCCATCAGTGAGAAGTCCTGGTTTTCCTCCTCTTCCTCCGCTTGAGGCAATAACACCTCTTGTGTCCCACAGGCTGGAAGAAGTGTCTGCCATGGACTGTGGAGACCTCTCTCCTCCCATCCCCAGCGTTGTTGGCCGAGTAGAACATATGGAATTGCAATTTGGCCAAGAGACAGTGCTGTGTTCAGCACTGGTTGTAGGTGAGAGTGCCAGTCCCTCCTCTCCCTCGTTTCTCCTGTGTCCCTCTTGCCCTGCCAAGGGCATTTAAAGGACCCTTGGAAAAAGCATAACATGGTGGAAGACTGGTGATGTGGCCACCTCCACTGCAGGCCAACATCACCATACACGGTGAATACCCGCAGTGTAGCCAAAGGCAAAGGGCATAGGAAGAGTACAGAGAAGACAGAAGACATTGAAAGTGGGGAGAAATTAGGTGTTTTTTCCATCTTAAAAAAGGATGTGAAAAATTCTCATTTCGATTCTAAAATGGACTTTTCATAAAATTCTGCAGATGGCTTCATTAATCCCCTGGTGCCTTATGTTCTCCTATGGAATGGGCACTTGTATCTCTGGCTGGCTGGAAGTCATCAGAGAAAGTAACAGAGGGTACAGCTTATTTCCTAAAGTGTTTCTCTGTGTGCTCCTCTGCCTCTGCTGCAGGGAGCACCCTGAAAGAACCTGGTAGCCCCAGAGTGCTGAGTCTCTCTCAGTGTCCTGAAGCAGGCCCCTTTGAAGGAATCAGCCATAGGAGACAAGGTCGAGTCCACAGGCACTGAGGCAGGCCCAGGAAACAGCAGAAAGGCTGCATGTTCTGCATTTATCAAGCTGTGCATATGCTGAAAACAACATGGTTGTCTTTTGTCCCCCCCCTCCCCGTTCTTTCTCCCTATTAGTCTTCCAGCTTTACCTTCTTGCTTTAATCTGTTTCCTCATCTTTGACAAGTCCTATTCATCTTCCAAGGCCTCCCTTGCTCCCTCTTTTCATGTACATTCTTCCCACATTCCTAAGTCATCCAGAAAGAGCTTCCTCCTCTTACACACTCCAGCTTGCTTTTCTTTCCTGGTTTCCACACTTTTGTTCTTGCCCTTCATGGAGAATCTGTATTAATACCAGCACAGGTGAATCTACCCCATAGCTACTACCCATTCTGTTGGGATGTGGAAATGGCTGCCTGGAAGGAGCAGAATTGCTACACGTGTGTCTTACATCTCCCTGTGCACACAGTGCTCTCACTTATGTGGTTATAAAGAAATTATAAATTACAGACACTGGTTACACAGCCCATAGTAAGTTTTATGGGATCTCACAAGCCCCTTCTGATATCTTATATTAAGTTTCAAACAGTCACACAAACCCTCTCACAGTAGTCATGATAATCATGTTTTTCTTCTCTTATCAGCTGCAAAGTTCATTTTGACCATCTTCAGGACTGTGCCTAAATAGCTCCTTTAAAGACTCATCAGTGAGTGGCAGAAGAGTGCTGATTTATTATTGTCACTGTTACCATCGGCTTGTTAATGTTTGTGTGTTTAACTCATCCTTTTCCTTGTTATTTGTTATACTGAAGAGACTATAACCATAAAAATTTATGAATCAGATGTTCTTGTATTTCATACCCTTTTACAGGAGAAACACACTTTCTTTAACGAGGCAGTATTACATAATCTAAAGCCTGATCAGTCTCTCCTCTCTTCTCAGATGATGAAATGCTGGAGTTTTGCATTGGCCTCCAGACTCTGTGGTCTCTCAAGGTAAGGAACAGCTCCTTGCTTATTGCAGGGCTCCTCTCAGGAAGCTCTCCAAGATCTGGTTGTTGTAGGCATCAGAAATACTTAATGCCCAGGTCTCTGAGGGCAATGCTTGTCGCACAGCTGCCTGACTGGGTACAGTATGCTCTGAGTCACTGATTCCTTTCCAGTCCTTCTTAAAGGTTGTAAGAAAGAAAACACTCAATAGGATACTATCGCATCTCCCATTCTCTGTATTCCTGACCATGCAATTTGCAAACGGCAAGAGGAAACTGAAGAGGAGACAAGAAAAGGCACGAGTTAGACCCGTGTCGCCCTTTGAAGGCAGATGTGAACAAGCTCTGCCCTTGCTTTCAGCCAAATGAAGCTGTATGATCACATGCAGCGTCCAACACTCGCCGGCCATGAGTGGAAAGAGTCCTCTCCTTTTGTCAGCTCAGCTCAGGGTCAGTGCTGTGCTGAGCCTGGCTCCTGGGTGGCTCAGGACGCAGCCGCAGCAAGCTGGCTCCTGCCTGTCACACTTTTGTGGCCACATGCCAGACTCATAAAACAGGAAAAGCAATGGGTTGAATGGCTGAGTGAGGCGAGGGCATCAGCTCAGAGAGGGTCCGAAGAAGAAGGGAGGGGAATGGCACTGTGAAGGGTTTGGAGATGAATCTGTTGAAGGGATCTGGAGCAGGCAGGCAACATGTGGGACAGGGAAGAAAAACTGTAAGGTCTCTACAAACCCAGAGAGGTGTTACAGGTTCTCCCCAGTCACAGACATCATGAGATTTGCCATCTGAAATGTCCAGCAAATAACTGTCTCTCTCCTTCTTTAGTGTTGCATCGACTTGGAGGAAGGAGTCCTGAGATTTAAAGCACTGAGTCAGGAGCTGCCTTTTCTACATGCCTCCGAAGAGCCTGGTCAGTGACTGGCTGCATTCCCCATGTCTGGAGACTTGCTGCCACGAGAGAGAGATGAGGGTGAGGCTCCCATGCCCCTAACCTTGCTGAGTTCTAGGCTGAGGCATTCAGTGGGGAGTGAGAAAAAGGCAAGTGGGTGCTGGAAGCTGTTGTCACTGGGAGTGCCTCAACTTGAGATATCCCTCCTTTAAGTGGACCCTCTTGCTTGTCCTGATGTGCCGAGTGGGCATTTTGTTCTTGTTCTGCTATTTGGCCCTAGTCACTCCAATTTCTGGTTCTGTAATAAATTTATGCTACCCCTTAAATGACTTTACAATACACTCTGTTCACCAGAGAGTCTCTGTGAACAATCTCCAGTCATTCTGTTGACAGGAGAACAGCATTTTCTCCAAAGCCCTCCAAAGATTGCCATGAATGTTTCCCTTCTTGTTGCCTCAATGCCAGCAGACACCACTTCTGTTTCCTTGTCAGAAGGGCTCTGTTCCCCTTGCCTGTACTCTGGGAATCTGGATTTTGCTGCTTTTTGCTGGCTCAGAGCAGAACAGAAGTATTTTCTTGGAAAACTTTGTGGCAAGAACAATTTGAGTTCTCAGTTCTAAGAAACCTTTACAGAAATATTGAGTGTAGATGCCTAAAGCACTGACAGGGGCTTGGGCTTTGCCACTGCATCCCTGAGCACCAAGCTATATTGTATGAATGGCAATGCTTACCATCTCTTGGTGTTATACCCTGTAACCAGACTTGCACACCCTGTTCTTCTGGCCAGGCCAATCCTCTCTGCACTCCAGCTGCTAGAGCTGCATCCCTGTTCCCTCTGCTGCTTCATCGGAGATCCTGCCACTCGGTTTAAAAGCTGTGATGAATTACAGCACCAAGTCTTCTGCTCTGTCCGCTCCTTTCTTTCAACTTGATATCCAGTTGAAACACAGACACGTCATCAGCCTTGAGTGCTGGCATCACACAGCCCATCAACTTTGCTTCTCTTGCACGAAATGAGAACTTGTAGTATCAGCTCAGGTTAGAGAACTGTGAACTCATCTGGAATGTTAAAGGTGATTATTAAGTCACTCAGCAATCGGGTTTATTTAATTTCTTTTTTTTTTTTTTTCAATTTCCATCCTAAAGCTTAGCTGTATTAAAAATACAGTCTATTCTTAACTAGCTCTAGGAAAGATGCACTAGATCAGGGCTTGTTCCATGCCTCATGGCTACTGATTCACTATCCAAACTCTGCACAGTGTACCTTTATCCACCCTCAAAATGTCATGATAACCCCATTTTGCCTGTTTTCCTGGATTAAACGCTGCTGAGTCTCTTCCTTTTCTATCAAACTGCTCATTGTCTCTGTTTTGCTTCTCAAAAAATGTGCGTATGCATTTTTGCTTTTTTTTTGTTAGTTCTTTTCTCTACAGCAGTACGCTGTAGTTTAACACATGCTGAGGACAGCAGAGTACAGCCTGGCTGATAAGATTTGGGATTCACTTACCAGTGATAGTTGGCGTGACTGGCATCTGCTCCTCCTACAAGGAGCATCAGACTTTTACTGTTAGTCATGGTATCTTGCAGCTTCTGATCTGTTCCTTGACTTCTTTGCCACTCTTCTACTTGTGCATCTCAGCATTTCTGGCTGCACAAACTGCTTTCCATGAATCTTTCAAGTGACACCAACGGTTTTCTCATCTAGTCAGGAAACACGCCTACTCGATGAGCCTGTCTTCCAAAGTACCAGTAATTCCTCCTGGGTTTGTATCACTTGCATGACTGACTGGCTTCTCAAAACCCAGGGGTCTAGACAGTTCACCCCTGTACTAACCCATCTTGTGTTCTAGCTGCAGTCTATGTGGTGCCTGGGCCAATGCTGCGGACAAAATCTTGTTTGTGATAGATGAAACACCTGTTTCTAGGTGCATCAACTCACCCAGTTTCCAACTCTCACTGCCCTCTAAAAACAGCATGTAGAATAAGGGCAAATAATCTATGCATACAGATACCATGTCCCTTACAAATCTTATTAATCATTAACTTTTATGCTCTATTAAAAAACCCCCTCTAAACCATAACCCAGAAAATGACTTCAGCCCTAACCCAAACAATAAACCCTAAAAATTAACCTAAATCTAACCTGTAAGGCACTAAATCCTAATCCTAAACTTAACCCCTAAAACAAACTCTAAAATTTAATGCTAACCCTGACCCCTAAATCAAACCAACACCCTCTAACCATAAAACTTAACACTAAATATAACCCCCTAAATTTAACCCTGTAACCCCAACACTAACCATCTGACTCTAAACCCAAAACATAATTACAAAGACACTAACTATAAACCCTGATCCCAAAACCTAACCAGAATCCCCAACCCTAAACTCTAACCATTAACCTAACCCCAGCCTTTAAACCTAAATTCTAAGGCCTAAACCCAACCCCTAACTCTAAACCCCAAACCATATAACAAAACCTAACCCCTAACCCCTAACCCCAGTTCTAAACACACCCCTAACCCTACACCTAACCCCAACCACCTAACCCTATCTGTGGCTTTTGTCATTCCCACAAGGGGCCCTGGTTCCCTCCAGAGTGCCCTGGGGCTTTTGCTGAGTTTTGCTTTGCCCTGCAAGGGGCCCTGCTGCCTTCCGGAGTGTTCCAGGGCTTTTACCACACTTTGCAAGGCTCATATGGGGCTCTGCTTTCCTGCAGAGCACCACAGGGCTTTTGCTGGGCTTTGCTGGTGCCCACAAGCGCAGGGGAAGAGGAGGGCCACCAACAGCTCTAAGTCCTGGCCACTTCCTTGTGAGAGCAGCACCCAGAATCAGTTTTGCAGCTGGGCTCTGGCTTGGGCAAGGGTGTAGGTGAGTAGGAGCCTTCAGACTGAAGCCAACAGGAATCTTCCCAATGATTTAAAAAGAGTGTTGGATGGGATCCCACAGAAAACTGCCATGACTTTGAGTAGACAATTCTGTTTTGACTACTGCCTGTCACTTGCAGCCCTGCAGATACCTGCACACTAACTGCTGCTGGAATTCACCAGGTGCTGTTCCTACATGTCTTGTCTTGGAATAACTGCTTTGGCTCACATTCAGAACATCCTCCAGTCCTTCTGAAGCCTTTCTGTTGTTCACATGCCTCATATCCTAAATCACTAACAGTTCAGGCTCCTCTGTGAATTAATGTGCTACAGTAGGTGAAAATCTCCAGCCGTACCTATTCCTCTCTTCTCTGCTTAACAACTCCTTCTTTGCATCCTCCTTTCCTTCTGCTCACACTGGTAAGTGACAAATTTCCTTCAAAAAGGAATTCTTCCCTTTTTAGATAATCCTTTTAACACTTGCCTGTACCCTGGCTGCTAATACACTCGCACATTGTGCCACAATCTTGCCAGCCTTTCCTTTTTGTTGTAAACAACTGCATGTATAAATTCTCAGTCACAGAGAGGATGTTTCCAAGAAAGCACTAAATGAGTATGAGTTCTTTTCTCAGCTCTGGAATCAGCTCCAGGGCAGAAGACATGCTCTTCACCTTCCTCCTGTCCATCTCAGTTGAACACACAGATCCACTCAGAAGTCTCTTTCATCCAGACATTGAGGAATCTGTTGCCAACAGTTATCTTGGAACCTTCCCATCAAGCTTTGCTGCAGGCAGAGCTTCCAGAAAAAAAACCATCTGTATGACTAAATGAGAACTGCAGGTCATGATGCCATGGCAGACACCTCACTTCAACCCATTCAGGAAATCACAGTCTAATCCTACAGGGTCAGTACCTGCTTTCCTCATCAACAGAGCTCCTGGTGGGTTTTCACCTCCCCAGGTTACCTGGCATAAAATGACACACTGTTACTGCACTTTACATGTGCATTCTGAATTTTAGCCCAAAGACATTTTTCTTTCTCCAAAGCACTTTTGTGTCATTACAACTGAATCACAGCCTCCATTGTGAAAGAAAGAAGTCTTGGCTTTAAAACATGTGATTGTAAAATAGGACTTAGAACATCTCAAGGAAGCAAACTCAACTCCCATCTACAAACATGGTAATTTTTAAGTCTTCCAACACTGGGGAGCACAGTAAGCAATTTTTGAGTGGGCTGGCAAGGCTGAAGACTGTCTTAATTGTAGTTTCTCTTGGAAAAGCCTATTGTACAGATACACTTTCCTACTCCCAATTCCAGTCATCTCTATTGCTTTTGAGGGATAAAGGGAACAAAGGAATAATCTAAAGGTCTTTTTCACTGAGGATCAAAAAATGCTAACACTTTCATACAGAAAGTAGACGTTCAGTACAAACTGCCAGCTCAGAGCAGGACATAAGCACATCCTGTATGTGTCCAACACTGGATTCCTCATGATGAGGCCTGTCTCTTCAATACAAACAATGGAATTATTATCCTTATTATTTTAAGGATAATCTCTTTGAACCATCTTGGTGGTCAGTTCCTATCAGGGCTGCTTTCTAATAGAGTGGGCACAGCAGTTGTGGAAAAGTCTGCAGGGAAACATCTGCCACGGCAAATCTCTGGAACAGAGTGCAATACACCCAGGGGTGGGGAGGACTTCTGTCCTTCCTGGGAACATGCACTCTGCCAAAGCCATAAGCAGAACCACTTCCAGGAGCTTGGGGTCACTTGGTTTTGAACAGAATGAGAGCTACAGCCATCCATATTCCCAGAGGCCTGCTCCTTCTTTCACCACCAGCAGGTGAGCATGGAATTCAAGACCACTGAGCCACATACATATGCTTGCATTCAATCCTCCTTTCAAGGGACTCCACTGGCACATGCCAGGATACACCTGAAGAGTTATAGGAATAACTAAATTATAGCAGAAAGAACATAAAAACGAGGGCAGGGATGGACAGCAGGTTTATTATGTCTCAGGAAAATAAGGAAACCCTCTCCCTTTATCTTTCTGCTAGTAAATTGAGCATCAGAACCAAAGCCATGAACCATTTATCTGCAAATACCCCCAGTGCCTGAGAATACTGTCAGACTCCTCACTTGCTGTGTGTTGGCACTGGGACATACAAAGGTGTCCTGCAAATCCTGCCCTGTTGAAAAGTTTCCCAGCACCAGCAGGTTATGCCAATCTGTAGAGCAGGATACAGCAAGCAACATTTTCTGCTGTGTGGTAAGGAACCACTTCTCATTCCAACTCTGTGGCTTGTGTCGGCTGGCAAGGACAAACACACACAATTAGTTACAAGGAAAGTATAATGTAACTTCATCAGTCCAGAGACAGAGCCTTAAGTGGCTCCTTTCCTGAGAAGATGGGACACTTCACAGAAAAATTGTTGCCAGTGAAAGTAGCCTGAAGCACTGACTTCAGGGAAGTATTTGGCACTAAGGAGTTCAAGGCAGGAAAAAATAAGGAAAGCCATCTTTTGGGCAAGGAACGGTATAGATGTTCAATTAATTCTTCTGTAGACACTTTTCATTTTCTCTTGTGCGCAAGGGGCACAGGAGCAAAATGCATCTGCAAGTTACGATGTGCTGCACGCAATATAAAACTGTCAGGGGAAGCCCTCAAATGCTAGTATTTTTCCTCTCCAGTGGTTTTTAAGAGGTGAAAAGTTTTGGGGAACAGATGTTTTTGTAGTGTATTTTCTCACCTCTGCTTTTCATAGTGTGCGCTGCCTGGGCTTGCACAGCACACAGCAATGTTATCCTCAGGCCAGCAAAAGAGGGTTAGGGTGCACAAATGGCCCTGCCCACCGTTTGCAATGCTTTTGCCCCATTTTCTTTTGAAGACAGTTCTTAAAAAAACGTCATCTCTCCCTCAGTAACCCTTTCCCATTCTTTCTCAACAATTAATAGTGGATCAGTTTGACCTTCCTTTCTTGGAAATCATTCGACCTGTACAGCAAAGTTTGTTTTGCATAAAGCAGTTCCAGCCATATGCACCCATTTGTACACCCCTTGCGCTTGTGTTGCTAATAAAGGTTTATATTTGGTGTTGCTAATAAAGGTTTGTATTTGGCATGGACAGACAGCACTGAGTTGTTCTGTTACGAGTACAGGCCATCCTGTTTCCCTGCTAGGCCCTATTTGCCAGAAGCAATGGTGATGATTCCTGTTGGGATGAGTGGCTGCACAGCTCAGTGTCATGAGAGCTGACAATTTGCTGAGGTTACAGTCTAGGTCTGACAAGCTTCAAGACAACTCCTCGCTTTAGCCCATGAATAGATGGTCCCTGTGGTTATCAGCTCTCCACGGCCCACAGACTCAAGCCTTGCTGCTCTCAGCACCACTGTTAATAAGCTCTATTAGGACTTGAAAGCTCCTGCCTGAAGGGTCCAGTTTTACACAAGCACTTAGTATGACCGGGGAACATTTAAAAATGCTTCTCAGCAAGGCCATTAAAATGGAGAGAAACTTCCACTGCAGTTAGAGAGTCAGAAGATACAGTGGCCTGAGAAGCAAGCTAGCAGGTACAGAGCACACTATTGCACTGCTCCATGCTTCAACTTTCACTGCTACCAAACACAGAGGACAGCACTGTCCTCTGAAAAGCTTATATAAATCTACAGAGGGAAACTGCAAAGAATAGCTAAGGTTAATTATGTAAAGATCCTGCCCTTCTACCACACAGGGCTGCTTCAACAACAGTCACTTTGACTCAAGGGCAAGACACACCTTTTCTCTATACAAAGCATTTTCTCCCAGTTAGGGCTGCCCTTGGATATCTTGCAGAGTAAAGCACAGCAGGTTTTCAACCGCCTGCAGGATCTTTAAAAGCTGCCACTTTCTCCAGATCACTGAATTGTATTTGCTGTGACTCAGGCTGCTGTAAGGGTGAAGGTACAGCTCCATCCATTACACATGTCCAATAAAACATCACACAAGCGAGAGGAGATAATCAATGCAAGGCAGCAGGTAAGCCTGCTGCCCTTTTCTCAATATGCTGAGCTAGGTGAGGGACAAGCTAAGACAGGGAAAAGCACAATAACAACAGCATGTGGAAAGGTTCATGCCTGGGCTTTTGCAAATGAGCTGCCATTTTCCAGACTCCTCATGCCAGCCAGTGGAACATCACCCCCAGCCCACCTCTTTCAGTTGTGCAGGACTCAAAGCATGACACTCTGCACAACAAGAGGCAAGAGTGGCATTTCCACTGCTTATTGTGGGATGGCCAAGCTCTCATAGCACCACAGATCCACAGTCAAGTCAGACTGGTCTTACTGACCACTTCACGGCTGCTTTGCTAAGTCACAGCCTTCTGCGGAATCACCCTGCCCAAGAAGATGGACACAAGCAATGAGTCTCGACTAAAACTAGGTTTGCTGGAGTGCTACCTCTCTACCCTTTATTAGTGCAAGCTGTGCAAGTCTCAAGCTCCTCAGAACAAGAGGTGATTTGTGAGAAACTGCTTGGCAGAAGAACAGCGGCAAAGCAAAGACCAACAATGCATGGCTCTACTTTAAATACACCTAAGTGGGAGAGAAGGCCCGTGCCTGCTCCCTAACTCAATTCCTCCATCTCCCATTCCTACACTGTGATCCTGCTAAGAACTCAGAAGCATTCACTGGAGCAGTTGTAAGAATAGGTCAAAATGGAGACTTGGCTCAGCTGTTCTCTCCATCTGTGACCTCAGTGTTCCTTCACAGTGACCAGTGGAGCACTTTAGCTAGCCAGGAATAAGGAAACTGGCAACAGAAGGCCTATGTGCAGGATCCTTGGCCCTTCCTGTTCTCGCAGCTCCCTCAGCTAAAGGCAAACCAACCCACCACATTCAGGCAAGCCAAGAACATCCCTTCACAGCCTGCAGACCCTTTCCTGTTTGGAAGTTTTGAGAAGACAGGGAAGGAATAGTCATCTTCATCAGATGCCCAATTCCAGCAGCAGAAGAGCTTGCGCTGGCATTAAAGATGTCAGCCTTCACGTCACTTGTTATACGGGATCCTGGATGCCACTGCAGTGGGCAGAAGAATCTGTTCCAGCAGGGTCCTGCGAGGGGCTGCTGAGATGGTATTTCTCAGGAAAATAGAGTGTTTTGTGAATCAGGTCTTTGACAGCAGAAACGTCACTTCTGTCTAAGGAAAAGAGAGAAAAACAGTGGTTAGGCATTCTCATCAGGCAGTATGAAAGCCTCTTCCTCAAGAAATACCTGGAACTCTAGTTCCCAGCACATCATCTGCCAGCAGCCCCTTCCTTTCTTTCTTTCTTTCTGTACATCCTCCGCTCTTTCTGCCCTTACCTATACCCAGCTGCTGCAGGAGACTTCCAAACTCCGGGTCACAATCCAGGATTTTCAAGAGGTTGGTGGACTCCATTCTCTCCAGCTGCACATCCCAGTAGATGTAGATCTTCTGGCTGAAGCTGACATAAACAAGGCAGGGACTGTTGCTCCCTTCTTTGCATGCATAGAGGCCTGCAGAAAGCAGAAGTGTGGAGATCTGACTACTTCCAAAAGGATAGAGAAAGCAAATAATTGACATTTCATGATGAAGTACCAAAGCTGTTAACTGAAAACAGCAAGCACCCGGGCAGAGACATGGGCTTGGTATAAAAAGTCCCTTTGAGACAATCCAAGAAGCTGTCTCTGAACTGCATGAAGCTTAGAGATTTGCAAGCTGCTTCTTGCAGGTCTGAGAGAAGGGAGTGAGCAGAGCCAAAGCTCAGGCTCATTCCATGGGGCTCCTTATCTCCACTTTAGAACAGCTTAGAAGTCTGCAAATTAAAAAAGCAGTGGGGAAGACAAGAGACCACCGTAGCACTTGCAAAAAGGACAGGAAAACAAACCTCAAACCACCAAAGACAAACCTCAGCATCACCTTCTCTCACCCTTACTTTTCCCAGATGCCACCAGAGGAAAGACTAGCTGGGCCTTCTGCAGTATGCACACAGGGAAATTATTCCCCACTGCAGGCAGACAAAGGATTCTGGGTCTCCCAGATGGGGGTAGTAGCTTTGAGGGGAAAATGCTGTGAGGGCTGGCTTTGCAGTCAGGCTTCCCACCTGCACAGAAGGCACTGACATTCTCATCTGCTTGGAATCTGGCCACAGTCCGGTTGTGATCGATGATGTACGTCTGACCGTCCCACGCACAGGCAATCACCTCCTCGTGCCCATTGCCCTGCAGGAACCAGAAGACTGCATATTACACAGACATCACCTACTCCCAGGGACAGCCAAGAACCTTCCTTGCTTGTTCAGAGACAGAACACCAGTGTCTAGGTGTCACTTGTGGACATCTCATCCAGACATTTTGCAGTTGGAGCTCACCTCTCTTCTCTATGGCAATCCTTACGTACTGTAAGAGCTTGTAGACAATCAGGGTATTAGCAGTGAGCAAAACCATTCAGCTTTGCAGTAAGATTGAAGAACAGCTGAGGGACAGAAGTTTACGAATGGATAAATGGATGCTGGGTCTAACAGGCAGACACGGCTCAACCTCTTGCAGCTGGGCAGACTGACCTGAGAGCAGAATGTACTGCCACAGCCAGAACACTCTGTGTCATCCTGAGATAATCCCAGCCTTTTCCAGCTGAGTCATACTCCCTCTGCCCTTCCTAAGTTTATACACACAAAGCCATGCTGAGTTTTTGTCTTCATCTCTCCCAGCCTTATTCAGATACTCACTGTAACATCCAGCTTTTCCAGAGCAAAGAGCTGGTGATCAACCTGAACAGACCAGAGCAGCTTGTCTGCTCCCTCCATGAGTTTCAGTGTTCCTGAAGAAAGAAAAAAACAACCGTCTTGAAAACAATAAAAGGGAGCAAGATGTTTGCTAATGCTAGGCCCTACTCCTTCAACACTTAGGGTTGCTCAGAGTTGGCTGCTAATAGCACAGGCATGGTCTTGGCTAAATCCATACTGGATACTTGACCCCACCTACACCATGTTCCTATTACCCAGATACACTGTGGCAGTCCTGGGCAGGGGGCACTGGCTGTGACAGAGTGGAACATAAACAAGCACCTATCCTCACCTATCCTCCATGCCTTCATATAAAATATGTCAGCAGAAGTCTTTGAATCAAATTCTCTTGCCTGACCCTTGAGGGGTTTCTGAAGCCCAGCTTCCCTTTCTTTTAAAAATCAAAAGCACTGAGCTCCTGGTTCCCTGCCTTGAATTAGTGACAGGCCTTGGCTGCCCCACAGGTCTTCTTCCAGGACAGTAGCAAGACTTACCATCCAGAGTACAGAGGGCAAAGAGACCTGAGCCACTATTCTCACTGGAGCCTGTAAGTGCAAAAGAAAATTACTGGAATTGATGCCATTTTATAAACATTGTCCCCTCCTTCTCCTGGAAACAGTAAAAAAGATCCAAAACAAGCTGATCCATGCTGCCTCCTTTCCTTGTCCAGCTGTGTGCAGAACAGCACTGACAAATATCACTAGTTAAAGCTGAAGAGGAGAGAGCCCTGACCACTGGGCCACTTCAGCCCTTCAGCAAACTCTCTACCTAGCTACCAAAAAAAAGAAGACATGCAAGGTCAAGTTTTAAAAATATGACACTCAGAGAGAGAGAACTGGAGCTGTATTCAACTAAACCTGCATTTAATCCTTTCAGCGACAACGTAGGAGAGACACTGGCTCCCTGAGGAGGAACCCAGGAAACCTGGCAGTCAGGGGCAAGCCAGCAGAGCGGAAAGCAAGCAGGCAGTTTCCCCAGAGTAGGTTAACAACGCGAGCCTGCCTCCAGTGCCCACAGACAGCATCAAGCTACAACTCCCTGCACACTCCCAGGTTGCAAACCACCTGTTTCTGCAGATCAGCCTAAAGCAAAGTCAGCTGGTTGGGTGCTTAACTGCCCCTAGTGACATGCACCCAGACAGGCTCTGATCCAAGAGATCTGCTGTGTCCCCCTTGGAAACTGGTCAGCGTGGCACTCTTCAGCTCTTTATTGATGGTCCAACACCAGTGGGCTTTTTTACAACCATCTCTTCATCCCTTATTCTGCGTGCCTCCATTTCTCACAGACAGCTCTCAATAGATGCAAGGCTTCATATGCAGTGAAATAATTGATTTCATGCTCTGTTGACCATGTTGCTCATAGCAGCATTAGAGATGCTGAAAACATGACAAGCTTTGGAACTGGGCAGGAAAGGTCCTCTGAGGAACAGGAAGAGGGTGGGGTTCAGTGGATTGCTCTTCTCCACAAGCTGTAATTACATTGGACAGGCTGAATCATTCTCGGACAGCACCGCAGGGGGCAATACTTGGGCAGAGCAAATACAAGAGAAAGGGATCTCCACTGGGACTTTTCTGCCTTCTGTTATGTCCACACACCCCAAAAGGGAGTGAAAGCTGCTTACTCTTCTTAGGTACCAATGGAGGGTTCAGCAGGAGCACCAGGCACAGGTCAGAGCACAAGGAGTTACACAAGGGAAGCAGTGGCAGCGTGCAAGAAAGGTCTGGACACATGAGCAGTGTGCCAGGGCTGAGAGAAGCTGGCAGCTGTGCACATTTTAGATAAAAGACCTGAACACAACACAGTGGAAGAAGACAGAGGACAATGATACAGAAGAAATATGGAAGCAGCTCCGGAGAGGTTGGGGCTGCACAGGAGAAGGAGGAGCAGCACATAGCCCCCAGGAACTGAGATTCAAATGCTGAAAAGCAAGAATGACAATGAGGCTGTGCAAAGGAAGAGATGCATCTAGGAAATAAGAAGGAGGCATAAGCTGCAGCCATGTAGAAGCAAGGATCAAGGACATCTGTAGGAGCATGGCATGGCAGCCATTCAAACTGACTAAATGCAGGTCAGCAGAGGCTGCAGAGAAACTCCTGTGCTGACTGAAGGATAAGGACTACCTAGGGAAGGACAAAGGCTATAAAAAGCTCACATGCAAACATCCAACTGTCTTTCTTCGGGAACCGGCTAAGAGAAGCTGAGATCCCTCTGTTCTTGCAGCTGCCTCTCACTGTTATTTTTCTACCACAGGAAACTCAATTTCATCCTGGACTGATATACTGAAAAACCATCAGGGACAGCTGCTGGGCTGGAGACCCCCAAGCTGCTGATCTCTCACCTCGGGCAATGCTACCAATCAGATGAGTGGAGACATTCTTGTTGTGAATCCGTCCAGATGTTTGGTGTAGAATCACGTCTCGAACAGGGACCTCACTAGGGAAAAGAGAAAGACAACAGGGAAAAGTTCGGGAACCACATCTGAGACTGTCTCAGAACAATCTCAGGAGCAGTGTATTCCAAAGCTCTACAAATCCAGGCACTGACAGAGTTTGTGAACAGGTTTATCCCTTTAATGATAAAGGAAAAAAACGCATGCCACCCCAGGTATTAAAGAAACTCAGCAATGTTCAAAAAAACAAAACCAGAATGATTTGATGCATTGAAAAAAAAAAAAAAGCCCCAAAAAACAATCAGTAAGGCCTGTATTCCAATGAAGGAAAAAAATGACAATTTTTATAATTACTGTCACATAAGCCTGGCTGCTTTTCTCTCACAAAGTGTCTGCCCACGGTTGAACAGGTTGGTGAGAGAGACCACATCTGGGCCTGGCTTCTGGCTAAGAGGGTACCAATCCACTGAGTTCTCAAAGACATCAAGGAGACTTGCCTAGCTCCCCTCCTGCTGCAGTTTTTTGTGTCTGCCTTGAAGTCTCACAGAACACCACAGAAGCACCCAAATTGCCCACCAGGGTTCTTCCAGCACCAAGACAGTAACAAGAACCTCACTGCTCATCCTGATTGCTCTGGTTGCGATTTACAGCACTGGCTGCCTGGGGTCTCATTAGGAAAACCTCTAATTGCCTCCCCTGCCGAAAACAAGTGAATGAGCCCAGTTTTATCCTGGGCTTCAGATGGATTTGGTTTGGCCCAGTGTCTCAGCTGTTACCCAGCAATCTGATGACCTTTCTCTGGAGATCTAGGTCACTCACTTCCCCGCCTTAGCTCCCAGTACCAGCCCTCTCATTGGGCTGGTTTTGCCACTCTCCTTTCCCAATTCAAGAAGAGAGCGGGATACAAGGAAAGCAGCAGTATTTATCTTCGTGACAGAGACATGACGAGTGTTCACGGAAACTTGGGTACAGGTGGGCTCAAGTGATGAGCTACCAGCAGCACAGCAGGTCACTGAAGCAAGGACAGTGACAGCACCTCCTGCCTCACAACAGTGGTGCAGTGGCAGCCCCTTGTAACAGGCAGCCACAGTGGCATCTGCTCATGTACCCCTGCAGGAACACCCTCACCTGCCTGGGGCAGAGCCCTCTCTTCCCACTGTAACACCCCTCACCCGCTCAGGGCAGATCCACCCCTTCCTGCTGTAACACCCCTCACCTGCTCGGGGCAGATCCGTCTCTTCCCGTGGCTGCGTCCCGCTGCTCCGTGTCCCAGGTGCACAGCAGGATGGCGTAGCCACAGCCTGGCTGTGACACCATCAGCTCTGGTGAGCCACCAGGGCCTGGGTTCACAGACAGGCTGTCCACCTACAGCAGCAGAGGGAAAACGTGGATAGAGTTGAGAACTCCGAAAGGTTTACAGTGCTCCTCGAAACTAAATTTGAATATGGCAAACCTTCTGATAGAGCGGAGCAGCAGCTGAACAAATTCAGCTGGAAGCAAAATGTCCAAGTTCAGTGAAAGGTTGGCTCCCTACAAAAAACTACTTTAAAACAACACTAGTACTTTCCACTAACGCACTCCCATCGGGCAAGAGCAACTGTTTCCCAGACCAACCCACCAGCTGCTCTGCATGTACAGAAAAACCTCTGGGCAAATCTCCTTTCAAGCCATCAACATGACAACTGTTTTGTTCATAGACTGAGATTTCATGCTTCTTCTCTTGGAAAAGCCACCTCTTGAAGACTGTATGACAAGTACTGCTCTGAACATCCTTTTTCCTTACCTGACCTTCTAGAAGCCATTTCTTCAACAGGATCAACTGCCCAGAGACATGGTCTGAATTCTCTGATGAGTCCTCCCAGCGGAAGGCACGGACCACCCTGTCAGTGTAACCCACCACCAACTCACACTTCCCATCTCCATCTGTAGGGAAGAGAGAAAGACAGATGGACTCTCTCAAGCCCTAAGAGCCCAAACATGCAGAAACCACTCTGCTGGTTTCTATAGTTAGCATCCCTCAGGATCCCAACCTTGTAATGAAAACTTGCACTTTAGAAAAATTTCTGAAGTTCTTGTTTCTCTCCTCCATCACTTGGCTGTGGTTTGTTGGAGTGTCTGTTTCAGCAAGACAGTAATTTGCTTCTCCAAGTCCCCCCCGACCTTCTCTCCCCACTGCCTCCCACACAAACTCCTTCACCCTGCATTCCCACACCAGCTTTGTGGCTCACCAATGTCATTGATGAGCATGACCTTGGTGTTGGCAGGAATGTGCTGCCTGAACACTGGCTTCTGCTCTTCTGCCCCTGCCAACTCATGGTGGCCTGAAGAATCTGGGTGTTTTGAATTCAGGGAAGTCAGGTCAAAAAGATGAAACCAGCCTTCTGCACTCACCGCCACCACGAAGTTCTGTGAGAGAAGAGAAAAACCTTTTGATTCTTCCTCTTTTAGAAAGTGCAGAAGCTGTCCCACAGCAGGGCAAAGGAAGACACAAGGGTAGATCGATCAAGATCAATTCCTGCTACAGAGGCAACAGGAAGGCTTTGGCCAGCACACAAACTACTCTGCTAACGGCAGGGTCCAAACTTCTCGTTCATCTTTGTCAGACTACGGTATCAAGCTGGTATGCGTGAAATCCTCAAACAATGCGTGGCTTTCTCAGTGCCCACGTCGGCTCTGCTCCCACTGGAGGAAACACAGCTACACTATTTCGGGCAGGGTGCCTAAACTGGGACCTTTGGACTCATTGGTCCTGGCTAAACCCCCAGAAACAGCAATCCAACAAAAGGAGTCATAGTAGACCCAGTGGAATTTGCTTGGGAGTCCAGACTATTCCGTGTCTCGGTCTTGTTTAGATGACCTTAAACGCACACAGCCAAGTGGCAGAAGGACCACGGCCCACAGCAGACATCAGCACAAGAAGGGCAAAAGCCACTGAGCAAAAGGAGCAACCCTCAAACCACCAAAGCCTTGTGGTGCTCTCACAAGGGCACATGGAAACCAAAAGTGCTCTCTGAAGATAGAATGGATCTCGTCGCTCTCTAAAATCCGCGTGAGGCTCACAGAAAGATACCAGTTACATATAAACAGAAGAACAGTTTAAAAACAGTAGTGCTAAAACTCTGAGCAAAGGCAGATCCTGGAGACAAAGCACCTGCACTCTGTCCTCCTCCACACTCAGCACATGACACGACCCTAATCTCCTAAACACCTCCCACATGCCCTACAGACACAGCTGGGAAGGTTTGGCTCCTCTCACCTTTCCTTTATTGCACACATCTCCCACACCGACACATGTGAGCTGCAAAACAAAACAAGGCCATCTATGAGAGAAGGCAACCCAACCCAGCACCCTGGGATAAGCCCCTGCCCTACCCCCTCCCCTCTCACATAAAGAATCTCTTCAGCTCCAAACAGCCTTTTGAAGGACAAGGAGAGCAGAGTCAAGGGAGAGAAACACAACTGGTCAGAGCCCTGGGGCAAAACCCACAGTGCACAGAGCAGGGTAAAGGTGGGACAGAAGCTCAGTTTCTATGTTTGTCCATTGATTCGCTCATCACTTCCAGCCCACGGGGCTGTGGGCAAAAGCAGGGTCTTGAATAATTACATGAAAGACATCAGAATCAGTTCTGGCTGCCATTCCTCTCTAGCCTACATATTCGTAGGCAAAGGACAAGGATAGCTGGCTGCACATACACCAAAAGGCCCAACCATTTAGAAATTTTGTCAAGAACTGACCATTCCTTGGCAAGATCGCACAGCCCAGGGTTTGCTGTCATCATTCTTGTAAACATAGAGCTTTCCATTGGTGTCTCCCACCACGAGTTCATTCAGCTGTACAAGAAAAGTAGGAAGAAATTCACAATTACATTAACAGTATTCCTTCAACAGCAATAATTTCAGAATTCATATCTAAAAATCTCTCTGTGGGAAGAAGCAGCAAAACAAAACAAGTTAAAGAGACAATCTTGAATCAAAATGGAAGGTCTGGGAAAATATAAAAGCCCTAATTTTATTCTTGCAGATAAAAGAGGTGGAGAATGGGTCCTTAGGGCAACATCCCGTTACCCACTGCTTCTCTACTTACTGTCTCAGAATTGTGACACTGTTTTAACATCCTGCTCGGCTAATCATCATCATTCCATCTTCCATCCTTCAATCTAGATTGACTTGAATCATCTAATGAAGATGATGGCAATGATAAAAATATAACCATCCAGGAACAGGATAAGAGTGCAAGAACACAACAGATTTACACACAGTGTTCAATCTCACTGCTGAAGGGGTAAAGGTATTTCAGAATGGTGATTATTTCTACAAAGATTTCCAGAAATCACCAACCACCCATGCTGATGAGCCTACTGCCAGTATCCCATCTCCTGCATCATGCCTCTGTGTATTTAAATGGTGTGCATTTCATAACTCCCTGCACACCTTATCCTACATAACTTTTAATGGGGAAATCCCCTTAATCACCTACTGCACTGCTAGCCATGACACCTTTCAGGATAAGGCTGTAAAAAATTTTGACGGTTGAGGAGAGGAAACAGTTCACACACAGCTGGTTAAGCTAACCTCTTCCTAGTTACAGGCAAACCAAAACCAACCATTTTTGGGGCTGATGGCAACACTCCCAAAGCACATCCATCCATCACACGGGTCAAGAGACACCGAGGCTTGGGTCTACCCTGTTGAGTAAGTGCTTAGCGCAGCAAAGCACCCTTGCATCCCCATCACTGTGACACGTGAGTGTCTGTCTCCCTTTGGGAGCAGAAGTTAAGCTCCCCTCTGGCTCTGCACCACCCAGGCCACACCAAGGGTGACCGGCACGTGCAGCGGCGAGGGAAGCCCTGACCAGCTGCAGCCCAGCAAACATTCCCTTTGCAGGGGAACGCCGGGGGGGCTTTGGCCAAAGCCCTACGCCCTTCACACCACTCAGGCGCCCGCCAAGCCCTGTGTTGT
>VZTD01003056.1:544671-560917 GCA_013397725.1 Rhagologus leucostigma
CCTGGAACATTGCACCCAGCTCTGGGGTCCCCGGCACAGGAAGGACATTGACCTGTTGCAGCAAGTCCAGAGGAGGCCCACCAAGATGATTAGAGGGATGAAGCACCTCTCCTTATGAGAAAAGACCGGGAGAACAGGGACTGTTCAGCTTGGAAAAAAAGAAGGCTTCGGGGTGACCAAACTGTGGCCTTCCAGTACCTGAAGGGAGCCTACAACAAACATGGAGAGACACTATTTACAAGGGCAAGTAGTGACAGCACAAGGGAGAATGGCTTCAAACTGAAAGAGGGCAGGTTAAGATTAGGTAGTAGGAAGAAATTCTTTACTGTGAGGGTGGTGAGGCACTGGAACAGGCTGCCCAGAGAAGCTGTGGATGCCCCATCCCTGAAGTGTTATCCCTTGGCCAGGCTGGATGGAACTCTGAGCAACCTGGTCTAGTGAAGGGTGTCCCTGTCCATGGCAGGGGGGTTGGAACTACATCTTTGAGGTCCCTTCCAAGTCAAGCCATTCTATGATTCTACGAAAATGCAAATAAACCAAGCAGAGTAAATCCAGACAGAACCCAAACAGTAACAGAGGCTGAATGAATAAATAAAGTCACTAGGATTAAACCAGATTTATGCTGCCACTCAGCTTCTCGAACAGCCACATAAAGCTGTAACTGACTGTGGCATGGTGGCTTCAGCCTCTGCTCCCTTGAAGCCACTATCCAACCAGGTAGAAAAATAAAGGTCTAATTCACTGGAAATTCTTTCATTTACAAAACTAATGGAATAGGGTTTGTTTTTATGCTTCTGCTTCAACTTCTGATTTATCTTCAACTCCATTCTGCGCATCTTTCATTTCTGCATCTTCAGTGTGGCTTGTCTGAAGAGTAGCAGATGACTATATAGAGAGACAAAGAAAATATATTAATTTGTTATACAAAACTGCTAGCACAAACATTGTTTGATTCTTATCACTTGGAAAGCTTGTCCGCCCTGCAAGACTGAATTAGGATATTAGGATCTTCAGCCAAGAGAAACCAAAAATTTTCATGCATCTACGAAACCAAAAGCAGCGTAGAGGAGGCCGATATATAACACTGCTATTAGGTGGTTATGATTCTCAATGTGGCCTGCACCCACTTGCCACACAACACTTTCCTAGGCAAGTCTTTTAACTAGAATTCATTTACGAAGCTTCTTCAGGAACTGCTTTTGCCCTGCTTCAGGTACCAATGGGATTAATTTTCAGCCATTCCCATGGCCTACCCTGACCCAACTTGTATGAGGCACACTTGCACTCAGCATAAGAAGAAACATTTTTGTTGGACAACTAGTTTTGTGAAGAGACACTTCCATTCAACAGCAGTGATTTGGATGTCCTCTGCAAGAGCTTAGCTGGAAGAAAACATGATCTGAACAAGGTGGCTGCTCTAAAGCCCTCTCCTTTGTGCATCTCCCTCATAAAAAGGTGTGGAAGGCAGAGAGCATGAGGTAGGGGTCCAAGGTCAGCTTTTACAATAGGACATAACCAGCACATCCTGGGCTTGCAATAGTTTTCAAACATAGTAAAGGGAGGTAAAAATGTCATCTCAAAACCTAGTGCAATGAAATTGCTATTCCAGCTGTCAGCCCAGCATCTTGAGCCATCTGTTTTATGATGATCTTAGATGAGAACCAGAGAAAAAACAAGCAAAGTCTGAAGCATGCAATGCTGGGAGAGGGGAGTAAGAGGGGAAAAAGGGGTAGAATCCTTAAAATCTTACACCAACTTGTCTGCAACACAAAACCACATTTAAAAGAACATTCATGCATCAAAGGTCAATTTTTCATCCTTAGAAGCATTCTGTAAAGCACACAAGAGCTAAGTCTTCTTGCCACAGAAAATCTGTTAGCTAGCAATCCTGGGCTTAAGACAAGGTGATGAACATCCTGACCTTCAAAAATTCACACTTCACATACGTAAGCTTTTCAAATTAATGAAATTAACTACTGATGTGAGAGTGGCTGTTGAATTTAACAGACTGTGTCAGGAATATCAGAACTGCGGTGCAAGCTACCTTGGTAGCAATCAGAAGACATTTAGTAAACAAACTCTCTTCCCCAGAACTTTGAACTTCTACTACACCACCACAATAGACACTGCTGGAGCTAGAGTAAAGCAACATTATAAACGCAGTTTTTCTTGCAAGAAAACTACCTCAAGGAGGCCCAGGGAGTAACCATCCTTTACACTTAATAGCTCCATCAATCCCATTTCATATAAAACCATACCCTTTTAAAGTAAGCCAGATGGCTTAGAGAAAAAAAAACCCAGCACACTGCACATTACCAAGATCTCGTAACTTGGTGGGAACAATTCACCAGGCCAGTGGCATCCAGGCCTGTATCAGCAATAGTGTGTCCAGCAGCACCAGGGCAGGGTTGCCCTCCTGTACTTGGCAATGGTGAGGCCACACCTCGAATCCCATGTCCAGCGTTAGATGCCAAACAATAACGTTTCATTTACATTTGGTTGGAGTCCAACCTACATGGTTCTACAACTTTAAAGTGATTCTGTTCCAAGCAGATAGGGAAACTGGAACTAAGTGCCATGTTTTTCCAATATCCCAAACAGTCTGCAGTGCAAAGACTACGAGTCTGCCTTCTGCCAAGAATATTACTCTACCAATTATGTGTCTTAGGAGCTGAAGAAAGCACAAAGGCAGCTCTTTTGTACTTTTAGTGGGTATAGCTCGTTTCAGCAATCCACTCTTCCTCTCTCTGCAGATCTTGCTGTGTCCCACACCTAGTGGAAGAAGCCAGATTCCCAGCAGCTGTGCTAGCTGAAAGGAACCTTCACAACAGAGCCTGACAGCTGGCAATTAAATCCTGCCATTTCAAAAGTGAAGATGACTAACAGTGAAATAATCCTAGTTTAGTTGCTGTATCTTCATCTTTCTGAGATTTTTTTCTTGAAGCCTACCAGAATTAAGATACTGTGTGGCTTAACATCAGTGTCTAGAAGGACAGAATACTTTCTTTCAAGCTCCAATAGGTAAGGACTACTGACATCAGGCTGCTTTAGCCAAAAAAAAGAAGAGACAAAGTAAAGCACTCCATGTAGGAAATTGTCAGCTGACAGTCTGAAATGGCTGAACTGTCAGGATACACTCTGAGGACACCCTGCCTCTGCAAAGACGCAATGACACAGTTAACCAAAGGAAATTAATGTACCAATATCCAACAATTTTTCATATTCTCCATGCATATTCTGTAAAGGTGAAAATAACCTCACAAGATACAAGTTTCTGTACTTCCCAGCGTTACAGAGGAAATTTGAGGCTGATATAAATCCCACATTTATCTGAGAAGGTACAGGTCTATTTCATCCTTCTAGACCATCATATTTAAGGAAAAGAAAGAGAACATTTTCTTAGGATATGCGATTCTCACCACTAACCTGGAATGTTTCTTGCTAGCTGATACAATCTTGTTATAACCTGTATTCACATACTGCCATTATTAACTGAACTAGCATTTGCTAAAATTCCAGTGAAAGCTTATTAGCAAAACCATCCACACAGTATAATAATGACACTTCATAATCAATCTGTGACATCTGAAATGGAGACCATCAACCACATCTTAATGTCTCCGTGAGAAGCAAGATGGTGCACAGCACCCTCTGTATGACAGACACAAGTTCTCACTAGATGGGCCCCCCAGGCACCAGAACAGCCTGTACTTCACAACAGGTTCTAGAAGAATAGGTGCTTTTTTCAGTTCTGGAACGTTATGTTTGCATCTCATCACTTCAACTGCTTTCTGATTAACACTGGCCTGTTGCAAATTCAGTTGAAATTGGTAAAAGCTTTCTGTGCAATGGTTGGTACTGCTGGTTTTCCTGATCAAACAAGATGGCCCAATAATTTTGACTGTTGGCATTTTGAGTTCCATCCCTGCTCCCCAAAGCAGTCTACTTGAGTGCTCTCCTGCTATAATTATCTGTACTAAGAAGTAAGCTGAGCACCTAAACCACTGTTCCTTATCTAACACGACACCACCTCCTGTAATCTCTGGAGTAGTGTTACTTACCTTTAAGTCTTTGTCTGCAAGCCTTTGGAACATGTTGGCGTACATCTTTTTCTCCTTCTCATGCTGCTCCCGTATTTTTTGCTGACAAGTCACCAGTTGCACTTTGGCAGCTTTGTTACTTGGATAAAGTTGTATCACTTTCTGGAAATCTGCTCGGGCCAGCTCAAAGTCATTGACAGCCAAGTGAGCTTCTCCACGCCGGAAGAGGCCTTTTTCATTGTTGCTATCCAATTCGAGTGCCTGCATTCAAAAAAACCCCAAAACCAAACCACAGTCAGTAATCATTTTTCTTTTATAAAAATTATATGCAGTCAGAACACCAGAGACGGCTAGGAACTGCACCTTCTGATGTAGACTTACGAGTCTTGTCAGGACTTACTAATAAAGTGAGCGGAATGCAGTAGAAATAAGTAAAGAGGAATAAATATAGTAGGCTACTTGACAAGAGAATCAGCAAGTCTAAGATTTAGTGAGGCACTAATCCTGCTCTTTGGAAGACCTTTGCCAACGTCTTCACCACATCTCAAGTGGTTTCTCACTTCTAAACACTTGAATATTCTCAATGTAGCAGCAAGTTAGTAAAAGATGTTCAAAGGGCACTAATTACAAAAATAATCTGTTGGATATTTTTAGTGTACTAAAAATTCTGTACTACTCAAATGCCAGCTGGTAAAAAAGACCAAACACCACACGGCCTGTTGTCCTGGAAATTTTTAAATAAGAGATAAACTGTCAGACTGCTTGTGCAGTTTAAGAATAAATAAACTCCTACTACCTTGTTGCAGTTCTCCAAAGCCTGGGAGTATTCCTTTAGCTTGAGATGGCACATAGCTAGATTAAGGTGGGCAGCAAGCCTCAAGCTTTTGGCTTTTGATTCCTCCTCCTCGGAGAGTCCCGACTCGTGCTCCAGCCATGACACAATCTTCTTGTACTGTAATGCTGCCCGCTTGTATTTCCCCTCCTGTAAACAAGGCAGTTCAATTATCACACAGATCACCAAGGTAACTTTTATCTCCCTCTCGCCCCTTTTGCCTACCTTGAGCAACAGATCTAAAAAACCCATTTGATCAAAAAGTAACTTCTATCATCAAAAATACACTACTTCTGAGAGCCATTCCTGTGCGGGATCAGAAAATCTTTAGGAATACTTAACTGGTTCCCCACTAGAGCTAGGGGTGCATGCCAGCATTGATACTTCACTGAACTCCCACATTATATTCAACTTCCGATGCAAAAATAAGGGAAGATGGGGCATTCTCAAAATGCAATACAGAGATAATAGGAAACTCTTCCTTCAGCTGGTTAAATTGCTTTAAATAGCTCCTCCACACATCTCTACCCAAATGAATGTTGCTCATTCACAGCACTGTCCCACAGCAGGAACCGAAATACCGTACACCCTACAGCGTTATCTGTAGATACAGCGAACAGCTCTAAGAGAGCTCCCTGCAGAGTTAGTTCTTTGGATAATACAACTGAGTTTCTTTTTTTAAAAGACACATTCCCGTCCAGTTCTCCCTTTAAATCTCACAGAATACCATGAACACCACTCAGAAATGACAGAAGCTGTAATCATCACTATCAACTCACGACATGGACTAAGAAATGCTGCTATATATACTTGGGGACTGTAACTTACCTTGAAGTACTGAGTGCCTCTCTCCTTCACAATGCAGCTCTGTTCCAACTTCTCATCCGTGTTCATTTCCCAAGACTCCTTAGCCTACCCAAACAGGAACAGTTCCAGTCAACTTCAATAAAACTTCTATGGAAATCAAGCGGCTATGTTATTTCCCACTAACAGTATGGTAGAGATAAGTTTGGCAAAGCAGAGCTTTGCACAGCTACTGGAAACCAGCCTAGAGCACGAGAGATGGCAACAGACAGGGATACAGGAAGAATAAACATCATTTCAGCCAAGAGTTCCCAGCATGGCACCATCATCTCTGGCAACAGTGGCCTCCCTGTTTCACATCACCATTCAAGGATTCCATTGTCATCGTTTAAGCTGCACTCCCACTTCTTCCCCCACCCCCGGAACTCCTTGGGATTTCATCTCTTTTTCCCACCTTTTCAAAGCTTTTGAGTTTCACTTCATACTGCAGCTCTGCGTCTGGAGGGATCTTAAATTTCTCATTCCCAGCACTTCCAAAACCATAGCTGTAAAATGGGGGTGGGGAGGGAGAAACCAACATTATAAAGAAGAAAGTTCAAAACTATCCATCCAGCTATATTTGCTACATAGGAAGATGGAGACAAAACCCCGTGCAAATTTGGGATGTGAATAAATTATTATTACAAGAAAAAGGCTTGAAGAATTCTAGGTACAATTCTAAAATTAGCAAGTACAAGGCAGAAGAAAGTAAGAGAAACATAGTGTTGATTTCATTAATCTCTTAGCAGTTCCTATTATTTTATTCTTTCTTTAGTTTACTTGAAAGAAAAGCAAGTAATCCCTCCATCAAGAAAAAAAAGCCAAACCAAAACAACCAACTTTCAAGTTATACCTATCATGTTTTATATTCAGGGTCCGAAACTGTTGCCTTCAGAGCACCTGTATATTAATTCTATTCTTAAAAAAGCAAAGACAATAAATACCACGATTAAGTGAGCAGCTGTACACTTAACACGTTGCTAATCAGCTGATAAACAGGAAATGCCTACAGAAAGGTACTGCAGTGTAACTCCAGCAAGAAGCTGCATATCAGCAAGAAAATCCTCTAGATCAGATTGCTTTGCTTTTCTGCTGCCATCAGGCTCAGCTCCAGTTTAAAAAAACCTCAATAAAAACTGAAATAAATTAAAGTTTGATGAAAACAATCTGTGCAACTCCACTTGTTTCAGATGTGTTCTCACTGTAAAGAGAAAATTCTGCCTATATCCAAGTCTACATATGCACTGTTTTACAGTAAGCAGTCATGAAGAGGCACCACAAAAACCTAAGTTAGAGAGCAACAACATTTTTTTAAAATATTCAGAGGTCAACATTACAGAGACTTAAGTAATTTTCTTTTGGAGTGCTACTGCTTCATTATGAAGTGGCAGAGCAATCTTAGCTCGATACTTCTCATATGCTAGTTTTTTGGGGCTGATCCAAGTTTTTACCACAGCACTGAAAAAAGCTGAAAGGCATTATAACAAAACATTTCTTTCTTGCCAGTATCAAACACCAGAAACAGCATACCTGGGTTTGAGATAGAACACAGATTCCTCCGATTTCTCCATTTTTTGAATTGCTTTCTCCAGACCGTGAGGAATATCGAAGTTTTCACCTTCTCCAATCTCAAACCGCAACTCCCGCTTGTCAAAAACACGATCTCCGTATCGGCCTTCAAACTGGACTGGTAACAAAAACCAGAACAAAAGAGAGAGAAGTCAGAAGGTATCTATGTATGGCAGTGGGCAGGTACCCAGGAGCACACAGGGAGTTCTATACAGGCAGGCAGCACATACAAAGTGCCAAAGCCTCCTTCTAAACAATCTTTCCTGTTTTAGCAGGTACCTATGGCATGGTGGCTACTGGCAGCAAACAGAACTTCTGCTGTTAAATTTAACAACCCCTTCTTTTTTTTGTTCATTTAAGTGTTTGGTTTTTCCACTCCAATGACAAGTGCCAGAATGACTTCCCCTCTTGTTCCTCAGCACATGGAAATACTTTATGAGACTCAGTCACCTTTTGTGATCAGATAAGCACTTCAACAGATTCAGTATCACCAGAAAACACAGCTGCTGCTGGAAAACGTAAACCTTGCTAGAAATAGGAGAAGGAAAGCTTACTCTAGGTTGTTAAGTTACTTGGTACAGAAAAGAGAAGCCACATATTCCTCTCCCTCAGGACATGCAGTTGTAGATTGTGAAAAGGTTCTGCCATCCCACACGGCAAATCCATTTACTATTTGTGTAACAAGACACTTACTCTCTACAAGTGCATCCTCATTTGGCTTGGAGTAGCCCTCTCCTTTTTTACGGATTCTTCGGATGATGCCACCATCTTCTTCATCAGTGAGGTCCTCCCCCTTGAACTCAAAAAGCTCTATCTGTGGAGGGAAGAAAAGCCTTGCATTTATTCTCATTACACCAATTTAGTAACTCACAGAATTTGCTCTCCAGAGATCTTTGAAACTTTAATCTAAACTCGCTGCTGCAACGAATTGCTTAGGATTTTTAAGAGCTAGTGTTAATGTAGGAGATAGGTATCCAGTCTGAATCTCTGAATCTTCACATGCCCTCCCAAGTAAATGCACATCATAGTTTCAAGTGGGAGTACCATGATGGCATAGAAAAAACAGTCTAGTTACAAAAAACATTTGTCATTGTTGCTATGAAGTGAAGAAAAAAAATTCATATCCTACATTTGAGTAAAACAATAGTGAAAACAGCACAAAAAAGCAAGCCATTATAATCAGCATTGTTTAGACTACTTCATTAAAAAAAAAAATTCAGGGCTAATGCTGTGGAGTTTCCTGACGATGAAGTTAAGATACCTGGAATGCAAAAGGAATTGAATATCTAACAGTACTTCCACTTTTTATTTTAAATGATACCTAGTAACAAATAATATTCTGGTCTCTCTCTTCAGTCAGTCTGAAACAATTCATTCCTGAATATCCTACTGATGACCATACAGGTGTGTCCCTCCCTTCTTTTTTTTCCCAACCGGAACAATACTATTCTATGGAATAATATATGGATTTATATTGCTCAGCAAAAGCAATTACAAGGAAGAAAAAACAAAACCACCACCAGATAAAAAAAAAAAAAAAAAAAACTCAAANCCAAACCCCAGGACATGCATTATTTCATGTCATAGAGAAATGCTGATGTGATGACACAGGCAGAAAATCTCTTAACGTAAGTTTTAGAGGGTCTTTTGTAAGGCAATTTGAACAAAATTTTGGTATGGTGATAAGCACTTGCAGAAGAACCCTGGTGATATTGTGTTAAATAATAAAAGTAAACCTAGGTAAAACTAAAAAAGTGGAAATTTGAAAGACTTTAGCTGCTTGAGAGTCATACTAGCCAGAAACTACTCTAACCTAACAAAACACCAGGAAATTTTCTGGATCTAAGCTCCAAACCACACCCCCGATCAGGACACACCCAGCACTGCTTACTTGTTGCAGCCAGTGAGCCCCAGGCTATTTTGTTAGGGAAGCACAAAACCATCATAGGCAGCTTTGGTGCTTTTCCTTCCCCCCTTTTCCCTTCAACATTACTGCCTAGGCAGGCATTACGGCATATTAAGACTCATGAATGAAACACTACTTTTATCTAAAAACATACCCAGGAAACGGAGAGGCCAGACTGGCAGCATTAAGAAAAGCCCAGTGGGAAGTGAATACCCTGAGTGACTACACGGGATGGACTCAGTAGCATCGCATGGAACAAATCCCATCTTGCGGTTCCTGCTTTTATTTATCCCAATGCCAGGTTTTACATCTTGTTGCAGGACAGTGAAAGCTTCTCTGCTCTCTACTGTCCACGTGCATCCTCTGTAGTAGTGCTAAGCCCTTAAGAATGCTCCCCTGTGCTGCCAAGGTAGAAGGCCTTGAGCTTTTAGCTTGCATTTCAGTCATCAGCTCAGCCCTGATTACACCTGCTATCACTTGCATAGAAGCACACAGCACTCCAACATTTGTAGTTTGATCCAATATAAGTAAGCCATGAGTAACTTCAGACTTCTATGTAAGAAAATGCTGTTTATGAACAGTTCTACATGATACTATTTCTCAGAAATAATGGTATTAATTTTGATGTACTCAAAGTGAGTAAGTTGTCATCTCTCAGAGGACACTACTCACTAGCAATATTTTTTTAATCCTTCCACACAGAATATATCTTTAATCCTATTACTCAGAAGCCCGTGGAAAAAAAGAAATGCAAATACACTATCCAAATGTAAAGCAAATTCAAAATCCAATTATGTGAAGGCCAGTGTCACCTGGCCTGTACCAGCAATAGTGTGGCCAACACGACCAGGGCAGTGACTGCCCCCTGTATTGGGCACTGGTGAGGCCACACTCAAATCCTGTGTGCAGTTTCGGGCCTTTCAATTCAGGAAGGACATGGAGGTGCTGGAGCATGTCCAGAGAAGGGCAACAGAGCTGGGGAAGGTTCTGGAGCACAAGTCCAATAAGGAGCTGCTGAGGGATCTGGGGGTGTTTAGCCTGGAGAGAAAGAGGGTCTGGGGGGGAACCTTCTCATTTTCTACAACTCCCTGAAAGGAGGTTATAGCCAGACCGGGTCAGTCCCTTCTTCCAAGTAAAAAGTCACATAACAAGAAGAAATGGCCTTAAGGTGCACCAGGGGAGGTTTAGAACAGGTATTAGCATTAGAACAGGCTGCCCAGGGAAGTGGTTGAGTCACACCTTCCCTGTCGGTATTTAGGCATAGATGTGGCACTTGGTTAACCACTTGGTTAACGGTTTAGTGATGGACTTGGCAGTGTCAGGTTTATGACTAGATTCGATGGTTCTAAAGGTCTTTTCCTACCTAAATGATTGTATGTATAATTTACCCTTCTTAGCAGATGCTCATTGTTTCCAATAAAATCTAAACAGACTTTACTCCATGAGCTATTTTTACCTCAGATATTAGATAAAGCATTCAATCCCAGAGCAAGCATCAGTTTTAGAACTTTCCTTATGCCCCCATTGTAGGATTCCATTCAATTGATTAGGTGCTTTAGAGCAAAGTAATTTTTAAAATAACACTAAAAAAAAAAAGAGTCTGCCTTTTCCCAGGTAGAATTTATTTTGAAGCAATTGTTGGCAAATTGAACTGTTTCAACAGTAAGAAAAATATATGCTCTCCAAACACTGTTGAGACTGACAGGGTAGGCTCCAGAAAAAGCTTTAATGTCATCCTCCATGGAAAAATCAAACATAAGTCTCAGCATTCCGAGCAACCATTCTCACTTCCGAAATAACACACAAGAGACAGCTGCTATTTCCACCCCCTTTTGTGAAGGAGGGGGAAGATGTGGGGGGAAAAGACTTTAAGATCAGTAGGAAACAAGTTCTCTCCTCTCCTGGTGAGGTTGAGAGACACCAAGGATAACTGGCTCCATGCTCACCAAGACATGCAGCTCATCTCCAGGAGACCAGCTGGCCATGAGAGTTGTCAAGCTGAGCTACCCAGCCACCAAACTCAAGACTGCTGAGTCTGTGTCACAGGGACAAAATGAGCGCACAGGACTTCATCTGTGGTGGCAAGATTGATCAGTGTAGCCTGGATGCACAGAGAGACTTCGGTAATGAACCAGCAACCTGAATCCAAACTGGTTTCATGGTGCTTTAAGGCTGACTAAAACAATCAGCTCTACAGAAAAGAGTTCATAATTGCAGGGCTGTTCAAATATTGTATTCCAGCAATTTACATGGGGCAATTACCTCTTTTCTCCCTGAAACAGCTCATAAGAGATTACATTAATGTTGTAAAGAAAACACAAGTATGAAAAATGTATTACTGAGGACATTAATCGCTCTTTCTGCTGTTGAA
The DNA here is from genome assembly GCA_013397725.1 of Rhagologus leucostigma. NCBI lineage: Eukaryota > Metazoa > Chordata > Aves > Passeriformes > Rhagologus > Rhagologus leucostigma. Next base: position 556,233 of record VZTD01003056.1, read on the forward strand.
AACTTCACATTTAACGTATCATTACTGTGTGTTATGAAGTGGAATAAAGATTTTGTTTTCTTAACTACTTCAGAGACTGTCACTGAAATAGTCTGCCCTCCCAACCTGCACTTTCCTGCTGCAAATCACTCTGTAACTGCAAAACTGCAACTGAACACTGAAGATCATTCAAGTGTTTCAGAAACTTAAAAAGAAGGGAACGCAAGCCATTACAGCAGTGGCAGCCAGACTAAAACTTTGTCTATACGACCCAAAATTGACCACATTATTTTCCTTAAAAAGCCTAACAATCCTGTTTTGAAAGGATATTACATTACACATTTTTTTCAAGCATCCAGTTATAGCAACCATCTCTCACTTACCTCAAAAATCAGTGTAGCGTTGGGAGGTATCTTTGGGGGGCTCCCAGCCGAGCCATAGGCATATTCTGGCTTACACGTAATCCGACAGATTTCACCAATCTTCATAGTGGCCACAGCAATGTCCCATGCTTTGATCACCTCACCTGTACAAGTCAAATGCCAATCACACATGAAAAGCATGCTCAGCTGAAACTGAGCATCATCACTTTTGGTACACAAAAGATCAGGCAGAAATACTGAAGAACTTGTGCTCGATTTACGTAAATCAGTTTTAAGACTAATCAAATTCTTAAGTTTCCCAGGGACCTGAATTTGACACAAACATTTCTTCATTCTAGATGTAAAAACCCTTTTTGTAGAATAACAGAACAGAGACACAGGCTGAAGTGCTTGGCACAGTCTCAAGTGCAAGGAAGTAACAATAAACTCTTCCGAGAGGAAGGCCTTAGCGTGAGAGATTGCCTGCTCCTGTTTTGAAAACAATCCAAAACAGCCTTTTCTGTCTGTACTTTATCAGCTGGCAAAAAACAGCACCAGTGATAACTAAAAGTTACACACATTTGTAACAGAATGCAGGAGGGAAGCAGTAGTGTTCCTCCCAAAGGGAAGAAAAGCTGTAACAAAATCCTCTCTCTTACTCAAGCTCTCTTAATTGCTGTTCCTTTTGACTCATCAAGCAGCCTATTAGTCGTGTATTAATAGGTACACTTAATATCATCTCAAATTGTACTACAATTAATTTACCTCTTTTTAAAAAAGGAGGTATTATCTATTTTTTAAAAAGCAGAAGGTAAGGAACTGCCAGGGAAGAACACAAGATTGAGTAATAAGATTTGCTGGAACAATGATTCTTAAGATTTTTGCATTCAAAAAATGAAAGATTTTGATAATGAAGAGATGCACTGCTCAAAGATTCATATTTGGGTCAATTTGACAACTTTGTGGAAAAGAGAGTATGTTTCATCACGAGACAGCTGACAGCTGCCTCTGTGTACCCTGTCCCAGTATCAGGTCTCAATTAAGCACTCCTGAACTGAGGTCTGCCCCCCCCCCCCACCAAAAACCAACCAACAAAATGCATATTCCAGCTATTTAACTACCCTTTATCTCTACATTTCAGGGCAGATTTGCTCCCCTGGAGTGCTTTGTCTGAGGCCTGTGATTTCTTCAGCAGGTGTCTCAAGGGGCTACAGTGTTTTCTCATTCAGAAAAATCTCCAAGGCATTCTGACTGGGCCATTCTAAGAGAATATACTCTGAAAACAAAATTAAATAGCAACTTTGAAAAGCAAAGGAGCCACACACCCAAGGAAAGCCCATCTCAATTATTACCAAAACTGATCGACACCAAACACAAGCTATTTACCTTTCCCCAAGTCAAAAGAGAATTTGTCTCTTCTGTCCAGACTGGAGTCAAATTTTGTGCCATCGAGAAGCCATCCTGTGTAATGGACGGTCACTTTATCACCTATCATCGGAGACTCCGTCCCACTGCCTTCTCTCTTGACAACCTGAGGAAAACAGCAACCAGCATTAAGATGATGGAAATAAAGTCTGTCCATTGGACACAAATTGCAAATACCTAGATGCGTGTGTTATCATCTTCAGTAGATAAAGGATTTGCAGGTTTCCTTCAGTCACCTGGAAATGGACTGGCTGTTCTTTCAGCAGAATAACAGTGCTGCAAATGCAGAACCTCAAGATGGCTGTGCTGTGATACAAGAATGTAACAGGCAACAGTTGGCAACAGCTTACCAGATGTCTGCATCCCTCCTCAGCCATGTCACCTACCTTGCCTCTACAAGCTTTTAAATATTCTTGAAACTTATACTGGAAAAGTATTAGGCAGGCTTTTTTTTCTTTATTCAAGTATTTGTCTCATCATCTTTCCATCATCACACTCGAGTTTAGTGTTCTAGGCAAAGCATTTAAACAAGAGAACCAGGTGGTTCTTTCCACGCAAAGTCCATTCCAGTATGTGATCCAGAATTATTCAAGTTAAACCATGCAGTTTAATGAAGGTTAGCAGAGTCTCACCCCAAGCACGTAAGTTCTATCAGCCTACAGAGTAACACTTGAAAATTACTGTATTGCAATAATTTTGTCTCCCCACAATTCTGACACGGATGGTCAGCATCCCTGCCTCACATACAGTTGCAAGGATCTGATTTTCTTCTCGGGGGGGTTCCCCAGCCTGCCCAGCAAGACAAGTATTAAATAAACCTACACTATTCAGAAAGTAAGACGGGACAATCTCTCTGGTGTTCATTTGAAGTTTATATAAAAATAGAGAATAACAGTGATATATCTCATAGGCAAGGATGTGAGGCCTTGCCTGTAACAAGATTTCTGAAGTTCAGATTTGAATTTTTCCCAATACAGATTGAAACTACCTAGCTCCGAGCCAAAGTTCTGCATTATTTTAGTGAGGCAAAAGAAGACCAGTGCAGGACCCTATTTGCTTGCATCATGGAGACCTGGAAACCATTCTGTTATACAAGATAAACATCTCTTCAAGGGCACTTACAAGGCATCCCTCCTTTAAATGTCATGTTTCTATACCAATCATCTTTTTCATTGAAGGACACAGACCTTTGGGAGTCTCCTTCATAAATTTCAGTTTCCTGCAACCCACCACTGTCAATTGCCCACCATCCCTGCAACTGACTATACAACTGAAATGCCAGTACCCTCCACCCAAAGCCAAAGCTTCATCATCGACAGCTTCTGACAGACTCTAAACAAGCTGAAAGCACCTCACTGAACACATAAAAGAAAAAAACAACAAACAAACAAAACCTAGAAAAATCGTACCTGCTGTTCCCTAAGGAGAGGATGCTCAGCATGGAAAGGGATGCCTGACCTCACACAGCACACCATCCCTTTACCCTGCACCAGCACTACAGCAGTTATTAGCATTACAAAACTCATCTACTGATGTCTCCCCAAGGAAGGCAAAAGTTCAAGCAACCACTCTCACAGAGATAAGGAAACAGAGAAGGATGAGAAAAACACATGAATCAGGTAAGCAACCTAACCCACACCAAGCTTGGATATCTATATCTATATAAAGCAGATGCAAACTAGCACTTTAAAGCAGCCAGTCTGATGTAATTTTGAGAAATTAAATGCATTTAATGGAAATTTACTAAACTTTACCAAATGCCATATTCTTGTGGTGTCATACCAAGGTATTCTAGGTAATAAATACCTCATTTTCATTATTTATACATTTTATTCTTTTGCACTTGTTCCATTTTGAAGAGACTGAAGTTTCACTTCTGATATGGCAACCCTATTTTCTTTAAGGTTTACATTTTCCTTTCAGATGGGGGAATAGGATTTTTCAGTTCATATGAGATTTCAAATTATTTATTTCTGAACTTAAATACTTACTCTAGGAAATGTGCAAGCATATTCAGCAATATGAGGTAAAAAACTATGGATACTATTCTGATATAAAGCTAACAAGCAAATAAACACACTCCTGGAATCACTGCAACAACACCAGTACAAAATTGGTGTAGGTTAGTTCAAAGCTAGACTCCTGATTTCAATAGATGCATTTTGCACTCCAGCAATTTCAAGAAAAATAAAATCCATGAAGGCTGGACTTCATGACCTCTACAGTATTTTGCTTATCAAGCCACAGCCTCGATTTTTGTGCTTTTCACAACCTCAGTTCGTTTGCTAGTATTTTCTACTCCCCTCCTTTTAAAAAATTTAAGTTAAAAAAAAAAAAGCCAAAAAAATACCTGCTGCTTCTCCATCCTCAAAAAGTAGGTACCGCATGAATTAGGCAGACCTTCACTGCCTTCTACCATGCTCAAGGGATCTGGGCAGCCACACATGCAGATGAGAACTCTGACCCGATACTGTACTATGTGCAAAACCCAGAAATTCTCACCTAAGCATGCTAGCAGGAAACATGGGAAAGCACGAATATAGAAGCCAACATTTTCAATCTGCTCCTTGATAACCCGCCTGAACAGGAGACAGCGCCTCCGTAACAAACCCAGAATGTACAACCAGAAGGCTCTAAAGGTTAAACCCAGAATTTTGCCTTTGCTGTGGCTCCCCTTTCTCCTTTTGAACACCGTAACTCCAAATTTTTACTGCGGTTCAATAATGCTTCTAAATAATCGCTCAAGTTTTTAGCAGAGCCTAAGGAAGTTTCTAGAGAAATGGAAATAGGCAACGTCTGACAGAGGAAGTTCGTGCAACTCCCCCTCACGGTATAAATCCTGCTGCCCTTATCGCCTGCCTTCCCAGTACAAAGGAGAGCAGCCGCTCCGCCTCGGCCGCGCCAGGGACCTGCCCGGCC
>VZTD01003056.1:561019-663628 GCA_013397725.1 Rhagologus leucostigma
CCCCCGTGACCCCAAGCTCTCCCGGCGAGCAGCCCGGGCTCTGGCTCGCCTCAGCCGGGAGGAGCGGGGAGCCCCCCGGGCGGCCGGGCAGCGCTTGCGCAGCCGGGGCACGCTCCCGCCCTCCGCGCTCCCCGCTGCTGTTGTTTAATCGCCCGCGCTGCGCCAGCCCTGCCTGCGTGCCCGGGGAGCGCCTCATCCCCTTCCCCGCAGGGCACACAATGGGCCCGGTGGGGCCAGGGCGCCCGGGGAGCCCCCGCTCGCACGCCAAGAGGAATGTCCGCCCTCTTTCCGTCCCCGCTCCCCGCCGGCGCGGGGACCCCTCCGAGCTAGCGCGGAGGGTGGGGATGGGAAACAGCCACCCGGTACCTTGAGGACGCCCTCATCCTGCTTGGGAGTGATGTCCACCCCTTCAAGGGGAGCCCCGTCCGCTTTCATCTCCTCCGCCGTCATGCCGCCTGCCGCTGCCACCTCTGCGCAGGGAAGGGCCGCCTCGCGGGGTCGGTGCTGCGGTGGGCGCCGAGACGGGGCTGGGACAGCGCCTGGCTGCGCCTCCGGCTCCGGGCAGCGCGGGTGGGGGCGGGAGCCGCACGCCTCCTTCCCTGCTGCTCTCGCCGCAGCGCCGGCCCCTGGTCGCCGAGGAGGAGGAGGAAGGGGAGGAGAGAGGGAGGGACCGAGAAGTTTCTAGAGCGGCCGCCGGGCTGCCGCAAAGCGCCCGGCCGTGCCAGGGGCCGGGGTGAAAGTGTGCGTTGCCCCCGGGGGCGGAGAGGCCGTCGCCGGCGGGGCGGGGGTAAGGCAGCCGCCTGGCCGCGTTACGCTCCCGGGCGATGGAGGGTGAAGGAAAACAAGAGGAGGAGGAAGAGGAAGAAGAGCTTATTTATGACAGGAGGGAGGGCGCGCTTTTACAGCGCTGAGCTTGCAAGGCAGGTGCGCCCACCTCTCGCTGGTGATGCAGGGGAGCCCGGCGCGGCAGCGAGGAGGAGCTGCTGCGTCCTGCCGTGGGGAAGCTTTACCGTAAGCTGCACTTAAAATAAAACTAACCCTCCTGCCCCCTCAGTTTTACCAGCCCTGTGCAGATGCGTGGCTTGTATTCTTTACGCCCACCACGCGGTACTGGGTGGTCCCGGGAAAGGTGGTACAAGTGGGCGCAGAAGCATCGTGCCGGCAGCGAGCATGGAGCCCGAGGAGCTCGGGCATCCCTTGGTTGGGGTCCTATTAGGAGCCATGGGCTTGAAAACGATTTGTTACCCAGGACCAGGAAAGGTAAAGACGTGCTTAGGGCACGGAGTGTAAGCTCTGTGGCTTGCCCATCTGTATCCATCCGGATAAAGAAGCACCGTTTTGTCCGTCAACCTGCTGCTGGAGTATTTGGGAATGCATAAATAAAAATAAGTGCTCCCTCTGAATATGAAGAACATTAGTGCAAATATGTAGGAATTAGACTAGTCTATTTCTGGGCTACTCAACATCTGTACATGCCTCACGGGTGGTATGGCACTTTTGGCGAAATAATTTGCAAAATCCAATGATGTAAAATCAGGCTAGAACCTTATCTATCATCTTCGCCATAAATAACGAAAGCAAAAGCGTTAAATGGGCTCAACCTTCCACTGCAAGCCTTTAACACCCGCCTCCCGGCCACGCAGCCTTCCCCACTTCCCGCAGAGGGCGGCACCTTTCCCGGCCCTTCTTGAACTTTCCTTCCCACCCGNAGCAGCGCGGAGCCGCCCGCCTCGGCTGCGCCCGCCGCGCTTGCATGTCTCGCGTGATGCTTGAGCCGTCAGTAACAAGAGCGGTGACTGAGGGTGAAAGGCAGGAGGCTCACCGGCGGGCGCGCAGTGCCCCGGAGCTGCCTTTCCAAGCCGCGTTGCCGTCTCGCGGCACCGGGCAGTGCAAATCCCTGGGGTGTGAGCTTGCTCTGTGAGGATACAGGTTGCGTCTGACCTGACCGTGCAACCCAGAGCCGCTCTGTGCCGGCATGAAGCTGCGTCTGTGCCTGGTGCACAACGACTCCAGCAGCCTGAGGTGGGCTCTGCCGGTGCCAAAGGAAAGTAGAAGCAAAAGAGACTTGAAAGATCCTGTAGTTATTCTAGCAGAAGGGGTTAAACTGCAAAATCTACAGGTTTCCCCTGAGAAAGAACGTGCTTTTCAACCCCGCGCGAACGTACGCATTAGTTTACTTTCAAACTGAGTAAGAAGGGAGAAGGCAGAGAAGGAAAGGATTGTGGTTTCTATGTGCATTCTATGGTTTAGAAGCTTCTTGCTGCTCTCGATTTGCAATTTAACATGGATGAGTTATTTGATTGCAGATTAGATCTGTAGGAGGTACAAAGCTGGTTCTGTGCATAGACTGTAGACCCTGATACACTGAGGAACACAGAGAGAAGCATCTAAGTTGGTTCTGGTCCAGCAGGTCTAGCAGGTCTTGTTGGGAGAGGCACAGCAAAAACACAGAAGATAATTCTTCATCTAATGAGTCTGTGTGGTGCTAAATTTACAATCTCCACTCAGCATTAGCACACAAGTTCTCTTACGCTCTCAATTAATCTGACTTCTTTTTTCATCTAAATTTTCTAATAATAAACCAACTATACAATGGTTTAAAATAAATCTTTGCAGGTCATTCTGTCTTATGTGTGGCAGTGAAGTTTCTGTTTGGGACTGGTACTTTTTCAGCCGCGTATTTTCTACTTCATAATCCAGCATTTAAAAATTGCAGTGTGTGTAACTGGTCTCAAATTATTTACAACTGCCAAACATGCTAGAACCAAGTTTAATAAAGTGATAAGTAGTAGAAAGGAAAGGAGATCTTTTAGTGGAGATCATTTACAGATGTTACACAGCTCGTATTTCCAGCCATCCCACTGTTTTCAACATAGCAGTGCAAGCCCTTACGTAAGTAATTTAAACCAGGTACTGCAAGCTATGTTCCTTAGTAACTTTTCAGAGACTGCTTAGATACTGTTTGAGGGCCTCCCTGAACAGCTGTATGTGCAGGGCTTTATGGAAAAGGGGACAGAGACAGCAGCAAAAAGACAGTGTTTGGGGTGATGCCAATGCCATAATGCTTTTGGTAGGCTATGGATGGAGGGAAGGCAGGTCGGAACAGTCTCTTTTCTAAGCCTCTCTTAAGGCCTGCTTAGAGTACCACAGCATTGTAAAGGAGACTCGTGTCAGGCCTGTTCTCAGAAGATACACTGCAGACACAAAGGAAAGATTTCAGAACTTGATGGGTACGCTTAGGTGAAGAGAAAATGAAAATTTTGGCAATAGCTTTCAGGCAGAGTGAAAGACAAGTGAGATGATTGCCTAAGGCAGCAGAGAACATTCTGAGCAGTAAAATGTCCTGAAAAAACAACAAATTCCAGCAAGAGTCTGGAACAGCCTCCCAGGACATGAAGTCAACCTAAAGCTGGTCATCAACATGCTAGATTTAGGAATAGGTTTATGTAAACACTTGCTAAAGATAACAAGGCTTGGACTTAAAACATAAAAGATGGATAGGGCAACTCAGCTCAACTTTATCGACAGATCCTAGGCAAGGGCAGGACTCGAGGTGGCCTAAAGCCCATCAAGATGGGAGGACCTTTGGGGTGCTGTCAAAGGCTTGGCTTCCCAGGTATGCCATGGCTGGAGTCCGTGTGCTCTGTGGGTTGACCAAAGCCCCACCATGACACGCTGTGGCCTGGAAATTCACTTGCCCAGCTGTGTTGATCATGCTGGCACCGCAGACTCCCTGGAACTGGGAAAAGAAGTGAGGAATGCGTATCTGTACAAGCTCAAAGATGACATTTTGAGATAACAGCAAACAGAATAACCAAAAAAGGAATGACCCTGACTGTTCATTTGTGATTGGAACAGGAACTGAAACCACGCTCATCAAGAGCACTGAGTTCACGCTTGATTGGCTTGAAAGGGCCGAGCACAGGGTGTAAGAAAGGAATAAAGGCAGAAGCCACAGACTCTGTGTTGACTGAGACTGGCCACCAGCTGGCAGGTGGACCGACAGCCAAACATCAGCAGGGACACCCCTGATGCCAGCTGCCAGGGAATACAAAATTCAACCCAGCGTGGCTTGAGTGTGGTAAAGACCTTCCTGGGAACCTGATACCAAAAAGATAGCTCATACACCATGGGCAAGACTGATAATTTGTGCACCCATGTTATTTGAAGTAAGGCTTTAAAACATTGATTGTTTGTAACAGAGGGCTAAGTAAACTTGTTTTTTTTTTTACTTGGCATAAATTTCTTCTGAGGGATTGTTTGGTTACTGTTGAAATCCCAAGGAGACCCCCGATGCTCGTCTGTTGGCATGTCACACTTATACTGAGCTGGAAAAAAACATGGCTTAATAGATCAGGGATAGCTTTAATTATTTCTCCTTGCTGCATTATAAAAAATAATGGTGATAGGGAGGAAACAATGCTCAGTTTATGGAACTGCACATTTTTTTGTTGCAATAAGCAGTGCTACCATAGAAGGCTGCAGTAGGGCACAAACCTTCCTCAGTCTAACCCTACACTCTTAGACACTCTTACACACGTTACACTTTGTGAAAGCAATGGTGTTAAGATTTTTAAGCTGCCCATCACCTGAGTTATGCCCTGCCTGTTCTTCAGTCTCAGCTTCACTGAGCTCTCCTGGTATCCCTGCTTTCCCTTGCTCCCCAACAGGATGTAGCGAATCAAGTCCCGTGCCGTCCTTTTAGTTTAGCAGGGATAAAGCTGTTGTTTTTCCATATTCATTACCACATCACTGCAGACTGCAGTAGATTGGCATGGCCCACACACAAAGAGCATCAGACCTCTTTTCTGCTCCTTTTCAAGTGAAAGCAATGGTGTTACACTCATGCCCTGCTTTAAAACCGAGCAACATTTACAGGGGAGTGATCTGAGCTGTTACATAGCAGGCATGCAAATGAGACTCAACCCTTCCAGCGCCGGACTGGAAAAGGGTTCTGTGTCTGCATTTCCCGGGAATTTCTGAGCTGCTCTGCTCCCTGTTCACCAACAGATGTCAACACTTTCCTAAAACTACAGGCCGTAGGACTTGCAATTAGGCAAGGTCTCATTTTTTAAAAATTATTATCTAGTAAGGTTATGATTTCTTCTGTGCTTCTGTACACTGATTTCTATTATTTGGTGATTTCATTTATGTAATATGTGCTGTCCTTTTTAGATCCCAGGTATAGATTTTGAAAAAGACTAAACAGCACTTGTTTGTAAAGACATCTCTTAAGATTCAATGCGTCCTTGTCTTTACTAATCATAGCTCATTAGCTTGCTTTCAACTCATAGAAATTTAGTAAAATTAATTATAATTAAGATGTTATTTACCTTTCCAAATGCAAAATTAATTTAAAAATACCTGGTCATGTTTCATCAGCTGCTTTCATTTTGTTCTTTCCTTGCCTTGAAAGCAATTAAGATTACTGGAGAAATGTATGTTTAGACATTAAGATTTTCAATTTCTTTGCATCCCATTAGCCAGTGAGTGTACCCTAATGTCTGCCTGGTAACACTACCACAAAGGATGGGCAATTCATGTTGTTTTTTTCCTTAAACCACGACAACATTTTAGTAGGATTGAAAATTTTAATCTATTGCTGTGAAGTGCCCCATGAAAATAATGCCAATAACGGTAATTACACATGGCAATTGCCTGATTGATTCTGCTACACTTTTACTAAAAAAGACTTTTTTTTTTTAGGCTTTATCAATTTTTAGTCTGTTTCCTAATAACTCTTAGGACTATCATTGTTAAAAATAAATAAATACCTACAGTAGCCTCTTTTGGTAATTGCTATCTTGATCTAATTTTGGAATTCTCATTAATTTGCCACCTAATCTACTTTTTCTTTGGCTCTATTTCCCTTAGACATATTTAACTTTGTTTCTTTTATTATGTAACTCTGGAAAGGTTTCCTTAATGTAATGTATTTTTTCCTAATTTTGTATTTCCCATGCAAGGTTTCTTGCTTGGCTTCCTCCCACCTCTCCATCCCTTTTCTCCTGCTATGTCAGAGGAAGTTCAGATTGAATGTTAGGACCATTACAGTGTCTCACTACTGACACCATAAAAAATTCTTCCTTATAGTCAAATCTACGAAATGTATATCTACCCTCTTTCAGTTTAAAAACTTGTTGCTGATGAACAGACATAATGAAAATAAGTATTTTTGTCTCTTCAGCAAATGCCAAACATCAGCATTCCTCTTCTTGCTCAATTTGTTGATAAACATGGGAAGAAGCAAGAGTCCACTAATCCTTTAGTGCCTACAGACTTTGCAGCATTCTTGATTCTTAGTTACTGTCCAGACAGCTAGATTGCAAATCTGAAAGAGAGGAAAGACTGGGAAACCAATGGGCCCACCCTAATGAGGAAGAACAGCCAAATCCCTAGAAATGGCATGTCTCACTCACTTAGGCTGCCTGTGTTCTTAACAGCTGAGGCACCTCAGTGCCTGCCTTGCCTCTTTTGTGCTGTACCTCACAGATACTGCATAATGCCATAATTTTTACTCATGGAGGTCCTCCCATGTTTTATAGGGACCTTAAAGACTCACCTGAAGGTGGCTGACCACTTAGCACACAAAATCTATTCCCATATTCACCCTTAGAGCTTCCCCAGCTCATCTGTCTTACAGATATTCTTCCTGAGTGACCCAAGGGGTATTCCTTCCTTTGTATCCTATCTCTTTTGCCTATGTGTGATGTATTTTGGACAGCAGATGATGGAATCTTAATTCTGCATTTAATCAAACCCAAATACCTTCCCATCACATTTTTGTCCCTTTTCCAGAGACAGAAGAAAGGCTAGGAGAGAATTAGTCATCTGACAGGGTTTATAATTGTTTGCTTCAATACCTACTCTCAGTATTCTCAGCTCTGCAGGGAGTGGGAACTCTCTGGAGGTGAGAGGTGGAAGGGGCGGGAGGGAAGACAAGAAATTGAGAATCTTTGTCTTGAGATACTGTCACAGAGAATTTTTACTTTGATGTTAAGAGGGAAGGCAGCTAGGAGCCAAGATCTTCCTCTTCCTTCTGTGTGTGCCTGGGTCTAGTGGTTGTTTCCTCCTAATTGATGTGAGAGACATCCAGCTCAGTCTTCTGCAGCTTCCTTCAGTTCTTGTTAGACGTGTATGTTCTCTGTCCCGGCTGAGTTTTCTCCCTTCTGTCTCTAGAAAGAGGAGATCATCTGCAGTTTTGTCTGTTCTGGGTCTAGTGTGTGCACTTCTTTCCTTTTCTCCACTCTGAAATGCTTAATACAGCTGAAATGGAGAAATTGTGATTGCATAGGAATTGGGAATTCTGTTACATGGTTACAATTGCTTTCAGTCAGGAGAGTTAAAATCCTTTCCAAGACAGCCACACCTCGTTCTGGATAAATGCCGGGGAGCTGCAGTGTTCCTAGGTCGATAGCGTAGGATGTTAGCTTTCAGATCCTGTGATAAGAAGAAAGGTGGGGGCTAAGAAGTTTGCTGAGCTTACATCAAACCTAGTCCTGTGGGTCATCCCCATGTAGAATAACTGCAGGACAATCCCAAGCACAAATACAGGCTGGGTGGAGAATTAATCGAGAGCAGCCCTGCCAAGGAGGACTTGAGGGTGTTGGTTTGACTAGAAGTTCAACATGACCCAGCAATGTGTGCTGGCAGCGCAGAAAGCCAGCCGTGCCCTGGGCTGCATCCAAAGCAGTGTGGCCAGCAGGGCAAGGGAGGGGATTCTGCCCCTCTGCTGTTGTGAGACCCCACCTGGAATGCTGCATCCAGCTCTGGGGTTCCTAGTACAAAGGAAAACAGAAACCTCTTGGAACAAGTCCAGAGGAGGCCACCAAGATGCTCAGTGGGCTGCAGCGCCTCTCCTATGGAGACAGGCTGAGAGAGTTGGGCTTGTTCAGCCTGGAGAGGGCTCCAGGGACACCTTAGAGCCCCTTCCAGTACCTAAAGGGGGCTACAAGAGAGCTGGAGAGGGACTTTTTGTGAGGGCATGGAGTGACAGGGCAAAGGGGAACGGCTTGAAAGAGGGCAGGTTTAGATTAGATGTTAGGAAGAACTTCTCTGCTGAGGATGGTAAGACACTGGCACAGATTGCCCAGAGAAGCTGCGGATGCCCCATCCCTGGAAGTGTTAAAGGCCAGGTTGGATGGGGCTTTGAGCACCTGGTCTAGTGGAAGGTGTCCCTGCCCATGGCAAAAGGTTTGAAACTATATGTTCTTTAAAGTCCCTTCCAACCCAAACCATTCAGTAGTTCTGTGATTCTGTCATTTAATATGAGTTGCTGAAACTATCCACCTGCTTTTTGTCTCCCCTGCACCATAGTCAGTGTGCCAGTATAGGTACATAAGTATCAAATCCACAGAAGCCACCAAAAAACCTTCAGTATTTTCTGAGGCTGTGTTACTTTGCTGTGTGATTTGTAGTAAAACACCCTAAAGCACTTAGACCTCGTATTTGCCTTTACATGTAGGGCTTCTTCAAACCCGGAGACACAAAGCTGGGATTCAAACTAAGCCAGCGATCAAGCACTAGGTTACTGGGCAGTGTAGTTTTTATCCTATGTTAATCAGCAGCTTTGACTCATCCATCTTATGCAAAACAATAGTGGAATCCCATTATAGTTCTGGTGAAAAACAGAGCTTCCAGGCATGTCCAGAGGATAAGCAAGACTGTCATTCTTGATCAGGTTGCTGTTTCTAAGCGCCCTGGGGCTTGTAACAAATCCAGATCAAGGATGCAGCTTCTCCAGGACTTGCCATTTTCCTGTATGTTGGTGACAAGGGTTTGCTTTCAGGATAGCCAAATATGAAGTATGTGTGAAGCCTGGTGCTGGCACGGGATGCTGCCAGGGGAAGGTCCACACCCCTTCAGAGCAGCTCCTTCCCGTGCCGTAGGTGTTGTGCTCAAAGTCACTCTTCTGAATCCGGAATGACACAAACTGGGTGGGACTGGGTCATACTCTCATACCTCAAAGCCTTCCTGTTTGCACAGCCACAGCTGCCCTGGCTCAGCAGAAGACAACTTCAGGGAAAAGCTGAGCCAAACTTTCAAACCGAGGGAGCCCTAACAAAGCACATGTCACTCACAGACCTCGAAGGGCTTGGCAATCGAGGTCAGTACACTCTCCTTACTTCACAGGTGGGAAAACAGATGAAACAAAGCTATGGGAAAGGGAAATTATTTTCTTGAGATTGTGAAGCAGTTTGGATCAGGGAACTAGGGCGTTAATCTCCTGTGCCCAGACCTCCTCTCCCAGGTACTGTGTGCCTTAAGCTCGCAGTTATTGCAGGGGAGCTGGTCATCTCCATTGTTTTTGCTGACTCTCCTCCCTCTCACAGCACCTCCTAATACTAAGCACGGGCTTATAGTGCCTAAATGGAGGTAGAAAAGTACAGCTTTGGAATACCATGTTGCAGCAACAGCATGTAGCTCTGTACGTATCCAGTTAGGAGCTAAAATGTGAACTGTGTGTTTGAATTATGTTGTGCATTGTGTTGATACAGTCCTTTCATTTTCTGGCTGTTCCTGTGTAAACCACCTCTACCATACAAGTTCCTAGTAGACTTCCTGGAGCCTCTGGCATTCTCCCTGTTCAAATAAATTGCTAATGGGAAAGTGAATACCTTTATTTCCCTGTTTTCCTCCATGGTGCATAGCAGAATTTGTTGAAACGGTCACTTTGTCTCCATAATCGTGGCATACTTGTCACTTCTATTTAAATGTGTAAACAGTGTGATAACAAAGCTAAACAAGCAAACAAACAAACCAAATCCTTGAAAAAGTCGTGTCCACAAATTTGACTCCTCTTTGTTTGGAGTTCCTACTAGGCAACAAAAAAAGTTGCTCTATGGGGTTGTTACAGCTGATCCTTATTGCTGAGCTTTACTGTAATGGATGTTGGTCTTCTCTCCACCAGACAGGAGTGTCGTGGAGATGAACCCCTGTGCCACCTATGAGCTGTTAGTGGATGGTGTCGGGCCATGGGACTTCACCGGAGGTTTTGTTCCCTGTGAGCTGCTCCTTGTTGGAGAGGACGCCTACCCTGTGCTCCTGAGCGCTAAGAAGCAGGTCTTGATTGCTGTTTCACACTATGGGAAGGGCCGCATGGTGGTCGTTTCCCATGAAGGAATCCTGAAGGACCCCAAGTTCTCCCAGTTCCTCAGAAATGCTGTGAAGTGGCTCAAGCCTTGCCCGGAGGCCCTGGTTGGGGTTCATCCTCGGTTGGATTCTCTGTCCCAGGTGCTGCTCGGGGCTGGCACCCGAGTGCAGGCGGGGGCAGAGCCCAGCCCCTCCATGGGGGTGTTCTGCATGGACGCCTATGACACCTCACAGGCCAAAAGCATTGTGGACTTTGTCAAAGGGGGTGGAGGGCTGCTCGTTGGAGGCCAAGCCTGGTACTGGGCGAGTCAACACGGCAAGGAGAAAGTGCTGTTCGAATTCCCTGGGAACCGGGTGACCAGCGTGGCTGGCGTGTACTTCACAGGGAACGCCGTGGAAAAAGGCGTCTTCAAAGTCGCCAAGAAGATTCCCAAGATCCCATTAGTTGTCCCGTGAGTATCGGAACTGCCCTCTCTTTAAACCACGGATCGGGTTATGTGAGTGAGTCGTTTGTAGAAGATTTGGGAGGTGAGAGGTGAGGGTGATGGTGAGTGCTGGTTCTTTAATAGCCGGGATGGAATACAGCTGTTGCCGTCCAATCTAAAGGGGCCCTTCCCATTCCTTGCAATTGGAAAGAATGCTGTCTTCAACTGCTTCCAGGGCAGCAGGGCCAGGCCCAGGGAATCCATTTGAGGGGAAGGAAATGAGGGGAGCCAGCTTTTAGAGCAGCCTGCCTGATCAAGCGTACCTGAGTGAAATGCAGCAAAACAGGGACAGGAGGAGGAACTCCTCTTCCTCTCCCCGCACATCTCTACATTCAGGGCAACTTTCCCACAGCTGAAAACCAGGCTGGAGATGAAGCAGCAGGCCAGCTCTCTGGGCCAGGCTCTGGCTGACAGCTGCTAAACCTGTTTAGCCTGTTCCTTGCAGGAATTCGCTTCTGCAGGTAAGACCCTGGAGCTGGCCAGAGCTGAGGCTGGGTGCCTCCTCCCTTCTCAGCTTCTGACACAGGCTGTGGGCAGGAAATCTCAGTGCTCCCAGTTTGTTTGGGATTCCAGCCTGGCCCTTTGGGTCCAGGATTATCAGGTGTAAAACTCAGGGCTGT
Organism: Rhagologus leucostigma; assembly: GCA_013397725.1. Classification (NCBI taxonomy): domain Eukaryota; kingdom Metazoa; phylum Chordata; class Aves; order Passeriformes; genus Rhagologus; species Rhagologus leucostigma. The sequence continues at coordinate 572,217 of VZTD01003056.1, forward strand.
TACGACTCATATTGTACAGCTGACCAGACACTGGAGTCCTGGATATTGCCCTGCCGTCTTCCTGCCCTTGCCAGTGGCTATGCCAGGCTCTTTCTCCTGCTACTTTCTGCTGAGTTACACAAGGCACAGCAGGTTCTCCAAGGAGCATTAGTGCTGCTATATTTCCTCTGTGTGGCAGCTTCATTTCACTGCAGTGAAGGCCACAGCAATTACAGGTAAACTCCCTACAAGTCTTTCCTTCACAGCCTTTTCCTTGTGGATATAGAATACTAAATTTCTAGTATTTTCAAACAATTAATGGAATTTGATACTTTTTGTTGTTTACCAGTAAAGGGAATAGAGAGCTGTGCTGTTGAATTCAGTGAAATGCTTAGGACACAGCTAACAAATCAGGTTGCTTAATTAAAATTTGCTGGTTGCTTCTTGTTACCACTGCACTGCACAGGTATGTTCTCACTGCTTCGTGCACAGGGCATGGAAGAGGGAGAGGGGTGGGGAATTCAGAAGAGAAAAATTACCTCACAATAAGACTTCAAATGGTAACTAAGGGTGAATTACAACCTTATTTAGGTTGTTTTTGTGGGGATTTTGTTTGAATCCAGAGCAACAGACAAATTTAGATCTCCAATTTCTGTGTAACACAACAGCTCTGTACATCTGGGTCTTCCTGCCAGATTTGTGTGCAGAGAATCAGACTTCAGTCTGAGGCAGGGGCTGTGCCATATGCCTGGGCACATGCTCTGTGTGACAAAGGGTCTCAATAAAGTAATAACCAAAGAAGAGCTGCAGATTTAATTCCTGTCCTACAGGCATGAAGAAGGGCAGCATCATTTATTCTCACTGAGTTGGCTGCAATGGCCATGTAACAACAGATACTTCACAGGTGCTGAGGGAAAAGTGTTTGGCAGAAAGGGGAAAGTGTACACAAAGCAAATGAGAGTAATTCAGCATGTCTTTCTCCACAGTGATATATAGGAGTTATATGGAAATAGCAGAGATAAGAGAGCCTTGCACAGCCTAATCTCTTTTTATTGTGGAGACCAACAACGTGAGGTAACATGAGGTGTATGTGTTAAGGTTCTAATTCAACTTCTAGTCACTCACTCTTTGTCTAGCTGTGTGTCTGCCTGTCCACGTAGCCCATCTGTCCTAGCACTCCTTCCTTCAGTTCTCAACAGTGGCAGAGCTTGGGAAAAGGCACAGAAATCTTTTGGGCTTGCCTAGTTCATAAAGGCTAGGGTGGGGCAAATAGAGAAAGTTTCTCTTAAAGGAGGTATGCCAATTCCCACATTATGTCCAGTTTAAACCTGCAGTTTAAAAAGATATGAAGGGTCTGATTTTTGAGTTTCTGCAATGTATTTAGATTTTCAAGCAGCTCTTCAAAGTCAGATACCTAGAAGCTTCCTTTTGACCTATTCATTTATTTTTCTAAATGAGGGCTGAGATTCCTACAGATTTGCTTGACTGTAAAAACTGAGGCTTTAAAAGGAAAAAAAGGAGGTATTGCTGGATATTTATTTTTTTTAATGAAAGAACTGACAGCATGATGTACTGGGATGAAGGAGAAAGAAGAGCCAAGGACGGCCACTGAGAATAGCTCACTTGGTTAGAGTGTGGTGCTAATAGTGTCAAGGAGGTGGGTTTTATCCCTGTATGGGCCACTCGCTTAAGAGTTGGGCTCAGTGATCCTCCTAGAATCTAGATCCTTCACTCAGAATAGTCTGTGAAATCAAGAAAAGGACTCCTTAAGTTTCAGCTGTGACACCAGTTATTTTGTGCCAAGGATTCTGGGCTGGGGGCTAACCTGGACCTCTCTTGGTTCTGCAGGCACCAGGCCAACCTGAGCCTTGATGCCGAGTCTCTCCTGCGCGGGGTGTCGGAGCTGGATTTGATGACGGGGGGCATCCCCTCCACCTTGCTGGTGCACGGAGCCCTCTCCTTCCCGCTGTGCCTGGACAGCTCCCACCGCTGCCTCTTGGCTGCCGCGCGCTACGGCCGCGGCCGCGTGGTGGTGGCGACCCACGAGAGCCAGCTGTTCTCCCCAAAGCTGGCCGGATTCCTGCTCCGTGCTGTCTCCTGGCTGGATGCCGGGAGGAAGGGGCTGGTGGGGGTGGATCCCCGCCTGGAGAAGCTGTGCGGCCTCCTGTCTCGGGCAGAGGTGAAGTCGCAGGTGTCGCAGCTGGCAGGTGACATCAGCGTCTACTGCTGCTCTTCTTACAGCGACAGAGATGCCGAGAGGATCCACGCTTTCGTGGCAGAGGGAGGTGGCCTGCTGCTGGGGGGCCAGGCCTGGTACTGGGCTTCCCATAACTGTGGCGAAGCCGCCGTGGCAAAATACCCTGGCAACAGGATCCTGAACCGCTTTGGGCTGAGCATCCTGGGGCAGAGCGGCCAGGCAGCCAAGTACCCGCCCGTGGGGCCGGGGGAGCACTACCACTTCCGCAGGGCGCTCCTGCTCTTCAGCACGCAGCTGCAGGAGCGCCAGGAGCTCACGGAGCCGCTGAAGGGCTGGCTGCACCGGCTGGCGCAGGACTGCGCTGCCTTCCTGCGCATCCCAGCCCGCAACTGCCCGGCCTATGCGTCGCTCCACCGCATCCTGACCAAAGTGCTCAAGAGGACAGGGATCCCGCAGGTCAGCAGGCACTGCCCGGTCAAGAGCAACTCCAAAGAGGCGGCGCTTCTCTGCATGGCGACCGAGCTGTCCCTCACCATGACAGACAGCGCGGCCCTGGTGCAGAAATCTGCTGCTGGGATCTGTGCTCTCCCTGTCACTGTGGAAATTGATGGCACAAACCCAGGTGAGGAGTTACCTCTCTTCCTCTCAAGGCATCCTGTTGCTGGGACCAGTGGGGTGCCCACCCTCAGTGTGCCTGTGTCTGTGTTTGCCTGAACGTGGGCACAGATGTGCAATTTCACCGTGGGCTTGAGAGCAGGCTGACCTCAGTGCAGTGGCAGACAGGCTCCTTTTGTGGCCAGGCCTTATCTCAGCACCCTGAAACACCCCATGGAAGTCCTGCTTCCTCCCCGTTGGTGCACAGGCACTGGCAGGAGAAGAACCCCTAACAAGTGGTACCACAGGGCACTTGCACAGCACAATGGCTTTGGCAAGAAAGCTCCTCTGAGAAAGCTTGGACTCCACACTGCAGGTTGCCTGGACTCCACACTGCAGGTTGCCGTTGCCGTATTTGTGCTGATACAGCCATTTATGGAGCCATCCTACAAAGAGGTGGGAGTTAGAAACAAAAGGTTTATTTGTTATCTAGGTAATTTCAGCCTGAGTTATAGCACAGTCTCACAGCTCGGTGTATCAGCACAGTGGAGGGAAGATCTGGTTTTGGGGGTGAAAGCAAGAGGCTGGAAGTACGGTGGGAACTTCTTGGGCTGACACCACCACTGAAGCCAAGGTATTGGGTAAATACACCATTAATGATTTGTCTAAGCTTAGGCCTTGTACCTGTACCAGCTTGCTGAGATTCCTGCTCACAACTGATGTGTTTAAACTGTGGGTTAAATTCCACTAGTAAGATTTATCCCCTGGACATATTTTTTTGGTATTAGAATATGATCTTGAGGAGTTGTTTTCCAATTGTTCTAATGAGCTAAAGGGGGCTGTTCTGGAATGGCAATGTCTGAGTGCAGTGGCTGTGCAGAGAGAAAAGCTGTAGAATAACTTCTCACTGGTTTTAACACTAATGAGTCAGGACAAAAGCAGAAAATACTCAGAATTTGTGTCATTTCACATAAACAAAAAAGAAAGAAAAGCTAGCAAACTCTGAGCACCATTTCAAAACTGCCTTTGGTGCAAATTCAGCAAAACTGAGATGAACTGGTAAAAACACTGTGATATAGTCTAATTTGCATTTTTCCTTGGATTGAGTTTTGCTTGACAAAACTGGTTCTGCTTTCTTGGATGACAGGAAAGGTTGTAAGTGGGGTGCTTAATGACAGTTCAGCTCTCTTTAGGACTTCTGGTGTTTGGATTGAAATATGCCTAAGTAAACTTTTATGTCAGAAGTAGGGAGTGGAATCTGCCTGATCAGTACAATAGAGATGGATCAGTTTTGCACTGTAAATTCTGTTAATTGCAAGTGTTTAAAGAGATTTATGCTGAGGAGACTTGCATTTCCTTGGGAAGACTGTCTAGAAACATGCTGAATTGTGGTGGTACCCTTCTTACAGGTACACCTAGCACAGAATGGTCTTTTGAGGCTTTCTCATCACTTCAAACAGCTAGAAATGACAATTCCTGTGGGCTCCATTTTGTGCTGGACCAGTCACTAAGGAAAAATTTGATGCCACCGTCGGTCTGTTATTTGGGAAATGTTTTATGACCATTACAACTTCAGCCATGTTTAATACCACCACAGTTGGCACCTCTCAAGAGGGCTTTAGGGTAAGAGGATCTGAGTGTAGGAGGTGTTGGGGTTTTGGCTTCTTTTTTTTTTTTTTCCTTGTTTTTGAAAGATACTAGTAAACACATTTAAGCTTTGCATTTCCAGAAGTTTAAATCTGGGTGGGTTTGCTTGCTAATGATGTGATGATTTTGTTCATTTCCTTGAAACTGATAGGTTGGGTAAATGTGAGGTGGTTCTGTGAGTGTAGAGGAAGGGAAAAGGAAAGGATGGAAGATTATTCTTCTGTTGCAACTTGAAATCTCCAGGATCTCTAATGGTCTGGACAAAGAAGTGCTTGACTGTTCAGGACTGTTCTCTTACCTTTTAGGAAAGACAGCCTGGAGGAGCACAGGACTCTACCTCCCCGAAGGGCACACAGCAGTTATAACCTGCCCTTGCCTGGTGGTCGGTGCTGGTCTGAAGGTAAGCTCGCTCTGCTTGGCGTTGGTTTACACCCATGTATTTGTCGGGTGAGCGCTCAAAAATAGCACGGGGAAGGGTTTTCTGCTTAATGGCTTTTGCTGCCTTTCCCGCCCTTTCCTACTGCTGCCACCCTGTGGCACTGTAATTACTTTGTCATCATTTTTTCGTATTGTATCCTCACACTTCTCTTTTGCATTCCTCCTATTCTATGTGCTCGTGGGATAATTAGGTGTGGCTGCTGCTAGAGGGCTGTTGTTTTTTGTTCTGTTATGGTGCAAAAAGACCTGATCAAGGTGATTTTCAGAGATAAGTACTTGGGCCCTTCTATGAACCAAACTTGATTCCATCTCTCTAGATCACTCATAAATTCCTTTGACAGTGCTGTCACTACTGCTCACGTAGTTGTATCCAGATGAGACAGGCACTGTTACTTGGGATCCTGTTCTCTGCAAAATAAAACAGAGTAAATGTTTACCTGCTTGGATATTTTTTGCAGTGACCTCCCTGCAGCTGACAAGCAAAGTTAACTCAGGTGCTTCTGTCTGATCCTGCAGCCACATGCAGTCTGTTTTACTGTAAGAGCTCTAAGGAAGAGGCACAATAAAAGAAGCCAGTTGTGATCACATCTCTCCAACTTGTGTTATAGGAAGTGAGTTTGATGCTGGTGAAGGGTGGAGGAATGATCAATGCAAGTGCTGTGCAGTGGAAGAAGTCAATGCAGTGCCCTGATCTGCTGGTGAAGGATGCAGTCGAGCCAGGAATAATGGGAGAATAGCTGTAAGACTGTCTGAGATAGGGACAGCATGAACTTCACCTTTTTTTTTTTGCTGCATTTACTGCCTCTAGTCACCACAGGCTGAAAACTTGAACTAGGCTGGAGTCAGAAGGCTGCTTCTGTGTGCGTGCTCTGCAGGGACCGTGCTGCAGTGGAGAGCTCAGGGTGCTGAGGTCAGCCTGCCAGGTCACCCTGGCACACCTTTGACCAGCTGTTCTGCACTTCTGCTTGCCAGGTGCAGGTTGGGTGTCACACAGATGACCTCTCTCAAGCCAAGGAGCTGAAACGGGCACCCGTGGTAATACGCACCTGTGATGTGGCCCGCCAGAAACAATCCATTTCCTGCCTCTGGGGTGGCCTCATTTACATCGTGGTACCAGCAAAGAGTGTCCTGGGGAACGTGCCCATCACGGTGGAAGGGGCAGTCAGAGCTCCTTTCTTCAAGCTTGGTAGGTTTGTTTACCTTGGTGCTTTTTGCCTGAGGGCTGCTCACAGATGCCATTGTCCCACTGACTGAAAGTAAAGATGGTCCTGTGCTTAGGAAGGTCTTAGAAATGCTTGGATTTAGCAATATCCAGATTTATTTTCCTTACTATGTTATCCTCTGGGATTCCCATTTACTACTCATTTTTAAGAAGGGTAGAAGGGAGGTTCCCAGGAATCACCAACCTGTCAGCCTCAGCTCTGTGCCCGAGAAGATCAAGGAGCAGATCCTCGTAGATGCTGTGCTAAGGCACATGGAGGACAGGGAGGTGATTTGGGACAGCCAGCACAGCTTCACCATGGGCAAGTCCAAGAAAGATGGGGACAAACCCTTTAGAAGGACCTGTTGCAATAGGACAAAGGGCAACGGTTTTAAACTAAAAGAGGATCAATTCAGACTATGCATAAAGAAGAAGTTTTTTACAATGAGGATGGTGGAACACTGAAACAACTTGCCCAAAGAGGTGATGGATGCCTCATTCCTGGAAACATTCAAGGTCAAATTGGGCAAGGCTCTGAGCAACCTGATCTAGTTGAAGATATCCCTGCTTATAGCAAGAGGGTTGAACCAGATGACCTTTAAGATCCCTTCCATCCAAACTATTCTACAATTCTACGAATCTCTGCTTCTGGGTAGGTTACTTAGTCACTCTGAGCCTGCTATGTGGTTGGGAGTAGGTGAAAGAGCTTTCACAAAATGGGCAGGATTTGTCCATACCAACATTTCTTGCAGGCTGGAGTTGTTATTTCTGATGGAAACCGTTGTGCTGGGGAGAGAGAGATCTCTGCCACGGCAAAGCATGCTTTGTGCTCTGCCTGCTTTACTGTGCCGCCCTATGGCCATCTGTAGACCGTACAAGACATCTCTGCTGAATTTCCCATGTTTCCAGCAGTTTCTCTTCTCTTCCTGTTTGCAATTTCTTCTTGCTCTCTGTCAAACTGAACAGAACCAGGGCTGTTACATGAAACAGCAAATCTCTGCTGGACAAAAAGAAACTAGGTACTGGAGAAACTTGATGCTTCTTGTTCTCTGATACGAAACAGGGATCTGTTCTTGCTATGCTACTCTGTTATATGCCAGTCCTTTTCTGTTTCCTATTAAAGAGCCTGAGGAGACTTCCCAAGAACAGATTGAGGACTGGCTATTTAACAGCCATCATGCAATTGCCACATATTGTTTTCCAATAAATTTTCATGATCTGGTCTCTTTCTCTGAGCTTGACCTCTGTGAGCATGCTCAAAAGTCAGAATTGTGCTTAACTCGTTTTCTGTGTTGTTGCTGTAGGGGAGACCTGTGAAAGGCAGTGGGAGGCCTCTATCCGGCACTACCCTGCTCCCTGGGCAGAGCTGGCTGTGGAGAATCTCATCCTGACGGTGCCATCTGACAGCATCCGCCACATGGAGAACCCACGGCCGCTGCTGACCCTGTGGAACGAGATCATGGTGGCGATAAGCAAGTTGGCAGCCATACCAGCAAAATTCCCAAGGCCAGAGAGGATTGTAACAGATGTCCAGATCTCATGTGGTAGGTACATTGCCATATGGCCTTCTCCAGGGCTAAGAGGCAAGTGGCCTCTAGCAGCAGTGTCTGTTCCTTCAAGGTTATTTTGCTAAAACCAGACTGGGAACATATGTGAGGTGTTAAATGACTGTGACCCTTGCATAATTGTGAGCTGCTCCGTCAGGGTGGAAACGTGGTAGTGCAGGGACATTGAAAAACATACTGACCTTTCCAGATGCCTCCCTGCTCTCAAAACTGGTGCTGTCTCCTCAGCTGTTCTGCTGTCGGGGTGTGTTAAGATGTGGAGCTGCTGACTGCAGTGGCTTTAGCTCACAAGTAGTTACTCGTTCTCCCTCCTGAATGCACTGCAGCCAGTACAGCTGGGAAGCAGTGACCTGATTTCTATTTTTTCTCTGGCTCAGCCACAGGACTGTTCTCATGTGTTCAGTGACGACTTTTAAACCTCTGGGTGCCTACTTGCTGGAGGTGGGCTCCACAAAGGTTATTGTGGGCAAAGCTTAGCCTGAAAAGATGTGTGCCTGAGATGGTGGCAGTGTGGAAGTAGATCCAGTATTGCTGTCAAAGCCCAGGAGTGTGTATTTTTGCAGCTGATGTTCCCCCACTCCAGCTTTTCCAATTATGGACTGAGTGCCTTCGATCTGGAATCAAACTATATGGTAAACATGGAACTTCTCAATAAAAATTTTGCTCAGTTGTTTTTCAAAATGAACTAGTTAAATTCATCATCCCACAATGAGACAAGGGCTTGGCGTGAACCCTGATGCCCCAAACTTTTGCTAAGCTACAATGGAAAGAATTTGTGGCACATCTTGGGAGTGTTAGGTTCTGCTATGCTGAGCAAATGCCAGTTAAAAATATCATAGTCTACAGACATAAAATTTCTTCTGGCTTGGGTGGACTAAATGGTTGCACTCACATTTCTGGATCTGAACTTTTTGGGTGCTAGTGATTGCTAATTGCATATATTCCTCATTAAAAAAGAGGAAGCTCAAGATCTTCACTAGTTCCTGCAGAAACTAGTTCCTTCTAGGCCATTCATGTTCATGTTGACTAGCTCCTGCAGGAAGGGGATTGCCATTCCTGTTCATTCACCAAGCTCCCTGTGTGTAAATGGCTGCTTATCCCCTGCCACAACAGATGTTTGAATTTAGGGGCATTGCTCTTGCATGAAGCTTTGGGAATCTTCAAGAAGGAGGACCAATTAGGGAAGAAGACACCAAGGAGACATAAGTAAAATCCCTTGCAGTGCAAGTTTCTTGCCTAGCAACCTGCTGGGAAGTTGTTTGTGGAATAGCTATCCTGCAAAGTTAAGAACAGGCTTAAGTATGATGGGCTTTGCAGCCCTTAAGCATGACAAACTGTGTTTTCCACGTGTCTCATCCACACCACTGACCACTGGAGTGCAGGCCTGCAGTACCCACACTCTACACAGGAGCAGTCAAGGAGTGCCATGGTGCTGAATCACGTTGTTGCATGGTTGCGTTGGTGTGCTCAGCCTGTGAGAGTCCAGGTGTGTTCTGGGCAATGGTCAGGCTTTTCTCCTCATGCTAAAAACTCAACCTCAGTCCAACCATGAGTGGACATTTATGAATAAAAAGGGAAAGCAGGCAAAACTGCACTTAACTGATGGTTCAGTCCTACCTTTACTTGTTTGACTGTTGTTAGGGTGACTGTTTGTTAGGGTGGAACTTGATGTGTTTCCTTATGTCACACTGGGAAAAGTTGGTCATTCATGGTAATAAAAAAAGTGTTATTTGTGAGATGGAGGAAAGGTACTAGAGAAATGAAAAAAAAATCATTTATGTCTAAGAAGCACTGAGGTGAGCACTTACTGACATGTGTTGTTACCTGTCTCTCCTGCAGGCTGGATGCATGCTGGCTACCCCATCATGGGCCACCTGGATTCAGCAAAGGAGATGTTAGACGTGAAGCATATGCAAACTACTGGTCTTTGGGGTCCCATCCATGAGCTGGGACACAATCAACAGCAGCAGGCATGGGAGTTTCCCCCTCACACCACAGAGGCCACATGCAACCTCTGGTCTGTCTATGTTCATGAGGAGGTGCTGGGCATTCCCAGGCATCAGGCCCACGAGGCACTCAGGCCACAGTGTCGGAAGGAAAGGATAAAAGACTATCTGAAGAAAGGTGCTCAGCTGAAGGACTGGAACGTGTGGACTGCTCTGGAGACATACCTGCAGGTAACAGGGAAAAGTGTGTGTGTGTTCTTAGTGCAGTCACTGAAGCCTGTGTCAGAGGGACATCTGCAGCCTGGTGACTGCAGCTGTGAAGCCTTGTAAGTGATTACTGTCAGGGTTTATCTTGGGTCCAGAAAGCACCTGAGAGGTAAACAGGCAGAGTGCCTAAAGCTGATGTCTCCTGAAAACCTTCCTTTGCCAGACTTGGGCTTAGCCACTCAGGGAGATAGCTTAGTGCAGGGTACTAATCTTTCTCCCTGGAACAGAAACAGGAACTGCTGCTTGTTATACAACATGGGAAAAGGAGGATCAAACTTGGGCACAGCTCTTTAATCCACAGATTTCCTGTGGGACAGTGGGCTAGTTGTCAAAAAAACCTTGGCACTGTAAAGTATCTAGAAGAGCCAGGCTTTGAACAGTCTCCTGGTGAGTTACATGGCCTGTTACAAAGCATACAGAGAGGAGGGTTTTCATATCATCCAGTGCACTGGGTGGAGCCAGCGTAGTCCATCAAGTGGCAAGAGGATGGGCTCAGCTTACCCTCCTGCACACGGAACTGGATCCCTCACTGTGGTTGAGACTCTAAAACATGAACCCTGTCCTAGATTAAAGTGCATTCTCTCGGGAAGCATGCAAGAGAGATTTCACCCTTTCCCTTAATCCTCCTAGAAACTATTAGTCTAATGGAGAGAGCAACCTGATTTTAACTGGGGCTGTAAAGCCCATGTCCATTATGATGGCTTAAGCTACTGACTGTTGTGAGGTGAGTATCCCTCAGCTCCCTTGTCTGAGAGCTCTCACACTTTATATGAGCAAAAGAATATTTACTGGAGGAGTACTGATCTTGATTTTTCCACATCCCAGAGAAGCACCTGAATCATCAAGCTGAGGAGGCAGCCTCTGAGTTTTTTTGGTGCAATGAATAACAAAATATTTATACAGAGTGAAACAGTTTTAAGAGGAGAATTTTTCCCACAATACCTTACCAGTTTGGCCACTGTCTCACTGCCTCACCCACACTTATAGGCTGGGATCTCCCATCTCCTGTCTGGTTACCAACAGGACTGCTGGAATAAATGTGACATGAAAGAACAATTCTAATTCTGCAACAGCAGTTTTTCTGTCAGAATTCCTTTTGTTCTTGTTCTTAGCCATCCTCGTAATCTCTCCTTCCTGTTTTCTCAATACTCTTTGTTCTCCTGTGCTCCTTTCTAGCTAGTCTGTCAGTGTCCCCTCTGATGCTTTTTCACTGTCCTCAAAGCAGCAGCTAATATAAAAGGCTGCTGACACTTCTGGCTACTCCCAGTGTATCTTTGATTTCTGTTTGTTTTGGGAGGCCAGTGTAATGGGGAGGTATTTTTCTGTACTTTAGTGCTGTTAGTTATGCTCTGAAGCCTGAAAGTTAGATGCTTTAATCTAAATTTACATTCATTATAAAAGACATTGCAGAGGCCTGTGGAATTTTCTACTGTGTGGAACACAGAAATAATGTCAGTGAAATGATAACTTAGTTGTTTTTACACTGTGTTCTTTTCCACCAGTTGCAGGAAGGGTTTGGTTGGGACCCCTTCACCCACCTCTTCTCTGACTACCAGAAAATGTCCACCATCCCAAAAGACAACACTTCTAAGATGAACTTGTGGGCACGGAAGTTTTCTCAGCAGGTGAATAAGAATTTGGCTCCATTCTTTACAGCCTGGGGATGGCCTATCAAGAAAGAGCTCTCTGTGGAACTGTCTTCTCTACCCAGCTGGGAACAGGACCCAATGAGATCCTATAGACCATAAAGGAAAACTACCTAAATCTTGGTTCTCATACTAGCTATGGCCTATCTTTTTCTCCTTGTGTGCTATGTTATAGCTCACTATGTGCTTGGATTTATGCTGGATTCTTCAGCTTCCTGCTGCCAGTGGAGGCCAACCCCAACAGAAATTCAACAGGGATCAGCAGATCAGCAACCACCTAAGCTATCTTCTGAACGGTTAAGTAATCAATGAGCTTTGTTCTGGATTCTTCACCTAAGGAGGAATGTAATTCTGAGTCAATTCAGTTCCTACAGAACCTTCTTCTGATGAAATGGAAGTTTTCAGGGTGGAGCAGTCACTGGACCAGTTTCAAGGACTTTACCATGAGACTATAGATCTTTAAAGCAAATCGTAGCCTCCACAATGTTGTATTCTTAAATTATAATCTCAGTAACATGAGATTTTCACTATTATTTTTGTTACCCTAAAATCCCTAATTTTTAATTGCTCTAATTATGTAGAACTTCCACACCTATTGTGAAAGTGGCCTTATAATGCTTATATACAGGTTATATAATGCATAGTTGATACTGAAATGCTGAGATTTCTTCTTACGTTCTATGACCGTGTGACCCAACATCCACCTTTATGTGAACAAGTCAATTATAAGTTGTAACTGTTCCTCAACCATAGCCTGACAGCAAGATACATGCCAATGAAGATGGGAGAGTGGAAACAGGGAGGTGATTTGATTGTAGTCAGTAATGGTTTAACTTGTGGACTCATCAAAGGTCAAAATACAGGCACTGACCTGACAGCCTGAGGGAGCAGAGAGAAGGAAGACAAACAGTTCCTGAAGACAGAGGACCAGCCTTTCCCAAGGTGCAACGAAAGTTCATGTTACCCCCAGCTCTCTCATAATTGTTCAGCTATTATGGGGTCTGGCACGCATGGAAATGCTTAGCCCAAGAGCTCACTAGTCCCAGCCTATTCCTTATGTATCAGTAATAAATAAAAAAAAATCACTGTAGACTTGCAGATTTTGTATGTGGTCCTATTTTCATGTCTCCGTGCCCAGTAAAAAAAGGCCTAAATAGAAGTGGCCTTGGTGGTAAAGTTGTTCAAAGTTGAAAAAAAACCACCATGAAAGTGTCTAGTCTGTGGTATGGCCTCATATATGTCATAATGCCAAAGGAGAGCACATTCGGCCAAGTATCAGTCACAATTAAAGAGGCTGTGCAGCCTCCATTCTTTAGGCTTGGTAAGAGGTCTCAAAACCTAACTAGCAGGGGAGTAAAGAGGCATGTCTGCAGTTATGGCTTACCCGTATTTTTCTGATTTTTGGGGGGTTTTCTTTTTGTGGTCATGTGTGTAGAAAATGTGAAAATATGTAATGTCCCAGGAAAGTCTTTGCATTAAGCTTTATGTTTCTTAGCCCAGAAAGTACATTGATAAGACCTTCAATTAGGAGTTAATCTCTTTCCGTGTTCCCAGTATAAGCATGTCTGAGACACCTTTAAAGTGGCTTGATACTAAAAACTGAGTATCATCAACTTGCAGCAACAGCTGACGCGGGGTCACCAAAGATGACTGGAGCTCTCGACAGCATCCCAGGATCTCTCTGTGATTCAGTAAAACACAGTTACATCCAGATTAATTTATTGTTTCTGAGGCCATGCAAAGGTGATTCTCCCCTTTCTTCACATTTAAAAATTCTTTTTAAATTAGCTGCCTTTTTTCACCTGAATGCTGAAGTAGGGGGAGCTGACATCTCTGCCTGGTGCTGAGCCATCTGTCAGTACTGGCCCCCTGGGCTGAGCTGGCAACAAGAACGTCATCCTGACAGGACCAGCTGCTGATGTACACCACATGGGCAACCCAGAGAGTCTGCTTCCCATCTGCAACAAGATGATCAATGCCACTGCCAGGCCAGCAGCCATCCCAGCAACTTTTCCAAGGCCGGAAAGGATGGTGGAAGATGTCCAGATATCTCATGGCAAGTAGGATAACTAGGACATTTTGTCTTTATCTGTGATGGATATTTGTAAGGGAAATACACAAGGCAGTAACGTTACCACGAGACCACGCAGATCCTCAAATCAGCAGATCAATTCCACCATATTCAAGAGGACTGGAGAGAGTAAGAATCTTCTGTGAATGTCAGGAGCTTGTATGCAAAAGTAACATATTCTGCTGCTAAATTCAACACTGTAAAACCCAGTGAAGGGAGGCTGGCTGCCAAATGACGTGCGTACCGTGTCATGTTGATCTCGTTACTGTGGGAGTGAATTTATGCTAATTGCAGCAGAAAGGAGGGAAACACAGGTAGCTGGTTTAGAAAGGACAAAGGAGATTTTGAAACCTGAATTAAGGCGTGCAACAGACACACAGGCAGCCTACTATGTAATAAGACCCTGATGTCAGCAGGCGTAGGATTGCTTCCATCAGTGGGGAAGTGAGGGTAGTGGTAGGGGGAAGAGTTGGTTATAAGCAGCATTTTGCTGTCTGTCATTTAAGAAATGTGCTGTTTAAAGACAATTCACTAGGCCAGAGGAACTGAAGTTTGTTATGGGTGATAAGGAGCCTCCTAAAGGCCAAGTTGCTGCATTTTTTTCAATTAATCTTTGTTCAAGTATTGCATTTCTCAGTAGGATTGGTGGGTACTTTCAGCTCTACTTGACTGCAGCACTAGAGGTGCTTTCTACCACTTGAATTGATAAATTCGTCAGCTGCCCAGGCCACCACTCAATAATTCACAGCTCTGGCAGCTTGACTCATGTGGTGTATCTGCTGTCGATCAAGTAGAACTGATTCAAGAGAGGCTGGCTCGAGTGTAAACACTGACACAGGTCGCCCAGAGCCAGAGGTGGTAGATGCCCCATCCCTGGCGACATTCAAGATCAGGTTGGATGGGACTCTGAGCAACCTGATCTGATGAAGATGTCCCTGCTCAATGTAGGGGAGTTGGACTAGATGACGCTGAAGATCCCTTTCAACCCAAACCATTCCGCGATTCCATGAAAAATGTGTGCTGTGTTTCCATGCTGCATTTGCACCTCAAAGCATCTCTTTATGTCAGAAGGATTTTATTAATCAGTCATTTCATCTGGCCTCGTATGGCTCTGAATCTAACAGTGAAGTTGTAATCTGTCAGTGGCTCTGCAACAGTTGTGTTGAGATTACGTATCAGTTGCTTCTGGATTGATTTACGTGGCTCCTTCTCTTAGGGTAAGCAGCCCTCTGCACAGACACAGCGCATCCTCTGCGCGGATCCAGGCAGCACTGTCCACCAGAGGCCGCGCTGGAACCCAGCATATAAAACTCTTTCAGCTTCTGTCAGACCTGCTGAAACAAGTGGAGTGTAGCACGATTTCAAAGATGTGAATGCCTCTGTATCCCCCTTGCACTACTTCAGAGCTATAAGGAACCAGTTCAGCCTGTTGAATTGTCACTGAAGGAAAAAGAACCAGAGATACCGAAATCCTATGAAAAGCTACTGGAACATGACTTTTAAAGCTGGTTATGGTTGTCAGCAATACTGAGGAACTCCTGGAAGATATTAAGGAGTAGAGTAAGTTTGTTTGTCTTTTCTGAAGAAAGAGATTTTTTACAAAGAGCATGAAAAACAGCAAACTTGGGACCGAAGTGATGACAATTACAGTGCAGAAGTAACGGTGGCCATCAGCAGCAAATTCTACCCAAAGCTGAAGTGAGCTGTGGAATAATATTCAGTAGTAAAGAGCTACTTTGCTAAAACAAACTGACAAGAATCTGCCTTCCCAAAATACAACAAAATAAAATAAATCCCAGTTCACAGTTTGCTTCGTGGTACAACAGACACTGTCAGGGCACAGTGGAGGCGGCGGCTCCCCGAGGGTCGGGTGGCCAGGAGCCAGCTGCAGTAACACAGCCAGCAGGACAGCTGGGGACCAGCCACAACACCTGAGTGAGGCAAGCAGGGCACACCTGGCACAACAGCCAGAGTCCAGATTGCCAGACAAGTCTTCAGGGATGAGGAAGGTCTGAGGTCAAGCATGGAAATCAATTGGGTCAGGGTTGGGTCCAGTGATGGTAACCAAGGTCAGACACAGTGCAGTGGTTGCCAGGCAGGCCTTTTGTGACGAGGCACATCTGAAATCAAGTGAGGAATTCAGACCATGGATCTGCAGGCAAATTAGGCTTGCAACACATTTACAAATTTATTATTTTAATCCAGGGAAGCTTCTTTTCTTTCCTCACTTTCTACAACCACTCGATCCCTACCCCAGATTATCTTGCTCTGTTGACTATTAGTCTCCAGCACCGTGTACGTGTGCCAGCTCACAGGATTCCACAAATCAGCGTGAGTCAGTCCTGATCTGTCTCTGACCAGCACACTTCAGCAGGAGAACTAGAGCTGCAGGGAAAAGTTTTTGAAGCAGTCCTTGGAAAATGTGCTTGTTTTGAGTAATTTGTGATCTCAGCACAGTGCAAGGCTCATTGGTCTGTGGAATGTACCAGTTTGGGATGTAATAGTGAACCACAGCCTTCAGGCAGTACCAAAGATGACTTCTGATCACTGAAAATTGTTAATTTTTCTTTCCTCTTTTTTTTTTTTTCCCCTAGTAATACATTTAAGCCAGTCTTTCAGTTTTGTGGTGCAATACTTCATTCAGTAGCAACCAGGGTTAACTGACAGTGCAGACATCAACTGTGCAGAGTCTCTAGGCAGGGACCCTGCATTTTGTGCTGCAAGAAGAGAGTCTTATGTATTGTAAGTATGCAGAGATATTTTAAATATGCATGCTTATAAGCATGCAGAGGTGGGTTGATATTTTTTATCAATCTTGTTTTGAACAATTGTAACAACTGGAAAAAAAAAAGTAGGGATCAAGCCTTTGAGCACAGCCCTCCCCTTTGGGATGAAGAGCACTTATGTAAGTACTTGATTTTTGGTTTTCTGTAAATATTAGAAAGGTGAGCTTCTTTAATTATCTGATGATGTTAAAGGACTACTTTGGTTCTTCAGTATGCTTTTAAAATTTTTGGGGTAGCTACACTTGACAAAAAAATAAAGAAAAATGCCCTGTAAAAAGGACAGTAACTGAATTTAATAGAAGATTTTAAGAATGCAGGTAGAATAATTCTAAACTTCCATACATGTATTTTGTAATGTGATGCTTATTATTCATAGTTGCAAGAGGCCTTTGGATAGGAAGCCTTCACTGAGATATTTTCTGAAAACCAAAATATGCCTGAGCTCCCAGATGATGATGACTCAAAAATGAATCTATGGGCAGAAACCTTTTGTTATCTGGTCAGGAGGAATTTGACTCCTTTCTTTAAGACCTGGGGATATCCAGTCTGGGACAACTCTTCCCAGCAGCTGGCTGGTTTTTTTCCCTAGCTGGTCAGATGATCCCATGAAGCAATGTATCTCCGAAGCAGGTCTTGATTCATGAAAATGTGATTGTCTGTCATAAAGCCAGTGCTCTGCAGTAGTTTTAAACGGTGTCTGAATGGTGTGGTGTTCTAAACAATCTGGGAAGCGCCTCTGGGTTGTATATGTGATAGAAGAGTTCGTTCTTGGCTCCCTCTCAAGTCTGCCTTCTTCTGTGTGAGTCTCACTACTTCCTTTCCCAAGAGTAGTTTTAACCACAGAAGGGGAAACATTCACTCTCTTATTACCAATGAAACCAAGCAACCCCTTCCCATTTTTTACTTTCTCTGTTTCATTATCTCCAAATCATCTGTTCCAGACTTACTCTGATTTCAGGTATGCAAAGTTTGTTACCTATAATCATTAGGAGAAGAGTTGGAATGGGGAAAAAATGTCACTTTAAAAACAGAGACACGTTAGGAGATAATAAAGCTGGAATCAAATGGAAGAACTCAGGTGAAATTATGGCTACAGCAATGAGAAATGAGAATGATCATTTAAAGGAAAACCTAGCTGGACAGCACAGGAAAGGCCTTGATCTGTGTTTAATGTTGTGAAAGAGGTTGCCTTCATGCTCTGATTTCGAGCTGGCAACTGTGTAGTGAGAAACAGCTGCTTTAGCTCATGTTGAGGCAAAAGAGTGTTCAGGCAGTGAACTTACCTACTTGATCCTTAGCTAGGGTAAATTTGCAGACATCTTGTGAATGTAAAATTGTGGCAACTCAGTCTGCACGAGGATCTAGGACAGCAGGTGCCTCACCTTACAGGACTGAGTGTCATGGCAGGAAAGCAGCACTGGAGTGTGTTTACAGTGGTCTGTTTTGATCTCCAATCTAAATAACCAGATCAATGTCCTGTTCTTAAATGCTACACTGAATTTCCCTTATGTTACAACCTGTGCTATAACACAAGCCAATTTTTATGATGCATTTAGAGATCCTGAGTGAAGTAATTCCTTGTCTTACGGCTGTGTTTTCTTTTTCTTGTGAATGTTACTGAATTCTTACCTTGCTGTAAGGCCACTGATGCACCACAAGGGACTGCAGTGACAGAGTCAGAGGCTCTCTGCATCTCCTCCTGGTCGCATGAACATAGATCACAGTGACACCAAGAGAGTGCAGGTGACTTGCTGTGAGCAGGAGATGGTGCTGAAGTGCTGGACCTCATGATCAGCTGAGGCATCTCCAGGAAACCAGCAGACTGTCCAAAAGCCTGTCAAGATAAATGATTTATAATTAAGCAGCATGATGTGAAAAAGCTTGTTCAGGTATTTATATGCTGATTGCATTTATAAAATAAAAACGTTTTTATATTTCATTGTAACCAAGTAGAGACATAAAGGCTAAAATCATAGGATTTGTCTTAGACAATGTGAGATAAACAATGGATGACCAGCATGAACTGGACAACTGAAGTGGGGGTTGTGGATCTCTTGGATAACAAGAACCTTGCAAGGCCAACAGTACCTGTGTCAGTACTAATACCTTACATGAGACTGCTTAGGAAATTGTTTCACAAACACTAAATTTTAAAAGACAGAATAGATGTGTGTCCAGTGCCAGAACTTCTTTAATTGCCATTTCTCTCTTTTATTTCTTGAAAACAACATTGTATGCTCCTCTTCTGTGGTCTAGCAAGAAAAGTTAAAAGGAAACAAAATTTAAAAGGAAAAGAAAAAGGAGTAAAGGGAGGAACAGTGTGAGAGACAGCATGAGTGGAAAGAAAATAAAGAAGTGGAGAAATAGATGTTGTAAGGGAACATGAAAGACTCTGAGGTGGGATAAAACAGAAAAAAACAAACAGTAGGGGTGTATCCTCTGCTTTGTCTAAAAAAAGAACAAACACCCTTGGAGGAAAATTTCATATACAAGTCCTTATAAAAAGATAGTGGCTGTCATGAAAAGCACATACATTTCACTTTATTTCATCTCTTGGCTTGGCAAGGATCATCATTTATTAGAGAAAGTCAGGTGTATCCTAGAAAGGAAGACTCAGCTGTCAGAGCTAAACATAAAGAGAGCAGCATGCTCAGTGTACAGACGTAATTAATAAGTCTGACCATAAGAATCAACACTAGATGTCCTTCCAACATGGCTCTAACGATGTTTTTCCAGCTGAAGACTGCATCTCAAGACTGGGCTTCATAAGCTTTCTGGAGGAAAACCAGAAGCTAGCTTGGGTTTGAACCACAGGAGAATTTTGTTGCGGCAGTCAGAGTACCTGCACTCTTTGGTGTGCGTATTCTCAGAAGTGAATGTCACTGTAGCTCCTTTCTTCAGACCTGAGTTCCTTTCCTAAGCAAAAGTTAATGTGCCAAAGAGTGGTGAGCACCCAGGTCTTGTTCTGAGAGGCAGCTGGGATGTGGCTAAGATGTCCACCTGAAAAGAAGGACTGCTGGAGTTATCATGAAGAATGCTATTCTGATAAACTTTTTGTCCTTCCCACCCAACCTCTGGGTTCAGTATGCAGGATTGTCCTTCTGAAGCTTTCTGAAAGTGCTGTACCTGACTGTCCATCTTCACCTCTGCCTCTTGCTATGACATCTGCTGCCTCCTGAATCAAGACAGACTTGAGAGGTAAAGACCGATTCTTATGTGTTGGAGATAGGCACCTCCTTCAGCTGAATCCATACTGCAGAGGGGATCAGGAACCTCTCTTCAGCAATTCTGCAGGCAAACCCAGCATCATCTCCCAAGATCCCTCTTTTGTCATGACACTTCAAGAAAAACTTTGTTTTCCAAATTTGGGGCATGGAGGCTGTTTCTAACAAGTTATATTTTCTTGCAAACCAATCTCCTGGTGTGAGTTTTGCTCTGCCCCATACAACCTTCCAGGAGCCAGAATTGCAGCTGCCCCTAAAACCTCTTGTAAAACATTGGTCATTCTCTGTGTGTCTTACCTGCCTCTTTTTCTTCCTCAAAACCCTATTGCTGTAATTTCCAGAACTGAGCTGGGAGAAATCAAAAAGAGAAGTCTGTTGCAATATTTTGGTTTGCTGTCATGTTGGACAAGACAAAATAGTTTTCTCCATTGTGAAAGTATCCAGCAACTTTAGAAACTAGGAGGCAAACATTTTGCAACAGCCAAGCTTTTGGTCCAATGGCTAAACCAGAAACCTGGCAAATAAATTTCTTCAGGTAGAAGTGACAAAAATTCATACTCAGATTTTTGATGGAAAAAAAAAATCACCCAGAACTGGTTTTTCAGGCTGTATTTTTAGTTCCAAACTGGAAACTCCTGGTTCTTCAAAGAGTATGAATATCACTGACAAAAAGGAGCAACATGCAGACTGGAGTTTGGGAAATTTTAGGGAAGCAGAGCATTGCTCAAGACTTCTGTGTATCTGATTTGCAGTGATGCCTCTGATAGGGGTCTTCCGCCCTTTTCTCACTTTAGAAATTTCTCCGTGGGGGACTCTGGTTTTTATCCTTCTTGTTACATTTAATTGCTTTCTCTCTTTTTCATTGCCATGCCTCATCCTGCCATATCTCAGCAGAATCTCCAAAATCCTCTTCTTTCTGCTACATCCTGGGCAAACAGTGGCTGGCACTGAATACTACACAGCCTGCTCTGTTTCTGTCTTCACAAGTAATTCTCCAAAGTGTTCAGGGCCTTTTTTCACACACTCTGCACATGAACGTTACATTGTTCCTGCTCCTGGCCAGTCCAGCACACTCAACAATATTCTCATCTACGGGTGCCAAACACACAGAAGAGTTAAAACCTCTGTGTTGGGAGGCTGGGTTGAGACATGACACTCAGAAGACATCCTTATGCAAAGAGCAGAATTAACATTTATTAGATTTTTTTAAAAAAACTTATCAACACAGTGTGCTGAAGGAGAAGGAAACATTAAAACCATTAATAATTTTTCCCTTCAGAGGAGGAACAAGGACACTCCAGTGAATGCTCTTCTTTCAAATTCTGCTCCAGTGATTTGAAGGATGAGTATCCTTTCATGAAACAGTGATGGCCTTTTCCACATCATTGAGATATTGACTGGACCAGGAGTCAAGGAAAGTACTGGAAAATTAGGACCCTCATCTCTGAAGGAGGAGAGTGGAAAGGGTCCCAGTAGGTCCTTGACATCAGCCTGAGCTGTTTCATCCAGGACTGATCTCCAGCTTGTAAAGGGATGCAGGAGCACAGGCTGGGAACTGAGGTCCTTCAGAGCTTGGATTTTATGTCCTTCCTCAGAGAAGTTTGACTGCCTGTTCACAAATTCGATAGCAACTTGTGAAGCAAAGGACGTTATTCCAGTTACTGAAAGTGTTGGGGTCCGTGTTTCCCTTGACATGAATTGCGGCACATTTTTCTGCAAAGAGTAAATTGGGCTCCCCAGGCTTCCAGAACCTGTAAAAGAAAGTTCCTCTATTGGAAATGCACTAGCATGCATGACAGTGGATGTGGAGTCATCTCAAACAGTTGTGGAAGAGAAAAGGAATGTTACTGTGGCAGAAGTCAGGAGCCATGGTTTTGACTAGAAAACTAGTTAAGTCTTCTGACTTGCAGAGCAGTTGAAGACAGAAATCCCCGTCTGACAAATACCTGCCTTACACAATGTGTTGGTCACTTGGACTGAGGGCATGAATTACAGGGCCCTCCTCACTCCACCAGGATACTCACGTGGCTGTCTTTTCATATGGAGTCTGATCCACCCACTGCCACTGCCCATTTCTGTAAGCAGATAAGCCTATGTAGTATTTTGTTTCATAGATGTTAGTAACTTTTTTTTTTGCCAAGTTGAAGAGGAACTCCTGGAAAAAAACACAATGTCCATGAGGGGCAGGATGGAGCCCAGGGAGGCATCAGGAGTCCCTGTGGGCTGGGGCTGGTGGCAGAGGGGACCTGGTGCTGCAGAGGTGCAGACAGGACATCCCCCCTCCCCTGCAGGACAAGCAGGGGCTCTGAGTCCCCTCCAGGGCCCAGCACCGTGTCTCTGGCTGCTGGGTCCCTCTCTCAGCCCTGTGCACCTACCTGCTCTGCCTTGCTGTTGATCACCACCAGCTGGGAGCCCATCCCAGTGCAGTTCTGCTCGCTCTCAGCCCATGACATGGTATCAGTGGACAGGAAATAGCAGTTTCTTTGAAATCGTCTCCAGCCCTTCGGGCAGCACATCCCTTCCACTGTCAGGGAAAAAATCCTGCTTTTGAACAAGATATGCTGTCCTTTATCACTGTGAGTTCAACATAGGGTCCAGGTGTTAGGAGTGGGGTTTGAACCCCGCCCTTAGTCTGGGCAGAGATAAATGCTCTCTTCTGCGCCCCACAAGTAAAGCTGCCAGCAGCCTGGCAGTCTCCTGTCACAAGGCCCCTGCCTGAAGGGGCCCCTTCCCCTTCTCTGTCTGTCCTGTCATGTCCATGCAACGTCTCTTTGTTGAGAGATGTGGTTTCTGCCTTACCCTTCTTGAGGAAACAAAATGGGAAGCAGTTGGCTTGCACTTCTCTGGAAACCCTTCCACTGGAAAAGTGTGGTCCATGCTCTCAGTTCATGCAGACTGAGAGACTTACAGCAAGCTGCTCTGACAGCCTTGATGCCACCACAGGCAGTTCCTTACACAGCCAGGTTATCTAAGAGATCTGCCTTATGGCCAGGAAGTCACATGGTAGAATAAAAAGCTGTAGTGTTGTATTTTTCCCCTCCCCTGTGTTTACCTTTCCAGGTCGGTCCCTCCTTCCCTGCCCCTAGCCCTAACCCCTCCCTCGGGTTTCTCCCATTGATTCTGTCACCCCAACTCTGCCCGTGTACCGCCCCTGTGCCCTGTGACCATTGGTCCGTGTGCTCTCCCTGCCCCCTTCGCCCTGGATAAAGGACCCTGCATGCCATGTGACTCACTCTCTTGCATTCTACCCTGCCTTGAGGCACCAGCCTCTGCCTGGGGGAACCATGCCATGTGCTGGCTCTCTGCCTTTGGGAGCCAGCACATGTGCTGGATCTGGGCTTCTGGGAGCCACCATGAAATAAAAGATCTTCTGCAGCCGCCACGCAGAGAT
Organism: Rhagologus leucostigma; assembly: GCA_013397725.1. Lineage (NCBI taxonomy): Eukaryota > Metazoa > Chordata > Aves > Passeriformes > Rhagologus > Rhagologus leucostigma. The sequence goes on from VZTD01003056.1 coordinate 595,169, forward strand.
CATTCTCGTCTCCTTTATCGTCACCGTGTTGCGGGGCTTCAGCTTTCCGGAGGATGCAAGGGGCAGCCTGGAAAGGCACGGGAAGCGGAACAGCCGCTCTCCCCGAGCAAGCCTCACTGCGCTCTCCGAGAAGGCTGTGGCATGCCATAACACCGCAGGACCTCACTCACCGCAACAAAAAGCCACAGGTATATTCTCACAAAACATGAGGCTGCGTGTGAACAGATCTGTGACCTGAGTTTGGGAACTTGCACTACAGGCATTCCATCACTCCACACTACCATCACTTCATGTGTAACTGCAGCTCAGCTCTCCAGCTATTTCAAACTACTTAACATCATCCTCCCTCCTCTGTCCCTCACACTGACCATGGTACTTGTGTGAACAAGCAGTGAGCCAGCACAGGGAGTGGAGCTGGATTGAACCAGCCTGTATAAAAGCACTTTCATCTAGATGAGTAGACCAGACTTGCATTAGAGGGGTTGTGTGATGGGAAGAAAGGCTGGTCAAACGCAGGTATGGGATGACCCACCCTCTTCCACTGGCCTGGAATATGTTTTCATAGCATCCTAAGTAAAAATGTTCAATACAGTGTCTTCTTCCCTCAATTCTCCAGATTCCTTCCTTAAAACAATCCACTTGTGACTGACAATGATATTCCCAACCTCAAAGGTTGAGGGGAAACCAGACTAAATTTTAGTGAAGTTCTTTGCGTTGCTTATGAGGCTCTCAGCAACACTCACTTTTGTCTGCAGAACTGCTGGGGACACAGTACCACTCTGTGGAATTCTGCAGGAGAGTCTTGTACTGGCCGTAGCTTCCATCAAGTAAAGCCACTGAGAAGAGAGGAAAGAGAAGGAAAGAGCTACTGTCGTCATTTCCACCTCATGCATGAGCAACCAGTGCTATCCTTCACCTTCTGCTTTAGAGCCCCAACAGAGACTCTATTATGTCAGCAAGCTATGAAACCTGGATTGAGCAAGGAGGTGAGGAGAGCAGGCCATTTCTCCCACTACCAGTTACTCCTTCCCTCGGATGAGCATCTCTCACCTCTGCAGGCTGAGAGACTCACTTTCCCAGTTGACAAAGCCGAATTAGAAATCCTCTGAGAATTGGGTCAGAAAAGGGACAAAGAAGTCATGGTACAAGCTAATAAGGGTGGAGAGGCCTGTTTTGGTGAAGGGCATTTGCCTGCTGGCAGAGAGACTAGGACATGGGGTTTCCACCTGACAAAAGGCAGTCACCTGAGCCACTCATCCCGAGGGAATTAAGAGACCCTGGAACCCACCAAGGCAGATGGTCACCAAGGCAGCTTTGATGGCAAGGGCAAAAATAAGGAAGACCCAGATGTTCAGCCAGGAGCAGCTTCTCTCTTCTGCTGGGGCTGCAAAACACAAAGCAAGAGTGGGAATGTCCCAGCCCAGAGTCAGGGGCAGGATAAGCCGGGGGGCTCCGTACCCCAAAACCCTGCTGGTCCCTTGTTCCAAGGACTGGGGAGCCCCACAGGTGCTGGAAGCAGGTCCTGCTGCCTGTCATTAGCAGTGGGTCAGACCCACAGAGCAGAGTAACACGGGGGCTGCCTTGAAGCTGCTTTTCATTTCCCTGTTTATCACAAATCCTGCCTGTACTCCACCCAAACCTCGCTCCCCCTTTGTCCTGTCAGACCTCCTTTCTCCTCAATGCATCTTCCTTGTTGCCCTCCATTACCCTTGTCTGTCACTGATTGCTCTTTCTGGACCTCCCTCCTCCTCCTCTCTCTTCAGAGCTTCTTTCTCTCACTACCTCTATTTTGGCTCTGTACCATGAGCCCCTTTCTGCAGTGGCACAGCCCCCCAACGGAGTGACTACCCAGCTCAGCATGTGCACAGCCAGACACACAGAAGGGATTGTTTCCACAGGGGGAAAAGGCACTCGGGGGCTCTTGGGAGAGCCCTGTCTGGGTTGTCCTTTGGGACACCAGAGATGGGAGCAGGGACTTGTGCTCAGCTTGATGCAGAGAGCTTTACCAGGGGAATCAGAGAAGGACTGCACCCTTCAGTCCCATTGTTTACAGAGAAACCCCTGAAGGGCACAGCAGACCCCGGTCTGCCTGGACTTCCATTCCCCCTGGCTCTAGGAAAGAGGTCATTCTGCCAGCCTGGGCACTGCCCAGTCTCTCATCTGCTGTTTTGCTCTTGTCCTAAGCCCCATCTCCTGGTAGGAGTCTGGCCACTGTACCATGCCCAGGATCCATCCCAGCCCTGTCTTTTCCCCAAATCCTCCTTCTCCTACAGAAGGACAGAAAAGAAGGAAGTTTTGGGGGTTACCTGCAGTTCCAGGACTGACTCTTCCTTGACGATTCATCATCTCTACCACAGGATCACTCTTCTCCAAGGGTCTCCGCTACCACTTTGGCCACAAACAGCCTTCCTCCTGCACAGGACACCTCCCACACTGGTGAGGAGCCTTCATGGGCTCTGGTCTGGTGGGCAGAAAAAGCCATATCCTGGGTGTACCCCACAGCACATGGAGATAGGGGAATTTTCATCATTTCCCTGCCAGGATATTTCAAAAGATGCTCATTGCAACACAGAAACTCACCAAGGAAAAGGAAAACAAATGAAGGGGAGCATCACTGCAGCTCAAACAGTCTCCCTTTGCACAGCCTCAGGCAGTTTCCCAGGATGTGCACGGCCTTCCCTCCCTGGTGCTTGCTCTTTGCTGTCGAGGGACCGTGTGTGTGAAAATACATACACTGGCAGGTACGTTTGGCATTTGCTAGCAAAGGGCTAAACCCACTGAGCACAGCCTGCAAAAGGGAGCCAAAAATGACAGGAAAGCGTATCTGTGACTCAGTCTGGGCAGTGCCCACGTGCATCCTGAGCCCAGAAATCCAGAGCACAACAAAGAACATGCCAATGCTGGTTTTAACTAATTCCTTTGGAAGAGAGGATGGAGTTTGGGGAAGAGGGGTTCAATATGCTCTGTCTTTGTGGGGCTGGAGGCCAGAAAGGATCACTGGATGGTGCCAGAGTCTTCCCTGCATGACAGATCAGGAATTTTGCCTTGGTCATGACTACAAAAGCTGCAGCCATACTTGGGAGTTGTAACACTTCCCAAGGAGACTTGGATGAAATCCTGCAGGATCATGTCACTAAAGATGTCCCTAAGGATAAAGAATCCCTACCAGATCCCAATGTCCTCTGAATGGACTGAAATGGGAACACAGCCTTTGGTCTTGTTCCATCAGCTGGTTTCTCCCTGTGGAGAGGCATGCATGGGTGCACTGACACAGGAATGGGAGAGCTCATAGCAATAGCACAGGCATTTCAGCTGAAGCATCAGAAGGTCAGGGCACAGAACTGCTTACAAGTGAGGACAAGCCTGAACTCTCTGGAGAAGAGATCCTCTGATTCTGTTATTTTGTGCACCACAGGCTGCAGGCAGGGTCAGACCCTTCATTTCTTAACACATTTATGTAACTAATGCTCACGAGCTCTCACACTGCATAAAAACACATGCACATGAATTGTGCAACCTCCAGTCTCCCACCACCACCCCAGGAAATGCAGCTGCAAGAACACATCCCGTTTGGGGAAGCAGGGGTTCCCCAGTCCCACGTGCTTCCTGCTGGAGATGGAGGGTTCCTGTGTACCCACACCTCTTCCAGCAGCCTGCGAACCACAGGTGAAAGCACAAGGTCCCGTTGTCACCCTGCAGGACTGTGGGTCTGTGCCTGCTGCACTCCTCGCTGCCGTGAGCGAGGTCACCCACGGCACTCAGCTGCCAGGGAGCTTCTTACAGACAGAGGTGGCCAAGTTGCAGAGCACCCTGAGCTCGATGGCCACTTCTTCCCGCTTCTCTGTCCTCTCTCTGTTACAATGTTCTTGCTTCTTCTAAACTTTGTTTTCAGACTGTTTCTTCCCTATCTCAGAAGCCTTTCCCTGATGCCCTGGTTACTGTTACGGTGGTGGTCACCTTCTTCTTTAACAGCAGTGGTCTGGGGGCAAACACCCCCTCAAGTAGTTGCAGGTATTCAATTCACACAGCTGTTTGCATTCGCCCTCCTATTTTATCACGTGCTGCTATCCAGGCCATCTGACCAACATGAAGTGGGATGGGTAAGGCTGGAGAGGGTTCCAAGTATAAAGAACAGCAAGTGTGCTCGTGTTCAGAAAAGAACTTGGTGAAGGAAGTTCTCTCTTTCTCAGTAGTTGATGGCAGTTTCTCCATCAACCTGAATCCCCTGGGCAGTCCTGCTTCCCAATTGTCTTGAATTCCAAATGATTTGAAGGGAAAGACTTATCTGAAACAGTGACATAAGGGAAAGCAGCCCGGAAGGAAATACTAACAAAGCAAAAGGCAGAAAACACGGGAGAAGTGCTTCCAGCAGGGACTATACAGGAAGAGAGAATTAATCCCAGGTGGAGGTGTTCCCACTGTGCCCGGTTGCTTTGCCCTCTCACAGCCTGAAGACCAGCCCCACAGCCCTGAGCCCCAGCAGTGTGTGAGGGGGGCAGCTCACAGAGCAGCTGTCAGGCTCAGCAGCTTGTGCTGCAGTTTCTGACCTTTGTTTCCAGCAGTAAAGTATAACAATCCAGGAGGGCTCTGGAGGATCCTTATGATGGAGCTTCCTGAGGGAGGTTGTGGAGGACCCAAGGATGAGATCGTCTGTGCTGGATCTCACACTCAGCAATGAGGCTGATCTGTTGGGGATGTAGAGGCTGAGGTCCAGCTTGTCTGCAGTGATTCTGACATGCTGGGATTCAGAATCTTGTCAATCCTTGCAGGGAACCATGAGGTCCAGGACATGAGGTCTCAGGGCTCAGATGGACATAGAGGTGGACTCTTCCAAATCCTGATTCATCCCAAACTCCCGAAATGAATCACCCTTGTTCTCCTCCTGCTCTGCTCCCATGGGCATCACTCCTACATGGAATCCTGCCTTCTTCCTACAGCCAAGGTGACAGGGCCGCATCCAGACCTGTCAGCGGCTGCTGCTCACCACAGGCTGACCCTGGGAGTGGACACCCAGCAGAGGGACCTGCTGGTCAGCTCTGTCCTTCAAGGGCTGTGCACCTTCAGCTGGCTTCACCACTGCAGGCCTAACCCTCCTGTGCCGGGATGGCCCTTGTCTGGAGGAGGGACAACAGGAAATCTGCTCCTTGTCCTGCTTGTGTGCTAAGAGTTATTGCAGAGGGGAGGCCTAAAGGGGAGTCCTGCATGGCAAAAGCCAGAAACGCTCGGGAATGGTGCTAAAGACCCCAGACAAGGCGGGCCTTTCCAGCCAGTGGCAAGCCCAGCACCCCAGGCTGAGTTTGGGAGGAGCTGTGCCACTGCAGAGCATGGTTTCTGGGCTGCAGATGGAGAGGTCTTCACTTGCAGGGCCACATTGAATATGTGTAAACAGACATTTTTTCTGCTAGCAGGCTTTCATCCTGCTGCAGCCAGGAAGGGGAACAGGACCAGGCAGCTGTTTGAATTGGAGTCAGTGCTTTCTGCCTGTGCTGATTTGTGTGGGTTTTTGCATCTATACGTCCTGTTTCTTCCCTATGTCCCTAGAAATGTACATACTGTCCCTACACACTGTGTCTCACTGCTGCCTGGAGCTGTGCATGTGGACCTGCAGCCACCACGCACTGCTGTTCATACAACTGCTCCCACGGGATTAGGAAGCCAAATCTCCTGGGCACCTTGTCTCTAGTACGAATTCCCCTCTCTCTCTCTGGGACGCAGAGAGGATTCACTTTCATGGGTAGGACGCACAGACAGACGCACAGAGGCGCACAGACAGGAGTTGCACATCCAGTTGCACTCTCTGTGGGGAGCTGGCACTGTTTGGTCAGGGAGGCTTAGGCACAGGATGTTTCCTGAGGAAAGAGAAGTGAGGACACAGGAGGCAGGAAGTGGGAAGGGGTGGAGTAAAGGGAGATCCGTGGTGCCCAGTGGTCTGCAGCAGGACATGAAGGCAATAGGCAGTGAAGTTCTGGATGGGATGTCATGTGCAGCAGGAGCTCTGCCTCTTCAGCCTCTTCTGCAGCATGATCTGGCCTGGGCAGGCATGCCCTTGCAGGTGCCACTGAGGATTTGGCTTTCCAGGAATGCTGCTGCCTCAGGTGAGCCTGGAATCAGCTGTGAGTCGGGAAGAGGACTTCTTCCTCCAGGTGGCTCTGAAGGCCCAGTGTGGATTGTTTCTCCTATGGCAGCAAGTGCAAAGGGAGGGCCACAAAGATGAAGGCAATGAGGATAGAGACAGAGGGTTGGAGCACAAGCTGAAAGAATTGGGATTGTTCAGCCTGGGAAAGAGGAGATTCCAAGGCGGTCTTATAGCAGCCTTCCAGGAGGCTTTGAAGAAGGTTGGAGAGGGACTTTTTACAAGTGCATGTAGTGATGAGGCAAGGGGGAATGGTTTTAAACTGAAAGACAGCAGGTTTAGAGTAGGTAGTAGGAAGAAATTCTTTTCTGGAAGGGTTGTGAGGCACTGGCACAGGTTGCCCGGAGAAGCTGTGCATACCCCATCCCTGGAAGTGTGCAAGGCCAGGCTGGATGGGGCTTTAAGAAACCTGCTGTAGTGGAAGGTGTCTCTGCTCATGACCTAGAGGTTGAAAACAGATGATCCTTAAAGGTTCCATCCAACCCAAAGCATTCCATGATTCTAGGACTATACCTCTGCAGCTTNGTTGCCCGGAGAAGCTGTGCATACCCCATCCCTGGAAGTGTTCAAGGCCAGGCTGGATGGGGCTTTAAGAAACCTGCTGTAGTGGAAGGTGTCTCTGCTCATGACCTAGAGGTTGAAAACAGATGATCCTTAAAGGTTCCATCCAACCCAAAGCATTCCATGATTCTAGGACTATACCTCTGCAGCTTAGAGATGGGGGAAAAAAGAGATACAGAGACACAGCACAGAGCATTTCTTCATTGGTCTGATATTGTATTTCCTCTTGTGTAAGAATTCAGAATTTGTTCAGCAAAACCAGGACAACTAGAGGACATTCTGTGTGTGACTCAACAAAAGCAAACACCTCTGCTCAAGGAGATGAAGGACGTTGCATCTCTGGACATCTGTCTTCCATTCCTGTGTCTTCCTCCTGGAGAAGTCCATCTCTTTTCAGCCAGTGGCTGCTGGACCCACTCAGAGAGAAGAGGACACAAGAACACAGGACCTGCTTTGATGAGCCTGAGCCCTGCTGTGTTCCCTGAGCCACTACGTGCTCTGGGGATGCTGGACAAAGCTCATTTCACTTCCACACACGTGGTCCCACCCAGCACAGTGTAGATGTGTTCAGGCTCCCCAACCCTCCCAGCACAGCCAGCACTGTTCCCAGCTCGCTGCTCAGCTCCCAGCTTTACTCAGGACAGGGATAGGGTATTTCAATCACACAGTTACTGCCGCAGCTTCGCAAATCCGATGATGCTCCAAACTTGATTTGACATTGTTCCAGTTTTTGGGACTTTTTTCAGGCACATGCATTACAGTGCAATTCTCATCTGGGCCACTACTTGGTTCTCCTTGCCGCCAGAACCTGGGACAGAGACAGGCTTGTTACTCACCAGCATGCACTGTAAAGACCTGCTAGAAAAGGCCACAGCGGAATGCAAGACTTGAAGGGAAGAGACAGAAATTCCCAATGCTGATTCATGGACAGAAGCAGTGCCCTTCCTCCCACTCCATATTCCACTGGCACCAGTGTCACGTGGAAACCTGCCTCCTTCCTACAGCCTTCCAGCACAACAGGGCCCTGTTCCATTCTGCTGGTGGGGAACTGACTGCCATCACTCACCCCACGCACTTCACACCCAGCAGAGGCCCGTGTTGGCCTCCAGGGCAAGTTTGTCCTCCAGAGGACACAGCGAGGACAATCCTGATGCTCTCTTCCTGTGCCCCATCTCTTTCCCAGCATTTCAGCACAGGCCATTCCTAGTGTGTATAAGTGCAGTGAATGGAGGTCAGGCTAGTCGGGTCATCGGGGTTCTGAAGGGTTCTTGCTGCTGGCAAGCTGCAGCTTTTTCTATGCCTACTGCATTGATTTCCAGGTCACAGGCAGTTAATTCCTAACCAATAACCAGCACAGACGGGGCCATGTGAACCTGGTGTCCCACACAGCCCTCTTCTGCTGCATCTTTCATCTCTCACAAGGAAGCATGGTGAGAAGCCCCCTCTCATGCATCAGCAAAACCTCTCACATCTTCCCTACTTTTTTCCCTACCAGGGGTCACACCAAACACTCTTCATCCAGAGATACTTACACTGCTGTCACATTATATGGAGCCTTGTCCACCCACTGCCAATGGTCCATCTTCTCCTCAAACAGACCAATGTAGAAATTCTCTTTTTTTGGATCTCGTTTTATCTGCTCAGAGAGGAAATCCTGGCAATCAGAGAGAGATCACAATGTCTGTGAGGGGCAGGACGGGGCCCAGGGAGGCATCAGGAGTCCCTGTGGGGTGGGGCTGGTGGCAGAGGGGACCTGGTGCTGCAGAGGTGCAGACAGGACATTCCCCCTCCCCTGCAGGACAAGCAGGGGCTCTGAGTCCCCTCCAGGGCCCAGCACCGTGTCTCTGGCTGTTGGGTCCCTCTCTCAGCCCTGTGCACCTACCTGCTCTGCCTTGCTGTTGATCACCACCAGCTGGGAGCCCATCCCAGTGCAGTTCTGTGCACTCTTATCCCAATTCATCTTATCAGCGGACAGGAAATAGCAGCTTCTTTGAAACCGTCTCCAGCCCTGTGGGCAGCACATCCAGCCTCGCTCTGCACAGGGAGAGGACAGAGAGATGAAGGCTACTAACAAGAGATGGTGATTGCAAAGATCCAACTTTTCCAGGGACAGTGCTCATGCTCTCCTTAGTGACTCTTCCTGAGAGAAAGTGCTTGAAAAAACAGGGATAGTACAGACATTTCTTCCCATTGCTTTGGGGTATGACCGGTGAGCTTTGTGTACCCAAAGCTGTGGTGGTCCTTGTAAGGGGATCTCAGGTCTCGACAAGGGTCTTCTGGTGATGTGGTTTGACTTGTCCTGGTACAGCCTCCTTTAGGCCTTTAGCCCCAAGGACGAGGGGACATTGCAAGTACTGACCTGTGCCTTGTGGCACTGCTGAGATGCACTTCCACTCCGAGAACTGCTGCTGCAGGGCTGTGGGCCTGTCACTGCTGTGGCAGAAGGGAACCACTGCAAAGGGAGAGGAAAGGTGGCAGGATTACCCCTTCCTCCCAGCTCCTTGCACAGCATCTCTGGCCTTCGCTCTCCTTGCACCATTTCCCCACCAAGCACTGTCCCACCTGCCACCTCCTCAGGCCCAAGCAAGTGGCACAGCTGCCTTCCCAGCCAGAAAGAGACCGTCTTCAAGTCAGACAGCACAAGCACCACGGGAAGCACATCCCCCTGAGGACATGCCACACACGGCAGGACTGATCCCACCCAACCACAGCCGCTCTGCCATGCACATACCTACAGTCCAGCTGCCCATCTACAACACAGCCCTTCAGTCTCACAGTTTGTCTCTTCCTAAACTAGACGTCAGCAGTCATTTGGAGGAGTCACCCGTCAGCTGGGCCTATTCCATCAGCAACAGTCCAGCTGAAGGTAATCACATACACCTGGAGCTGTTGAAATCAGGCTGGAGCATAAACTCCTAGGGTTTACTAACCGCCAGGGGAATAATGCACTGTTGGTGACAGCCCACACTGACAGCCCCAAGGGCTTACTAGTAACTCAGACACTCAGGAGTATTGATTAGAATCTGATCAGGCTGTGCTTAGCAATACAGATGTCTGTTTTTATCAAGCATTTCATTTAGAAATATTTTTACTTGTGAGCAGAACAATCATAGTGGTCCCAGTGCCTGCTTAGTGAATTGCTGTAATGGAAGAAGGCTCAGAAGAGATGGGCAAGGGTGATGCCTGGCTGAGCACCCCTGTTGCCAATAAACATGACATTATCGCTACACAGGGGGGCTGAGAAGAGAGTTGGCTTTTGGTTTAGTTCAGCTGATGGAATTGAGTAGCTGTGGAAGTGTTCATCCCTGTAGGGATCAAAAAGAGTGTAGTGTCTTCCTCAGTTAGCCAAACCAGCACAGGGCCAGTGTATACCTTAGTCCAAAACAGTGTAAGTAACTGAATGACTAACAAAAACATACCTGAAGAAAGCAATGGACTGAGCTGGCTTTAAGTCCCCTATTTTGTCTTGGTATTTGGAAACACTCAATGTCTTGATGTCAAGCACACTGCAGAACTATGTCCAATTTTTGGCCCCTCATAACGAGAAGGATATTGAGGTGTTGGAGCATGTCCAGAGAAGGGCAATTGAGCTGGGGAAGGGTCTGGAGCACGAGTCCTATGAGGAGCTGCTGAGGAAGCTGGGGGTGTTTACCCTGAAGAAAAGGAGGCTCAGGGGTGACCTTATTGCTCTCTATAACTCCCTAAGAGGAGGTCGAAGCCAGGTGAGGTTCAGCCTCTTCTCCCAGGTAACAACCAACAGGACAAGAGGAAATGGTCTGGAGTTGTGCCAGGGAAGATTTAGTTTGGATATTAGTAAAAGCTTCTTCACTGAAAGGTGGCCAGGCATTGGAACAGGCTACCCAGAGAAGTGGTGGAGTCACCATTCCTGGTAGTGTTCAAAAGATGTGTACATGTGGCGCTTGGAGACATGGTTTAGTGGTGGGCTTAGCAGTGGTTGGTTAATGGTTTAACTACATGACCCGACCTGTCTTTTCCAAAATTAATGATTCTATGATTCCATGCTTGTATGACCAGCAATTAAAATAATGTTTGTATTGTGATCCATCTGTGCATTGCAATGGCCACTCTCTGCTATGTGCAATTTGTACTGGTGTTTCATTTAAATGCTCTATCACTCTGCTAAACCAAAATCCTATGTAGCATCAATTAACTTGGATTAGTACATTTTCATTAAAAAAATTAAACTTTCCATGTGTATCAGAAGGTATCGGATGCTAACATCCCAGCCGAAAACTCCCCAACCATTTAGATGAGTACTGTGAAAGGTTATCCATTTGGGAACAAAGCAATACAAACTTCTGGGACACAGACCCTAATGGCAGCAAAAGGAAAAGCAGTGATTTATCGTAATAAGATGCCTCTTCCAGAATCCATCGTCGTTATTGACAATTTGTGTAAACATGTCATGAGTTATCTTTAACAGAAAATGCGAATGAAAGAGTGATCACAATCTCGACAAACAGCATGTCCAGGAATAACTTCTAATGAATTATTTTGTAATCAACCCTAAAAAGTTGTGAGAGTTAATTAACTGCACTGTTCAGTTAATCCTGGAAATGCCAGGACTGTGAGAATCCATTTTTTCCACTAGGACACAAAGCATATCCAAGCACTTAGAGAGCCTAAGCGCAGAGTCAGCTGCCTGTATAGACACCTGTGCTTCTGTCTCCACTTTTTCCCATCTGCCAAATATAACTGAGTTCTTTTTGTGGGCAATGAAGGTAGAGAATTGTTCCACAGTTCCAAAAAGTCCATGCAAGATTGGAATGCACAATCTGGGCACACTGACAAGGCCTCAGGGTAAACAGTGGAAGATTTTGGGGATGTACGCAGACGTATACGAAGTTAGGGCAGGAAAACCTGAGACCTTGCACAAAGCCCAGACAACCATGAAGTTCTGAAAATTGCCATGCTTTAAGTAGGGCTATAGTCTAGAGACTTCCAGAAGCCCCTTCCCACCTAACTCTTTCCGTCATTCTAAGAAAGAGGATGGGTGTAACAGAACCACCTGGCACAGTGCTGGGGTAGCCCTAGCTCTCACATAGCACCAGGCCATAGCATCTGGTTTGGCTGGTCTGCAAGAGAGAGGTTTGTGTGATGTTGCAGCCGTGCCCTTAAATCCCCAATGTTTAAGTAGTCAGGAAAGATTTTGTTCCTAAACATACCTTTCAAATGTCTAACATTTGAGTTTTCTGTGCCCAGGTGTTGGTGGTAGTAAAAGCCCCCTCTGGTTGGAAGACATTTCCCTCTGGGCTCAGATTTCTCTGCTTTTCTCCCAGCACTCCCCCCAGACCTCTCCCTTGTAACCTCCTGCACATACTCACCCAGGAGGACGACAACAAGGGCAATGCACACCAAGAGGAGCAGCAGTGAGATCAGCCATGGCAGCCAGAGTGGGTATTTCTGGGAATGGTGCTCAGGCTTCTTTTTCTCAGGAGGTACTAAAAGTGAAGGAACACACCAAACAAAACACCGCAGTCAGCTATGGGTCTGTCAGTCCACAGTCCGCATACCAAGGATGTACTACTCAAGGGAGAGCTCCTCAAAAGAAAGCAAAAGAAGTTTCATTTCTGATGTGGAAATTACATGGTTTGGGAGAAGGGCAGACTGGGACAGAGCAGGGGATGTCAGTGGTTTTTGGAGAAAGTCAGACTCAGTGTGTTCCCAGCCCAGCCAGTGAACCAACAATGACAATTGTTAGTGTTTGGGGGTGAACCTTTCACAGGGCCTCAAAATCTGCAGTGAAACAATGTCTTTCTAGATTGAGCCCAAAGCTGCCAAACGCAACATTGCTCAAACCATGATACTTGAGACATACATGGGAAGATTTCATGTTGACTTCTTCACAGAAAACTTTTTCTGCCTGCTTCAGTTCCTTCTTAGTTTTTTGGACTTCTGTGCAGAAGGTTGGTGTAATCTGAGTGAGGATGGGAGACAAAAAATGCGCAAGGCTATGATGGCACATCATCATTGGGAGATTAAAAGATATATTTTTCCCTTCCATCTCTGCTTTCCAAGTCAGGGTTCAGAGATTTGCTGTAATAAAACTAGGTTGTGCTAGGCTGGATATTTGGGAAGACCAGAGGGCTGTGTCCAGCAGCCTGAGTAAAGTACTCAGATTAAGACTTGCCAGGACCTGACTTTTGTCTAGAGGGATATTGCCAGTACTGAGGAGGTTTGGGAGCAGGCAGGAGAGTGGGTCACAGGGAAGGAGAAGCAAACACTTGTTAGGGGATTGTTCTAGCTTGTGGCAGGTACACAAGCTGGGGCAAACAGGAGGATAGAAAGACACCAGCACTCACTGCAGGACAGGAGTAAAGAAGTTTTGGGAGAGACTGATATTAATTATAAGATTTAGAGAGCCTTCACTTGTTGCTCAGCATGAAACCCTCAGGTCTGTCAGCAGCAGTTTGTGCCTGCCAGACATGCCTAGTAAGCAAGACTGTCAGAAACCTGCTCTTTGTGGAAGCCTTCTGACTACTTCCCAAAGGCTTGGGAGAGACTGCTACAGCAAGACAAAAGGCATCATCTTTCATTATCTGGAGAGAAAACATGAGTAGAGAGACAAGATCCAGGTTTCCCTGGTCAAATCATGTTTTTCTAGCCAGAGTTTTTGCCTTGGTGAAAACAAGAAACTGGCTCATGATCTGGAGTCCAGCCACCTGCTGCGGACAATAGCTCTAACCAGTCCAAAGGATTTTTTTGATATGCAGCACATCCAGAGATTGACTGTTCAACCCGTGCCCAGTCAGACCTGAGCATCCCACACTCAGGTGGCACAGGGAGCACTGCATGCTGTACACCTCAGCAACACAACTGAAGTGCAGTAATCTTGTGCACACTTGGTGGGTTGAGCTCCCTGCAAAATGTTTCCACAGTTGGTCTGTGCTCTGTAACGTGTCCAGCATGATCCCAGCACAACAGACTTGATGTCTTTGGAATAATCATTTGAAACACAATGGGGAACTTCCACCACCCCCACCTCACCACAATGGAAATGCTAACTATATCCAGAACCAGCTAATCCTGGTGCACTGAAAACAGTGAGCTTTCAGGTCAGACAGGACTATGTACACTCTTTATTTCCATGACTCATGCCTCAGAGCAGGCAAGGAATAACCTGGAGCTGATGACTGCTCTGTTTGGGACTGTAAAACTGAGGTGAAGCTGTAAATAGGCAAGCTAATATCCTTGGGTAGCGGTAATTATTTATTTAATTTTTAACGAATTATTATTCATTGATTTATGCACACATACTTTTACTGTCCTGGAACCTGCTGTTGTGTAGTGTCCTGTATGTCAGGGCAGAAGCAGTGAGCCTTACACAGAACATCTCTACGGGTTCCTACTTGTGGCATAATGCCTACAGAGTACACACTAATCAGAATATGCTTTAAATTTGCACAAAGTCTAGTAAAAGAACCATTTTACCACTGTAATTTTTAATAGGAGAAAAAAATTGTTTGTTTGGTGTGTTAATTGTTTTTCAGGAGCGGAAGACATCAATTACAGAGGTGGATCTCCCTCCAGATCTTAAATAATTCTTCTTCTGTGTATTCGACCATGTTCACGTTTTGGGTCTCTCTTCTCCAAGGACCATTTCTCAATCAGCCATGGACAATGGGGTTATGTTTCTGCAGCCAGTACCACTTCTCATGAAGCTGCAGAGTACACCTGACTGCTGTACTGTAAGCAGGCATGTTGATTCTTTACTCCTACCCTCTCCACAAGCAGCAATCTGTAGTCTCAGAGGCAAGAGCAGCCAGGTCTTGGGCTTATTTGCTGCCATTTGCTGCTTTGGGAGTCCTTCCACCCTTGTGACAGATCAGATTGTTTGTAATAAACCACAGTCTCTACTGTTGGTACTCAGCATGGTCCAAAAATGACTCTTTAAAGACTATCTAACACGTAGGGGACTGAGGGAGCCCAAATACATTCCTTACTGAATGCTCACTGGAAACCTACTGTTTGTCCTCCCGATAGTCATCCTTGTTCATGTTGCAACTCCAATTCACCTTTCCTATTCGAGACATTCCTCGAGACTCTTATTTCAAAGCTCCTTCAGTCTCCTGATCATTTAGCTCCTTTTTCTCACCAATCCATCAAGATCAAGTAGGAACCAGAGTCACAGAAGGAAAAATCTCCATCCCCTCTTCTTCAGCTCTGCTGCCTCCAGCTCCCTTTCTCCCAAATAACCCATTCATTCCTTACCTTTGACCACTGGAGCCGGTGATCCATTTTTGAACTTCACCTCAGCATAGGTGATTTCTGATGCCATTTAATCACAGTGTGACCCTGTCCTTAGTTTTGCCACGTAAAAAGTGGTCCTTTTAGGTCCTTGTTTCCAGAAGATGACACCAATAGGTTACTGATCCTTTCCCATCTGTTCATTCACCCTCTGCCCATCAAAGAAGGCTGTGCTGAACACTGGAAGCACTGGCAATAACTTGAGAATTCCTGGGAGCTCAGAAATGCTCTGAAGAGATTTTCAGTTTTTTAGCCCAGGAAATCAGCCCTGGCACTATGGAAGCTCTTGAGACATATAAAAAAAAAACAACCTAACAACTGAAAAGGAAGTTGCACTCCTTCCCCATACCAGATTCTCAGCTGACGGCTTCCTTTTCAAGACATTCGTATGGTTGTTTTTTATTCCTCTTTTTAACTTTCTGCTTAACTATCTCCCCTTCCCATATTTCATGCCTTTCTTCCTCTGTTAGTAATTCTACCATTGCTCTCACTTTTGCAGCTATCACAGGTCTTAGCCCAGTTTAACCTGCAGTCCAGTACAAAATGCACTCTGCCCTACTTGTCCCTTGTGGTTAAGCTGCATTTGCTACATCAAATGGTGCAGCTATGTCTCATTCTTCGAAGTCAGTCCCAGTTGGAAGCTAGCACTAGAACAAATCTCAGCCTAGGAAATGTTCCTGTAGAAATGAGACTGGGGAGTTGCAGCCTTAGGCAGAGCAATAAAAATAATCAGACGGTTGATATATCCAAGAAGAAACAGAAGGATCAGGCTGGGGTCAGGGAGGAGAACAAAGAAAGTGGAATTTAAAAAGAAATTATGTTGATGGTCTGAGAGATTATCAGGAAGGGTACACACACAGAAACTTTTCTATTAAAACCTGATTCACAGCCTGTGGAAGATCAGAGCAGTGATTGCTTCAGGCTCCACTTCAGAGCCTGAAAAGAGATGGTTTACATTTTTCTGCTACTTTTCCAGCACTGTCATTTATCTCCCTTATCTGCTTTCTGGTAAAGACCTCTGATATTACCTTGGGCTAAGTGTCAGTGTTTAGTCTGATTTCAAGCTGGAGCAGATCTTGAAAGGAGACAAGGGAAAGGGCTGCTGAGATACAGTCTAAATCAGACTTCTGGGAACAGATGCTTATAAGTCAGGCAGGGTAAGAAGGGTTCAGTCAGCAGATAGGACTGAGGTTTGGGTAGAAGGGACCTTCAAAGACTATCTTCTCCAGCCCACCTGCCATGGGCAAGGACATCTTTCACTACGTCAGGCTGCTCAAAGTCCCTTCCATCTTGGCCCTAAACATTTTCAGTTAAGGGGAATCTGCAGCTTCTCTGGGCAACCTGTTCCAGTGTCTCAGCGCCCTCATTGTAAAGAATTTCTTCCTTATACCTCATCTAGATTTGTCTTTTTTCAGTTTAAACCCCTTACCCCTTATCCTACCACTACGGCTGCTATTAAAAGGCCTCTCTCCATCTTTCTTATAAGCCCCCTCTAAGTACTGAAAAGCCACGACGAGGTCTCCAAAACAACCAGAAGGAAGAAGCTGGTTAGTTTGGCTAGCTGGAATTCCCTTAAGGCAGAGCAGAATGAAATGCTCACAGGGCATCCCGAGAGCACAGAGGATACACAGAGCAGAGCTAGAGTTGAGATAGGTCAGTAGTAGGAAGAACATGCACCAGACAACAGAGAACAATGTGGCAGAAGGTCAAGGGAATCTGAACACAGATTATGGAGAACTGTCCCTAAACAGAGTGGGGCATATGTAAATGGATGTCTTTACCAAGGACCCTCCTCATGTCTTGTGTGTCCTGAGCTAACTTTATTTCTCCTTTATGTATCGTGTGCAAAGAGGGTAACTTTTACATAAGAATGAGAACAGCTGCAGGAGAGAAGCTCGGTTCCTCAAGAGGATGCATGTTGCCTGCTTCTCTTTCCAACATCCTTCCAGCACTATCCTTTGTCTTCAGGCTTGGCCCTCTCACCGGAATTAAGCCTCCCTAAGTGTCTGCTGAAATCTAGTTAAGCCCTCAAATTTCTTGTTGAGAATTCAGAGCAATCCTCTGCATGCTTCCCCCTGTCCCCACCCAACAAAGCCTCAGCAGACCCAATCTCGTGAGGAAAAAGCTTCCTGGCAGGGTTTTTCAAGATTTCCACTGTGAAGAAACAGGAAACATAATCAGCACACAGAGGAGGAAGTTACAGAGCAGCTTCATGAGCTTTTTCCATTGAAACACATCTCCAAACATAGCTGAGGCATTTCAAATGCAAATTCAGGCTCTAGCTGCTCTTCTTATTAGATTACATTAGACTGCACTCAAACATCAGTAGACAGCTCAATTCTTCTTTCTCAGCCATCAGAGTTGTTGCTTGCTGTCAAAATTAAACCCTGAATCATATTTTCATAGGATGCAGTGCTGAGCCAATGTGTAACAATAGTTAGGTGATACTCCTGAGGGAAAAATTCGTCCTTTGAATTTAGTATGCACTGATGGCATGTAAACGAGTGGGAGATATGAACAACTGGACCCTGCAGTTAGCTGTGGTGCTGAAAAAATAATTAAAAAACCAAACTTGCCTAAAACCCCCAAGACTCACACTTTGCTGCCTTGCAGTCCCACTGCTGTTCCTCAGTTACTCCCTTCCCCCTCCTCCTGTGTTCTGCTCACTCCCTTGTCCTTCCACAATACCTGTGTTTCCCCACAGATGTCTTTCAGCTCAGCCCTACCCCACGCTGCCAGGTGCCTCCCACGCTCTCAGCTCCCACGTGCCTCACAAGCCCCAGCTCCTTTCTGGGACTCCCACAGTCCTGCTTTCCCTCCTTACTTGTGCTCCAGCTGCTGGTTGCTCTGCCTGCTCCATGGGCAACATTTGTCCCAAAGAGAAGGCAGCAGAGGCACTAACGCTCTTTCTCCCCTACCTGTCAATGAGGTTTGAATAAGGTAGCATCTGCAAGCCTTTCACCCCACAGCCAGCATCACCCTATCTAGCAAGCAGATCCCTGTGAGCAGAGGAAACAGTGCCATTGCACATGCACTACTTCTTTAGAAAATCCAGCTGAAGCTATTAAGTTAAATTCTAATTTATCAGCAAAGAGTAGGACTCGAATCCTAAAGCTGTGACCCCACACATCCAAAAGAAATCCCATTTTTAAGTTGAGCACAGCTGTGGTGGAAGCTGCAGGGAAGTGAGACACTTCTTATAAGCCAGTTTGAATAGAAGGGCAGTTGAGGGAATTGAGCTGAAGGCTTGCGAGTCTTCACAAGTGACATGGAGGTTACAGAGGCACATCACACTGGCCTCCCAAATACCTAGACCCTGTTTAGAAGATTTGACAAAAGGCAAAATGAAGCTGACATGACTAAAATGTCTATCCAAAGGGATTATCAGTATGCATTTTTCAAAAAGCTGACCTTGCATCCAAATGAGGAAAATTGAAAAGAGCGTGACCTCCAGTAAGTGCAAAACCATAACAAAGCAAAGGTCTCAGAACTTCCTTGAACCCTTTATATTTTATATATTGCCTTGAGGGCAACTGAAGAGCAAGGTATACAATAAGCAGTCAGAGAGAACAAGGACATCAAAACAAAGCTAAATTAATTATTTGTCACAACGGAATAAATTGGTGAAATTCACACACAAGAACCCTGTTTCGTGGGGGACTAAACCAAAGGATCTGTCCAAAATAAAAGTGATTGTGCAAAAGGTACGGAATTAGCAGGTCTGGGCAAGATGGTCCCAGGGATTCTCAGGAAATTCAAAGATGAAACAGTTGCTAATAGCAGTGGGTGGCCTATTGCCTTAAACTATCTTTTAATCAACAAACCCCTGGCAGGCAGGGAATATATCAAAGAAGGGGAAGGGGAGAAGTCTCAGGGAGATCTGGGAAGTTAAAGGTTTGACATCACTAGTGGTCAGGTTAATATAAAAAAAAGAATGAATTAACGGACATGTGTATAAGTATGATGTACTTTGGGGAGAGTCCATATAACCCTTGTAAGGAAATCCTGCCTCTTGTAGGTCTTTGCCTACAGTCCTGGCATCACCTGCTCTCACAGCACTTCTAGCTAGCACAGTCTTCCAAGTCACTTAGATAAAAGCCTAAACCAAATCCAGGCTTTATGTCCCCGCACCTGGATGAGAAGAGCATCAGAAGTGAATATATGCCACCTTCTTGGGTCTTCCCTCTCCACACCACCTTGCTCCTCCCTCAGAGATTAAGGCTGTGGAGCAGAGCAGTCAAGGGAAGAGCATAAAAAGGCACTGGAACATGGAGAATGGGAACCCAAGGCATTGAGCAGTTAATAAGCGATGTCAGATACCACATCAAAGGGTTCAGGCAGCAAGAGCTTCTTGAGAGCTCTTGAGGGATTTGGCTGCTTAGAGAGCATCTAGCCATAAGTGACCCCGTTGTGTA
Source organism: Rhagologus leucostigma (assembly GCA_013397725.1). NCBI lineage: Eukaryota > Metazoa > Chordata > Aves > Passeriformes > Rhagologus > Rhagologus leucostigma. The sequence continues at coordinate 614,546 of VZTD01003056.1, forward strand.
CCCTGCTGCATGGAACTGGTTAGGGCAGAGAGGGGCAGGATACTGCAGTTCGTACTGATCCAGGGGACAGTGTGGGAGCACAGCAGCCTCCTGGGATCCGAGAGAAAGGCGCCCTATGCCCTTCTCAGCCAAGGCTGACACTGGCCAGAGCTGCAGAGAGAAGACACCTCTTCTGGAAGGCAATCAACCCCTCTAATGATAGAATGCGAACCAGGATTCCATACAGGTTGCTAGGAGACCAAGGAAAAATGGCTTATATGGAGCTGTGAAAGCACAGGAAAAAGACATTTGAGCATCCAGGGGTGAAGAGGAAACAGGGAAGCAGTGAACGGACAACGGGAAATGGGAGTGAGAGCAATGAGTGGGATGGTTTAAACAGACGGTAGCACTGCGAAGCCACACAAGTTTCTGGCAGGTGGCAGCACTTCACCACAGGCAGGCCTGAGTCAGCAGAAACACACGAGATCCAGAGCAGAACCACCCAGAGTGACACGAACACATTGCCAGAGATCAGCAGCTCCCCAAAATGCTATGGTTACAGTACCGAGCAGAACACAGGGGAACAAAAGAAAAGTAAGAGAGAAGAAAAGAAATGCTCCTTCCCGAAACGGTTTGTGCATTTCTCCCCTGGCCACATCCCTGCCAAGTTTTAGTGAGGGCTGAGGGTTTCAAGCAGAAGAGACCATGTCTCAAAGCTACCTGAGCTTAGGGAGCTCAAACTCAGTGAGAGTCGGGAAGGGGAGGTCGTGTGCTCACTCAGTGTGATGATAGGTTACCAAAATCTCTCAGGTATAAGGGAAGGAATAAGAGAAGGAAGAACATGATCCAGAGAATCTTCAAAGAGACAAGAAGCCCCTCTTTACCTGCTTCTTTACACATGTAGCATTAACAGAGGATTTTCATCAGAAGGGCAAAGATATGTTTTATTTATTTCCCCTAATTAACAGATTACCAAATCAAAGCCGACAGAGGGTACATTCAGATGCAGTTACCTCAGAGCTTTGGTTTATGCCATTACTGGGAACATTGCACCTTTGCCTCCTTCCTTTTTTGGATCTGAGTCACAAGTCTCAAGGTTATAAATTGTTGGAGATCAGATCCAGATACTGCAGTTGCTTGCCACAGCACCGCATCTGACTTCAAACCTGGGCCAGATCCAAGTCCTGGTCAGATCCCAGCGGGCTGTTTTCAGAGGCAGGGCTGTGAAGTTTATCTTCTTAGATTGGGCATATGGAATTCGCATGAACAAGTTGTGGCCACATAACACCTCCCCACAGAAGCAATTCTTCATGCTTCATTTCCAGATCTGTCTAAGGATCACACAGATTTCCACAGCCTTGTATTCAGTTTGGCTACTCTCTGCCCAGTGAGGTGAATGCACATGATCTCCCTCTCTTGAAGGGCGGATGGGGGGACTGGAAAGAAAAGCACAAAAGTAGAAAACAACCACAGTCACCAAGCAAGTACAGGGGCTGTCATCCAGACCCATGCTGTAACCTTAGGGCCACTCTTATTGGAACTTAAACTGTTTCCCTCCACATCCTCTCATCCTCTCCATGCACGTGAGGGGAATGCAGTAAAAAAACCTCATAGGGAGGTGCTGGGGAGAGCCATACTGGTTAGGGTGTCCCAGCACGTGGTACTGGAACAGCAGCACAAACCTCCCCAGCCCTGCAGAGCTCCCTCACCCCCTCCTATCCTCAAGGATGGATTTATCAGGAAGACTGCAAGTGGCCTGTGCTACCCCTTACCTGCAGCCAAGGTGGCCCTCCAGGCCATTTGCAGCCTCCCAGCCCAACTCGTGATGGCCAGCAGTGAGGTGAGGGGACACCACCTGCCTCCAGAGCAGCCACCCCATGTCTCCAGTCAGGATAGAACAAAGCAAAAGCCACCTGGAAACAGCCATAGAAAGCTGAACTAAACCGAGGGAGTACAGTCAGCTCAACCAAACACTCCTTGGCACCTCATTAATGAAACATGATGCAGAAGTTTTAATGCCAGGCAGGTAGGCCTCAAGCTTTGGGGTTCAACCGTATAAAGGAGCCTCCTCATGACACAGATGTCAACACAGATGAGGAAGGGCAATTTTCTTTTGAAGAGCACACTCTCCAGGTGCCTATGTCACCCATTTTTACCAACCCAGGACACTGAAGTCAGCACAGTGAAGCCAAGGGTGGGCAAATGGCATTCCACGTGCCAGCCTCCAGCACAGAGCTGGCATTGACCCAGAGGGCAAAGGGCCCCTGCTGCTGACTCTCTGCCGGCTGGGACTGACAAAGAGGGCAAAGTGCTCCTCGATGAGTCACGCTGGCCTGCAGCACCATGGCCCACATCTCTTAGCCTCTGCCTCCAGATCAGTTATTTGCATATTTAGCATTTTAAGACTGGACAGGACAGTCTCAGCACACCATCTTGGTCCTCGCAGAGCCTCTGCCCTTTCTGAGGTGAAGGATGACTGTCAGATCTCAGTGGTCCCCTTCACTGACCAATCCCCCATGTCAGACATCTCACCACACTCTGGCCCAGCGAGGGACCCACCTCACCACAGCTGAGCACAAAAGTTGTGCTAGGAAATACTTCAGACTGGAGATATCTTGTTCAAACCTTGCTCAAATCAGGACTACTTCTGGAGTTAGACCAGGCTACCCAGGGCAGGTTATCTGCTTACAGTAACCCTGTTTCTGCATGGGATGTATTGTTTAAGGGCTTTTCCTGGTTTTCTCCCCAAAAAAGGTCATTTCCATAGTAGTGACTTCAGCTTTAGGTACTGGTGACAGCAGTCCCTAACTCTGGGCCAGACATACAGCTGTATCTATAGCCACTTAGCATATATTCTCCAAAGAAAATGCTCTCCTACCCCTTACCTCTCACTGGAATCCAGCTCCTTGTCCCTGCCAGCTAACCAAAAGGATGGTTCGTGTAGCACTGCTGACATAGCACCTCACACATCTTTGAACAGTTTGCTTAACACCATAAACATGGACTCATGGACAAGTGCTTAGCCATCACTTTAAAAAAGAGCAGGAGGAGTTCCATTCCTTTGGGCCAAACACTAAAGACAACAGACACCCATACCTGTATGCACACCGACCACAAGAGGGGATATGTGCCTGCCCTGGGACAGCTCAGTTCCGAGCCCTACATTATGGTGTGTGTGTATGAGGCACTGAAGCACAGAGGGGAGTAGGATAGCAGGACAAAGCTACGTTCAGAAGCACCAGTTCCATCACTGCCAAACTATCAAACTACAAATTGCCAGCTGCGATTTGAGAGGGCACCCCACCAGTGCTAGCCAGGTCTCAGGTGATGTCTGCTTGCATCCCCCCCGCCCCCCTCTCGACTGCTGGGCGCTCAGCCCGCCCCTGGAGACGGTGGCTGAGCCCAGGGATTGCGGGAAAGCCCGCAACAAAGGGATTCGGCAGCAGATGGCAGCACACGGTCACGGGTGAGACTGAACTCAACGCCTGGTCGCGGGTGTCACCAGCCCAGCCAGGCTCACAAGACCAGGCTTGGGAGGGCAGGGAGCGCCACACCTCTGTACATGCCTAACACACAAGGCTCAGCACAAAGGCTGCAAGTTACAGGCGGCTCCCTCCTTTAGGGACTGTCTCTTCAGACTGCTTCAAGGCTTGAAAAGCCAGTCGACTAAGCAAGGCAGCTACCTCTGCCTCAACACACAGGAGCTGCCATCCTACAACGCCTGTGAAAGAAAAGGGAGAGCAGGCCACTGCAAGCTACCTGCCTGGCCTGCCCCAAACACAAGTGATGCAAGAAGTCCACCGCAGGATTCCAGCAGTGACTGGAAAACACAGCTCTGGTCAGGAGCCACTACACAGCTCTGGTCAGGAGCCACTACACAGCCCAGCTGGTGCTGTCTGATCATCCTATGCCCAGCTTCAAGGAACGTCCATCAGAGCCCCAGCTCTGGGTGGGGACATAGAGCTATAGGTAGTGGTGGGTGGCAAAATTAAGCTGTTATCCTGCAATGTGCTTTCCCTAAGTGTTAGCATGGACAGAGCTATTATCTTGGAACAAAGAGACCAGTAACAGTCTCCAGACTGAGAATCTATCATTCACATACTGTAATGAGCACTCAACAGACTACCTAGACCTTGGAGCATTACAGTGGGTGTTAACCACTTAGGCCACAGTGCTCTGCTTATGGACATTAACAGCCCAGTTGTTCTTCCTCCTAGAACCTTGTAGGTTTATGATGATTTAACAAGATGAGCTCAGATTCAGATCTTTTTACCTCATTATCAAAGTTCAGGAAGACTTTGAGGGTTTTGGTTTCCTGTTTGGTTTTTGTTTGATTTCCTCCAATGTACAACCCTTTCTCTCCATTTCTTCAGGAGTCCACACACAGCATCAAGGCTTTGTGAAATCTGGCAGGTTTGTGTCTGCAATCCATATTGTGTGGCTGTGGTAAGAGCAGTTGCTGCATGGCTGTGAGACACTAAGTCACAGAACGTAGAGTATAATTAATGGGAGAAGGGGCAGGGAAAACACTCACATCCCACCTCAACTACAGCTCCCAGAGAAGAATTGACAACCAAATACCAGACAAAATTGGGATCTTCCCTTTGACACTTGTTTCCTGATTCTTTCTATGTGCTACAGTCTGTCTCGCAACTGGAAGAAAGGGAAGACGACTTGCACAAGATTCACCAAGCTGTGCATTCTAGCAGGCCTTTCTGTGAGGAAAGGCATGGGGACTGGGAAGATCTCCACACAGGACTAAGCTCTCCCTCATGAACCGTTTCCCACTCTTCTGTGCTTCTTTATGCACAACGGAAGTATATCGCAGCACTTCCCTTAGGTGAACCTCATCTGAAAATCCTCCTGCTCTGGAGAAAGACCCTTTTAGGCTTTTCAACTCTTTTTGCTGCAAGCACCTACTGAAAGGTCCAAGAAGCTCCACCATAGCTTATGGGTAAAATGCTTCATCTTCTCCTTGCCAGGACCTATACAACATACCCATCCTATTCATCAAAATAGGGCCTTGCTCCTAAAGCTGAAAAAATGTGATTTTTTCCCAGCCACTACAGATACTAGAATGTTTGACAACTCAAACAGCTGACTTAAAAGGTTAAGACTCCTCATCTTTACCCATGCCACAAGACTTCTGTTGTACTTTCAACACAGCCATATGCACAGCTTTGCTGCCTGGCAGAGGAACATGGAGCAAGCATGCTGTGCAAGATGGCTGCAAGCAGCTTGATAGAACAAGGTCAGGGCCCTGAGCATGTTCTCCACTTCCTGGGGGATTGGCTGCCTGGACTGAGGCCCAGCTTAAGTAACAGAAGTGTTTGGCTTTGAGAAACCTCAGCAACACCGGCCTTATCCTAGCTAAGGGTCTCACCCTTGGTCCCTGCCTGAGCTAGGGCAGCCATGCCTGGCCATGTCCCTCTCTGGCCACGTACCCTGCTGATCTAAATCCTCATCCTGACCCGCTCTGACCTTTGTGCTTAGGTACGTCAGGACTGCCCCTTTGCTGGTGAGGACACTGCCCCTGCCTGCCCTGCTGTGACTCAGCTTCCCGCTTCCTCTCTCTTTCCAAGCAGCCTGTCCTTGTGGCCCCTAACAAAGGGCCCACTCAGCTCACCTTGCCCATCTCTGCAGTAGGCAGAGACTGTTTCCCATCTAACCACATGGAAAGAATTGTTCCTGAAAATATCCGCAGGCTGTAGAAGCCTTTAATGTCTGAAATGCTAAATATCAGGGCAACCAAGTTTTCTCACTTGCTTGTTTTATCCACACTCTTATAAAGCCCCACAGGAACCTAGAGTCAGGCCTGTTTCCATGTTGTTGATTCGTGTTTGATATTGTGTGAATTTTTTACCCCATTTGGAACAGCCATGTCATTTTTGTGTCCTTCTTCCACACTCCTACCTCTTTGCCCAGACAGAGCCTGAACCCATCACTCCTGAAGTTGCTCTTGTCCAGTCCACAGGCCACAACACATATGCAGAAAGATAAGTAGACTGTGAGGATCATGCTGGAGACATGAAGACCTTGAACCTACAGGCTTCCAAAGCAAAAACAATTTGACAACTTAGAAGACTCATGACATTCTTTTCCCCAGTATTACTTGTTTAATTACCATTTGCACCAGTACATCTTACGCTTTATATACATATATCTTTAATTTTTGCTTCTTCAGCTTTTCAAATACATAATATATTATCTCCAGAATACTAAGACAATACAGAAGAGGCTCCTAATTAGTTGTTAATTGGTGCCATGAACTTCCTTGGTTGGGGAATTGATACATGGTTGAAATGACAGGACCTCACAAGGATGTGAGCAAACAAAGACAAAGAAAACAAAATGCCAACCCAGCAGTCTGTGACATCGCTTGCAGACTACAGCCATCCACAAGTTCAGGAGGCAGGGAGCTGAAGTACAGTGAGACTGCAGGAGTGACTATGAAGGCAGGGGAGGGCTGGCAGGGGGAAACAGCAAGAGAGCCAGGGAATTAGGGTTAAATGACTACTTAAAATACATCCAAGAGCAGTTTGGTCCCCACTTCCACAAGTGGAACTGCAGCAGCTTTAGAGCTATTTCAAGAATGTTGCTCCCCAGAGGGATGGTCTAAGTGAAACTGTCTCCAAAATGCCCTCAGTGTAGCCAGACAAAAATGACAAGAGACCTTTGTCAGTACAAGGTGCATATGTCTAACTACTCTTTTAAAAGCCTCACCAGAAAATTTTTGCCCAAAGGTAAAAATTTCCTTGCGAAGGTGTGCTAGAGATACAAAAGCATTGCTGTGTTGAGTGTTCAAAACAGGAAGAAGCCTTCCAGCAAAGCACCAAAGCCCTAGTGTTCCAGTAACTGGGTATAGCTGTCCAAGAGTCACTGAGACCACCTTCCCAGCTAGTGTTTTGGCTTCTGAGCCAGCATGAAGAGTAGCAATTCAGCATTGTGAGGTTTCTGGCCTGCCCTGTGAGTTTGCCCAGAGTAATCAACACTTACACCCCAGATCACATCTATAGCTGCTGAAGATGAAGTACTGTCCACACTGAAGGGCCTCAGGAAACTCTCCCAAAGAAAAAAATAGAAAGTCATGGCCTTTTACCTCTTTCTAACTCCCAAAACCACATAGGAAATAGAGGGGGCTTGGACACATTAAAAAAAAAAAAAATCTAAGTTCCAATAACCAGCTCACATCCCTGAAAGTTGGACCCAAAAGAAGTCTTAAGGAACACAGGTGGGAGAATTTTGCTCCCACAGATCTCAGGATTGAGCCTACTATACATTTCTTGAGCTGAAAAGGGGAAGAAGACTGTCCCTTCATCAGAGAATAATCTATTTTCCCAGCATAATTCTTACCGTGGATATGCAATACTTTTAACACAGTGCCAAGTCACAACACAAGGCCAGGGCTCAGGATAGTGATGCAGGAACATGAAATGCTGAGTGGTGGGAATCACCTGGTTGTCATCTAGTGCAAGTAACTACCAAATTGTAAAAACACGCTCTTTTTTTCTTAAAGCTATTTCCAGTTAAAACAGCTCAGTGACAGTGAGGCCTTTGCTTGGGGAGAAAGGAGTTAAAATAAGAGAAATTCCTCCAGTGAACCTGCAAGCCAAATCAGGAGCCTCAGGATGGGGTGCCCACCTGGAACTACAGCGCAACAGCAGCAGGTCTACTCAAGGACTTGCATGACTCCTCCCACAGGAGCACGAGGACATCCAGCACTACCAAGAATTGCACCAAAGACAGAAGTAGTGTGTGCATGGGGAGGGTCACTCCTCACCACAGATGTCATTAATCCAAGAGGGTTTTGTGCTGAGACAAGACCTATCTCCTTAAGAGGTTCCATTTAGCAGCTGTAGCCAAATGCAGCTGTCCTCAGCACCGCAAGCTGCAGGGACTGCAGTCACTACTGAAAGCAGCCACAAAAAGCAACAGCCTAGCCAGAGAAAATTTAAAGGACAAGGAACCCAGAGGCACCTACCCAGCCTCCTCCTGTACCCACTTTCTTCAAGATTCTTGCTTTCCCTGTATGAAAAGACAGGGAAAAAGAGCTAGGATGTACCATGTAACGGCCAAGTGGATGGAGGAGATAAGGCTACCTCTTTCCTCCTTGCCCATCTTGGGAGGAGTCAGTATGTTCTCTCTAGGTTCAGCTGGATCAAAAATAGTAAGTTTAAGTGAAGGTCTGATCTAAAAATGAAGGATTGTCCCAATTTGATTGAAGACTAGAGAGGTTTGTGCCCCCTCTGATCCCATTTGGTGCCTCTAGGTCATCAGTATGTCCCATTCCACTGCTTCGATCATTCAGAACTGGACCCAGTTGGACTGCTGAGGAGCCTGATTGGGAACAGCACTGAAATAAAAAAAGGAGAATCAAATGAGCAGATCCAGTAAGACTTCTTAATTTATGGTTCTTCCCACGCCCATCAGGACACTACCCTTCTTGTGTTCCATTCATCACAGTTTACCTGGATGCAGTGCTGAAGTCTCCCCAGAGGTCTGTGGTAGCAGATACTGGTGCCTTGGATGCAGCTGCAGGAGCATCTAAGTCTAAAAGAATATCTAAGGCAGAAGAGAGAGAAAAAAATACATCAGGCTTATCAAGAAAACCGCACAGGCATTTAAATTGTCACTTCAAACAAACTCCTGCATGCAGGGGCAGAAAATCTCTGAAGGGACTCCAGCCTTCCCTCCAGGAGTTAGACTTTTTGAAGGGTTTGTTAAAACAGCTTGCCCTTTCGCTCAATGCGCACAGAGCCTCCAGCTGACGCTGCAAGGGTACATTGCCTTCAGGAACTATTCAGTCTCCACTCAGCACACCACCTGACAGATTTGTCACTTTATTTATACGTCTCTCCCAGCAGACATAAGGCTCAGACTCAACCCAAGCTCAGCAATCGTAACAGCTGCCAAACAGGCACCACCTTAACAGTACAAACCACGCACTGGGACCACACGAGCCTAGTCAGAAGCTTGTGGTTTCTTCTCACTCAAACCTGTGGACTTCAGCACTGCTCAAGTCTCTGCCTTCACAAAGGCATCATCAGCTCTCCAGACACCTCTGCATGGCCACACTTTTAGCACAGCATCCAGAAGACTGAAGCAACCTCTTTGTTACAGAATCACAGGATGATTTAAGATGGAAGGGACCTTCAGAGATCATCTCATCTAGTCCCACTGCCATGCCGTGAGCAGGGACATCCTGCACTAAATCAGGTTGCTCAAAGCCCCACCCAATCTGGTCTTGAACACTGCCAATGAAGGGGCATCCACAGCTTCTCTGGACAACCTGTTCCAGGGTTTCACCACCCTCACAGTAAATAATTTCTTCTTTATATCCAATCTAAATCTACCCTCTTTCAGTTTAAGCCTTTACCCCTTGCCCTGTCACTACAGGCCCTGGTAAAAAGTCTTTCTCCTTCTTTCTTAAAAGCTCCCTTTATATATTGAAAGGTCTCCCCAGAGCCTTGTCCTCTCCAGGCTAAACAAACCAAACCCTCTCAGCCTTTCTTCACAGGAGAGGTGTTCCAGCCTTCTGACCGTTCCCATGGCCCTCCTCTGGAGCCAGTATAACAGGTCTACGTCTTTTTTACACTGCGGACACCGGAGCTGCCACAGAGAACAAAACCCTTGGGACACACCATGTCTCAGAGGGCACTGCTGGCAGTTGGTTGAACACGGGCTCGCTGAAGCAGCACCTGCCAGTGTCTGACAGACTGTTGGCTAAGTGCTAAGGTTTACCTGCACTGCTCGTGTTACTGGATTTCTGCACAGGAGGTGGTGTGACGTGGTTGGCAATGGCTGTGGAAGAAGGGGGAGGTATAGGAGGGACTGCAATTTTGCCTCCTGGCGGGGGTGGCAGCAGGCTTAGGCCCCCTGATCCAGACACACGGGGCTTGGCTGCTCCTCCTTTCTTCGACGTCATGTTCTGTATAAAAAAATAAAAAAGAAGTGTAAAGAAGAGTCTCCATTGGCATATCCAGAGAAAGAAGCAGGGTAAACTGGTCTGCTTACCCCAATGTTTAGTTTGATGGTCTGCCCTTCCTTAAACCCTAAGTCTAACTTGGGACGTGTGTCAGCTTCCTGTGACTCCTTGGAGATTTCAGTCTCCTGCTTCACCCACCTAAAAAGAAGAGAGGAACACATGAGATCCTGTGGCAAAAAGGAACAGTGTTTTAGAAAAACGTGTGGTTTCTCTCCCCATCCCAGCAAACCACCTTGCCTTGTCAAACTGGCTACCTCCCTACTACTGGTGTAGCACAGTACAAAGCTGGGACCACCGCAAACCCATGAGGCTGTTTAACACTGCACCTGGAGCATCACAGGACCTAAACTTAAGATTTACAGACCCGACCCTGCAGGGGCTCTCACCCTGCATGACAGCTGGCAGCACACTCAAGTGTCCCTTGCCAGAGCAGGGCTTCAGGGCCACCCCAAGGAAACCTGTGCTAATGAAAATGCACCACCACCCACCATGTTCTACAGACGAGAGGAAAAACAGCATTCCAGAAAAGCAAAACTCACTTGAAGTGATCCTGCAAAGAGACGTTGAAGTCAAAGGCATCACCCCGATCTGTGAAACCAATGCCTATAAAAGCACTTCGTCCTAGCAAGGAGACAGGAGGCGTCACTGGAGGTGCCCTGCAACCGGGCCACAAATCCTTCTGCTTGTCCTAAACCACTCTGTGCTACCCGTCTCTGACACACCCGCAGCAGGATGCCAGCAGCTCACAGCAGTTCATTGTTCCTAGCTTTCAGGATGCACCCTTCTTCTCATGGGGCGCGCTTGGAAACTAAATGTTCCTTCCCAGCCCAGCCCCTGGACTCCGTGCAATGCAGAGAACCTCCTCTGTTTACCTTGCCCTCAGATCCCCCCAGGCACACCACCTGGCCTCTTCGGCACTCCCAACACCACTTCCATCCTCCTGGCACACTCCCAGCTCCACCTGAGTATCATCCACCCCTAGCACTTAGCACATACGTTGGCCCCCAGCTCACCAGTCCCATCCTGAATTCGAATGACAAAGTAGCGGCTGGAATCTGCCACAGTCTCCACTGCAATGCCAGGGTATTGATCTATAGGAGCCTGGGCAAAAAGTTCTCCTGCAGACAAAGAATCAGGTATTAAGGAGAGCGACCCTTTGCTAAAGCATGGCCAGGGCTGTCATGCACAGCTCTGCGCAGGCTTAGAAACACACGCTCATGGGCAGCAATCACAGTCACAGCCTTGCCAAGGCACAGCCTTTCCCTTACCTGAAACCTTATCCTCCAGTTTTATGTAAGCAGTTTTGCCTTTGGAGGTGACACGAAGCCGCCCTGTCCAGTCTGGATGGTCCAGTTTCCAGTCGGATGCCCTGAAAAGAAGAGCAGCTGATCACTGACCGTAATCAGCCTCTCCAATTCTGCCCAGCCATCTATCTCAGCAGAAGTCTCTGCTCCCAAACCCTCAACACCTGCAGCTGCCTTATTCCACTTCCCTCCCCAAACAAGACATGGGGTCTCAGCTCCTCTCTTGTTGCTGCCAGTTGACACACGACTTTGACTGGCATCTCTGGGTAAAGGGAAAGAGACACAGGCCAGAGAATATCAACTCCTCACCTTTATAAGCTTGCGAAAGAGGGGAGACAGAAGCCCAGAAACTCACTTGAACAGGAAATTCACAAGCAACTAATAAGTGACTTGTGAGCATTGGGAAGACCCCAAAAATTAATTAGTAACATGCTGAAAAGCCACTCCATTATTCTACCCTCTCCTTGTAAAATAACACTGAGTACTTCCGAACCTAGAGGCGGCTGGCTTACACCAGGCAAAACACACACACAGACATTTTGACTGACCCATTACACCCTCTGTCACAGACTCTTGTGAAGGAAAAAAAAGGGGAAAAAAAGGGAAAAAAAAAGGAAAGAAAGAAAAAACCCAACCTACAGAATCACAGAACATTCTGAGTTGGAAGGGACCCACAAGGATCACTGAGTCCAACTCCTGGCCCTGCACAGGACACCCCAAAAATGACACCATGTGCCTCAGAGCATTGTCCAAACGCTTCTTGAACCTTGGCAGGCTTGGTGCTGTAAAATCTACAGGATTTTACAACTGGAAACAAACATCCCTGGCCAGGCTCAACATCCGCCTACAGTCTGTCAGGTTCAGGGAGTACACAAACCCCCTTCTGCAGTAGGCCTGTGGGCACAGCTTACAAAGTCACACTCTGCTGCTTTTGGCTGACCAAGAAGGCATTTCTAACTGCTGGTCCTGCAGCCTCTTCTTAAAAATCACCCCGAATTTCTCCTGCCTTCCTCCCCGCCACTGCGAGAGCCACCAAGCCAAATCCAACGTGCCGTTATACCACATCAGCGTCACATCCCAGGGAACCCAGCAAACCGGGAGCAGACGTCAGCTCTGCCTGGACGAGCAGGTTGCGCCCTCACCTCCTGCCCCTGATTAACAGAGCAGCCCCTGCTCCTCCACAGCACGGAGCCGATGCTCCTCTACTTTCGGGCGCTGACCACCTGCCCACAAGAGGCAATTGCAGCCGGCGGCTCTCCCAAAGCTCGGCTGGAGGGGGCTCAGGGGACGGCCAGACCTGCTCGCGACCACAGGACACGGCTTTGCCAAGGGGCGAGGCCGGGGCACGGCACGGCACAGCCCAGCCCCCGGCTGCCCTGCCCGCCCTGCCAGCCCTGCGGGCAGGGGCTGGCCCAGGCCGGGCCGCGCCGGGGCGATCGCGGGCGCCGCACGCTCCCTCACCTGTACCCGCGGTTGGAGGTGCGCGGCGGGATGCGATAGACGTTGACATCGGGCTTGACGCAGAGAACGGACTCGTACTCCAGCTCGGCCGCCGCCATGTCGGCCGCGGAGCCCTTCCAGGAGCGAGCGGCGGGAGCCTAGTGACCAGCGGCGCTGCCCACCGCCATCTTTGATGAGGGCAGACACCGCCTGGGGGCGCCGGCGCGGCCGGGCGAGACGCGGGCCACGTCGGAGAAGCGGAGGCAGCCATCTTGGATCCTGGCAGCGCGGAGCGGGGGCGGGAGGGCGCCATCTTGGAGCCCCCTCTGACACAGCAGCGGCGGCCGGCGCCATCTTGGGGCCTGGCAGGTCCCGCGGCGGGGCTGGCGCGGCCATGTTTGTTTGGGGCAGCGGCAAGTGCCGGGCGGGATGGCGGGAGGAGCGGGGCTCTTTGTGCCGCCGCGCGGCACCGACCCCTGCTCGTCTGGCTCCCCTGAGGGCTGCTCCCCTGTCGGCCTGGGCCAGACCTGGGGGTTTAAGTGGCAATGTTCTTTCTGTGGTGCGGGGATTAGGTGGCTTTTTGGTAAAAGAGCAATCCAAAAAGGAAATGCGGCACAAAGCGCGACAGGTTTTGCTGCTGGAAGTGATGGAAATGCCAGCTATGCAAAGCTTAATTTCAGGAGTGGGTCTTCCCCCAAAATGTGGCCAAAGTAAGGGTATAGATACTAGTTTATTTATCAGTAATGATAAGGCTGGCAGCATTTAAATCACTCTTTTAATGGTGGCTTCTCAGTTGGAGGCTGGTGTTGAAGTTTACTGCGGTGCAGCATCCTGTGACTGAGTCTGTAAAAGTACCAGTGTTTACTCTGAAAAGTGCAAGAAAAGGCATAAGAAAAGTTACAAAATTACACAGAGCCGTGTCTGAGCATTCCATGTCAAGCACTGGAAGGGGCTGCCTGGGGGAGTGGTGGAGTCACCATCCTTGGAGGTGTTAAGGCAAAAATAACCACTGAAACAACACTAAGTTAGAGGAATTACTCTTTTTCCCCTTCCAGTAGGGAATAGCATTAGTTAATGCAGACAGAGCCATTCCCAGCCATGGCTGTCTAGTCATCATTCTCTATATTTTTTCTTGTTCTATAACTTTTTAAGATCAAGGGCCACTCTAGCATCCAGAATTCATGAAGCAGCTTACATTTACCTTTTGGATAGAGTTGCTTGTTGACCTAATTTTTCATTAGAACTTCCCGCAGTGACTGCTAAGTTTTTTCACTGAGCACTAATAACTTACCGGGAGTACGCCCCTCCATGTGCATAGTTACGGTTGCTTTTCCAAGTTCAATGATTTGCAATTAGCAGTATTAAATTTCACCTACCCCTCTTTACAGTGCTGTCATTCAGCGTGCCACAGTCCTCCTACGGTCCCTCTAGAAGGAGAGCATCTCGGATGAGGGAGTGGCAAAGGGCCAACTATTATAAGGAATGTGGGGAAAGACTCACAAGCAGCACCAGAATGCCAGGAATACATCTCCCATTCAATTCCATTGAGACTTAACCAGCAGAGAACGTAACATTCCTCTGCCTGGTTCAAACAAGCATCTCTGGACCAAAAAAATACAAAGCACTGCCAATAACCACTGAAGTTTAAATTTTTATTTATTTTTAACTTTTTTTTTTTTTTTTAAGAATTCAGCAGAGAGGTTGAAATCTTAACATAGGATGTATTTAAAATCAGATTATGAAAGCAATGAAGGATCCATATTCTTCCCACACAGAAATATTCAATTAATGAAAACCAAAGAACAGCAGAAGTCTTGGATGGAACTTCTACTGTGTGAAAGATCATAGCTAGCTAGACATGCCTGTGCACAGAAACAAATGGAAAGTTGGAGAGGGGCTGCAAAGGTTTTGAGAACTGCAGAAGTAGAAGAAATATAAAATACAAGTGGAATTCTCAGTTCTTACCAAAGTGTTTCAGAGACAACCTGGCTTACTCTTGCAGGGGAGAGGCTTTTGTAAATCCTCTGATCGTGTTTGTAGAACTGCACATGGGTGTAACTGTTTAGTAGCTGACAGACTGGTGCAGTTTTGTAGTAACAAACCTGGAATGGCAATACACATGGCAACTTGCATTACGGCTTTAGCCAACTTGTGCTAGCCAGTTGAGCCTGGATATCAAGATAAAACTCAGTCTGAACATCCTCATAGACAAGCTGATGAAATTCGGGCTAGATAAGGGGACAGTGAGGTGGGATGAGTAGTGGCTGAACTGCTGGGCTCAGAGGGTGGCAGTCAGAAGAACTAAATCCATCTGGAGACCAGACACTAGTGGTGTCTGGCTGCAGCTGACACTGGTTCCATAATAACTCTTTGTTTATGACCTGGATGATGAAGTAACATGCACCCTCAACAAGTCTGCAGATGATACAAAGCTGGTAGGAGTGTGGCTGATGCACCAGGTGTCTGAGCTACCATTTAGGGGAACCTGGACATCCTCTGGACATCCTAAATCCTCTGGAGAACTGGGCAGTCAGGAACCTCATGAAGTTCAAGGAGACGAGAAGAATCCTGGGGAGGAACAACCCCATGTGCTAATAAATGCTGGGGGCTGAGCACCTGGAAAGCAGCTTTGCAGAGAATGATGATGTGGTTCTGGTGGACAAAAAGTTGAACATAAGCCAGCAATGTGCCCCTTGTAGAAAAGAATGCCTATAGCTGCCAGGGCTGGATTAGCAGGAGTGTTACCAGCAGGTCAAGGGAGGTGATCCTGTCCCTCTACTCAGCACTGGTGAGGCCACATCTAGAGTGCTGGGTCTAGTTCTGGGCTCCCCACTAGCAGAGAGACATGGACATGCTGGAGTGAAACTTGTGGAGAACCCCTGAAGTAATTAAGAGACTGGTACAGCTGTTACGCGAGGAGAGGCTGGGAGAGCTGGAACTGCTCAGCCTGGAGAAGAGAATTATAGGATGATTTGGATTGGACGGGACACCAAAGATCATCTAGTTCCAACCTCCCTGCAATGGGCAGGGCCACCTCCCACTTGACCAGGTTGCTCAGAGCCCCATCCAACCTGGAGAGAAGAGAGAAGGCTTAGGGGGACTTTTTTATCTGTCTGATGGGAGCATTAATGGAGATGGAGACAAACTCTTCTCAGTGGAGCCTGGTGACAGGACAGGTGACCAGGTGGACACACTGAAACACGAGAAGTTCCATCTGAACTCAAAAAATCACTTTTTTACTGTGAGGGTGGTTGAACATTGGAACAGATTGCCCTGGAGAGTTTGTGGTATCTCTTTCTGTGGAGATACCCAGATATAACTGGACATAGTCCTGGTCAGTCTTCTCTAGATGACCCTGGTTTGAGCAGTGGGGTTGGGCTGGACAGTCTCCAGACAGTCTTCCAACTTCAGCTAATCTGTGATACTGTGAATTAGAGCCTTTCTCAGCTAACTCAGTCTGTTTGTCATGAAGGAAACAGGGAGAGCCAGAGTAAAATACAATGTGGTGATTTGGGATTAACATCAAAGCTTAGAGAAGTTTTAACCTGGAGGATAGAACTGGTGAAGGACCTTCCTGCAAACTAGGGCTTGACTGGCAGGTCCCATGGTGGTGACCAGGCTGTGTGTCCCTCAGCCAAGAGGAGCCCATCAGAGTAACCTCCTATCAGCGTTGCCTGTCTGAGCCCGAGGAGTCCCCCCAGAAGGATGGCAGCTGGGAATAAGATGAAGCTAGAGGAATCTTCCCGGCAGGCTGCTGACAGCCTGTCTGTCTTTGTGGGTACAGCTCAGCCCTGGCCTGTCTTCCTTTTTCTGGTTTTGTGTTGGAGGCAGCATCTGTGTCTTTCACAGGCACGCTCAGGAGCAGAACTCTGCTCTGTCATGGTTCATTTTCCAGACCAAAACCAAAATACTGAGGCTGATTCTTGTATGTCTGGGCTGTGTTATTTCTGCTAGCAGTCTTGATTTCCCAAATTGTGAGGGGTGAGGGGGAACCCCCTTGTTAAACATTACAAATGCCTTGCTCTGGAAGTCTTCTGTTTTTATTGTCTTGCCACATTTTGTGCAAATCAGCATTTCAGTTAACCACTTCTATCTTTTTGTCAGTCAAGTTCCTTCTTAAAAAACAGACTTTTAATGCCCTGAAAAGTAAAAGGCAGATTAAAATCCTTTTGTCATGACCAGTCAATGGTTTGCTGAGTACAGTGTTCTGTATTTGATGAGGTAAACTCTCTCAAGCTGAGACAGAAGCTGATCTGGATTGATAAGAATCCTAGGCGAATGTGCTGACCCGGTAAGATATAGAAGTGGCTACAAGACAATAACAGATCAGACATTTGGCAGCAACATGGCAGGGTTTGGACTTATGAATTACTTCCAGCAAAGGTCAGCACTGTGCCAACAGGCAAGATGTCATTCAGTTGTCTTACAGGATGTAGTAAAGTATATGTCTGTGATTATCATTCTTGTGCTTTCTATTAATGTTTTATTTAGGGCACTATTTTATTTTGACAGTTTTGTGAAACTTCCTGTGGTCTGACTCTTTATTTTATGAGCAGATGATATCTAAATCTTAAATGACATTCAAATGAGTCATTTTATCAGGGTGGAAGAACACACTTGGCACATACATGCGCACGCAGGAAAAAAAAATGCAGTTCCTAAAATGTCATGTGAGTTTTTTCAGTCGCTCCAGAGACAGGCTGATGGTACTTGCTCACTGATACACTGAAATAACTGCTTCACTCAGGTAGGTATCATAAGCTGGAGAATTTTTCTTTCCTCTTCTACTTGCCATTTATCATTCTTCACTCCTGAAAGTCTCTCTCCCTCCTCCAGTTCCCCCTTCCATTTTCAAACCACATTTCAGCCCTTTTAGCATACTTGAAAACATAGTGTGGGCAGTATCTTCTAATTGATTCATCGCTCAGTTTACTTTGGAGTAGGACTTGCATTACTATCTTTACAGCGTTCCTTGTTTCCCTATCCTCTTCATACCGTTTTCTGTAGCTATATGAGGAGGCAGCAGGGTTCAACTCTTGCAAAACTCTTCGCCAGTTGTCCCTCTAAAAGTTGCTTCTGCATGGATCAACAAGACCCCAGGAAATGGAACAAACTTGGGAGAATTTTAAATTAAGCCTCCAGCTTTAAGTTAAGCCTTCCGGTAACTTCTTTCATAGCCTTCCTTGCAGGTCACCCTTACCTACCTACAAGTCTCTTAGCAGATATTACCAAAAAAATGATAAATCACGATGTTTGTTACAATTGTTTATCTCATTTTCTTCTTAGTGAAGCAGTTCTAACACTTATGCATTGCTCCACGTTCAGACTGTATGTTACGCAAGAATGAGATTGACAATTAAATTTTTTTTTTAAATCATATTTATATTTAGTCCTGCATACAACAGTCTCTGATGGGTCTTTAAGTACTGGCATAATAGAGGTTAAAAGAGGGTCAGTTGTCTTATTTATGTCTTCTCAGTTGCTTCTGCAGGCTGTATTCAGCTCTTCCCTCATCAGTTTCCTTGCATTTTGGTAACTTTTTAGGGACCTTTCAGCAGCACAACTGCCTTCATCAGTTCAGCAAGGGTTTAGTTAACAGGAATATTACAGACAATTCTATTAATGCCTAAAGGATGAAGATCAGGTTCTTTTTCTCAGTTCTATCTTGGCTTTGTTGATTTTCTTTTCCTTTCTAAATGTACTAAGTCCAAGAATAATTGAGCAATTAACATTTTTCCTCTAGTATGATCATAGTTTTAAAATGTCACTTAAGTATGCTGTAGGTCAGCTTCATTGTCTTGCAATAAGACACCTCATATCTAAAATGGCTCAAGAACATTACTCTGTATTTTCATTTTTATTTCTACAACTAAATATCTACCTGTTCTTGAACATTCATTTCTTGTCTTTCATAGAATCTTAAACCATTAATGTCTTGCCTTTCTCCTCGTCAAGACGCGCTTTCCAAGGAACCAGCGGACAGCTCAGAACACACACAAAGGAAGAGGAAGTGGTCACTGACACTTCCCTAAAATAACCCTTAGCCAGCAGATTTGATGTTCTGTCTATTTTATTTGTAATGTCCGGAAAGTGAAGCAGGGTTATTTCAGCAAGACAGGCATTGCTTTCTTAACTTAAATGTATTTCACCAGTTATGCCAGAAGAAATCGCTCATTTTAAAGGGAACAGGAACTAAAAATGCTGGTTTGCCTTTCTGAAGCAGGAAGTCAATCAGGAAACACACCTGGGGACAGCGTGACCATGTGAATAGAGAGCTCCACTTTGCAGACTAAGAAGAACCAGACAGAAATCAAAGGGGATGATAGAGATAAGAGAACATCAGTGTATGTGTAAGAGCCCCCTGTTTGAATAGTGGGCTTATATAACTTAGCCACCACGAGAATGATGAAAGTGTACAATGGGCACTTTAGTAACAAACTTGTATAGACCAAAGCCTTTGTACCCTGACAGCTCTGTACTGTCACCTGACTCAGGGATGCTTCAGTAAAGGTTAAGAGAAGAATTTGGGGAGGAGAATGTGAATTGATAATTTGCCAGTTTGCTTTCTGTTTTATAGCTGCGGAATGCCTCAAGTCCTGGGCAATAGCAGTTCACAGGAACAGGCTGCTGTATATTATGCACCAGAATCAATTTTCTCCATTGCTATCTTCATCATCGTTTTCATCATAGGTATCCCAGGCAATGGGTTGGTGATCTGGGTAGCTGGTTTGAAAATGAAAAGGTCTGTGAACACTGTCTGGTTCCTAAACCTTGCTGTGGCTGATGTCATGTGCTGCTTGTCCTTGCCATTTTTCATTGTTCACCTTGCCCTCCATGAACACTGGCCCTATGGCTTGTTCCTCTGCAAAGTCATTCCATCAGTCATAATCTTCACCATGTTTGCTAGTGTCTTCCTACTCACGGCCATCAGCATTGACCGGTGCCTCCTGGTGATGAAACCTGTCTGGTGTCAGAACCACCGAACAGTGAAATTTATGTCGCTAATAAGTGGTGGCATTTGGATCCTGGCCTTCATTTTCTGCTGCCCTGTCTTCTACTACCGTGAGACAAGCACTTATGATGGCAAAATGGAGTGCGGGTACAATTTCAGAGTTGATAATTACAAAGATGATCCTATAAATGCATCTGTAAATGTGTCTCTAAATGAGTTATGGGAAGAATACTCAACCTACAATGATAGTGACTTGTGGGGAAAAACCAATGAAGGTAATTTTTCTGTACCCCTTGCCTGGGTGGTAATAAACATCACTAGGGTTGTCTGTGGCTTTGTGCTCCCCTTTGGCATAATGGCAGTTTGCTACACCCTCATTGTTTTCAGAACACGTGCAAATCAGTTTCACAAGCCACACAACAGGATGCTGCGAACAGTTCTGCTCATGGTAGCTGCATTCTTCATCTGCTGGGCTCCATACCACGTAGTTGGGATTCTCTCCATTGTACCTAGTCTTGGAACAGGACTGATGGAGTCACTGATCCTGTGGGACCACCTCTCTACAGCACTTGCATATGCCAACAGCTGCATCAACCCCCTGCTTTATGTTTTTGTGGGGCGGGACTTCAGAGCAAAGGTACAGCAATCGGTACAAAGGATCTTGGAAGGTGCCTTTAGTGAGGAACTCACATCTTCAAGCCTACACAGAAGCCAGACTTCAGCAGAGAAGAACCTTAGCAGCACCTTGTAATGCAGGACTTCCTAGCACTAGGGTAGAAAGAGCAAGCTATGGCACTGCACATCAATCACTCTCCGCTTAGCAGGTGGTTTTGCTCCAACCTGTTCGACTAACCTGCAGCTCCAACCCAGGACACTGTAATCATTCAGATCATGACAGAAAACCCCCTTTCTATCCTACACTAGAGAGATGGGAAGTTGGAAGGACTGAGAGTAATAATCTGAGGGATGACTGTGGTGAAGCAGAAGACACAGTATTTTAAACCTACACAGAGTATTTTGAGAAAGCAGGGCTGGCTACAGATTTGTGGTGGGAATCATGTCGTTGAACCTCTCAACTGAGATGAGAATGTTATTTTATTTGCATATGTCTATGTTCTACAGCTCCTGTCTCTGATAAAGTGCAGATAAAACTAACCTGGATGTTGCTCCTCGGAAGGTCATCACATCTTTTCCCTGTGACTCTACTAGGGGTCTGAGGTGGGTGTGGGAATATCTGAAGATTTCCCTAGAGGGTACTGCTAAGTTTCCTTACAGCCATGCACTAGAACAGCACTTGCCCCAGTCAGCCGCATTGAACTGACTTTTGTGCCCTAGTACATGCCCAATTATTTCTTTGTCCTGGCAAATACATCACTGTATGGTAGTTAACTGGTCAACACACATGCTGTACCTATGTTCATTAGCATGTGCACACTCGCTGTCTCCCCAACACTCCCTCCTCCACCAGAGTCTCAAATCTTCCTTTTAGGAAGTAGTTTGAGATTATCCAAATGTACCTATTGCATTTTGAGATGGCACACGAGCAGAATTTGAGCAACTGCAGTCATCGATGACCCAGATTAGGTAACTGCTGGACTACCAGCCATTTGGCAAAACCCTGGAACTGAGAAGTGATAACATCCAGTCTGACCCCAAGAAGGTAGGGAATGACCATGTTGTGGCTCAGTCATGTCAAGCTCTCTTTACAAGAGAGATCTGCTTCTTATATCCTTCCAGCAGAGAAAAAGTTTCATCCAGTCAGGCTGTTTGGGGTGTTCCCAAGATCGAATGTTCCCTGCTCCAGCAGAAATATATTTACTAGGTACTCTACAGAAGCAGTTTAAAATCTGATTTTTGTGTTAGTCCTTCCTTAAAAGAGAAAGGTCAGGAAATAGTACGACAAGCAGACATTATGCATTGGTAGAGTTTTCACTCTGCCTTTCTGGTGACCACGAATGGAAAGACTCTTAGATCTCAGGGCCCTGAGAACAGCCAGCTGGGAGAACTTTCAGCTCTTAATATCCTAAAAAGTCTCTGTCTAAAGTACATCCAGGTGTGGGCTGTCCATTGTCCACACCCAAATTCCAAGGTGGGAACCAAGCTGTCGTAACAAGCGCCGCTGAAAGAAAAAAATCAATACTGGCACCAAAAGAGTTAAACCATAAACATTCACTTTTTCTTTTTATTAAGAAAGCATGCACAAAAATAAACTCGTGAGACCACGCCCCTCTCTCCCTGACCACTGACACGAAGCACTGGGGGTCACATCGGGCTGGAGGGGCCTGCAAGACCCCTCTGTGGGCCAGGCTGGCCCCCCTGCCCTCCCTGCAGGCCGGTGCCAGCGCACCTGCAGAGCTCCACGCCCACCCATCGATGTCTTCCCATGCCCTAACAACGCACGCTGATTTCAGGGGCAGAGGAACGAGGCTAATTTGCACACTGACCGGCATGTATTTACATATGCAAATGAGGCACAACTTAATACGCAAATGAGGCAAATATGCAAATGAGGAGCACTTGGATACGCAGAAGGAGCCATCTTGGTTTGTTTTCCTTCCGGTGGTGTTTTCAGACTTCCACAGGGCCGGCTCTCAGTAATGTCCTCTGCAAAACACTAACTGGCACCTGCAGTAAGTTGTCTCTCATTGTTGTCTCTGGTGCCACTTTACACAGAAACCTATCACACATGCTTCCAAGCTGTATCATTCCCATCCTGAGGCAGCAGAGATAACAGCTGACTCCACGTTGAAGCTGTCTGGGATTCCTCATTTCTCTTGGAAATGCTCAATGACGAACTCCCCCCCCCAAACACACACTTAAAACAAAACAAAACAAAATGANAAAAAAAGTGTTGTTCCCCCCTTCCAATGCAATGAGACTCTGTCTGCTTCTCTGACAACAATCCAATTTCCAGTTGGTTTATCCCTACAGCAAATTTTAAAAGCAGTGCTAGTTCCCCACCTTCCTGCAGTCAGAATAGAGGTTATTACTTTATTCCTGTGCTCCAGGTCTGTCAAGCAGCCATGATAGTCTATTTCCACATTTGTTCCCTTCACTGGTAAACAGGGAATAAGGGCTGGGGGGAGGCTTAAGAACTATTAAGAGGAAACAAGAGGTTTGACAGAACAGAGCCATACCAGAAAAAAAGGGAAACACAGGACACAACTTTGTGGAGGAAGCATCTCAATGCTCACTCCTGTTCCTGCACCTTTTCCACCTTCCTGATTTGCACATGCTGACAAAGCTTATCCTTCAGGATTTACACTAGATTTCATCATCTCCCCAGCTGAAGTGCAAGGGGTCTGACACACCCTCCTCCTTTCTATGCTACACTCTTCGGCTGGTCGGTTCAAAACCCTGCCCCACTTCACCCTCTCTCCCCTAATGCCCCTCTTAAAAAACTGCTCGTGAGGGCCTCCCAGTTCCTGACCAGAGGGTCCAGCCCTTGACCAGCAGCCCCCCAGTTCAGCCCCACTCTGCACAGCAGCTTCCTCTGCCCACCACGAACCCATTCACCAAGTGGGAAGCGCAGACGGAGGATGTGCACCTACACAGCCAGACTCCTGTTGCTGGCACTCTCAACCACAGGCAAGGACAGCCTCCAAAGAAATATGAGGGGTGGAGGACCAAATAACAACTGGACAAATACTGATGGGGGAAAACTTCCAAATTTGCATATGAAAGGAAGAGCCTCACTACATATTTTGAAAAAGGGCTTGAAGGGGTGTGGGGTGAAATGAAAAGCTCTGGGGAACAGAATTTGCTGAATCACATGTGACACCCCTGACTGCTTCTTTTACCTGATGGGTATGTAGGCTTCACCTAGAGACTGCAAAAGGCAGTGTAGGAAATGGGTCAGGATTCCCTCAAAATCTCTCTCCATCTTCATAGATGGCACCACATTCCAAAACCCAACTTCTCTGCTGAAATACCATCTCTGCTACATTCTCCTTTCTCCAAACTCAGGTCTGCCCTCCCAGCTCAGCTCAGCTCTCCCTACCTCAGGGATTACCCTCTCTTGTACTTGGGAACACCACTTCTTTCCTTGCTGTTCCTGCTGGTGTGACAAAGTTCACAGAGCTAAGATCACCCCTCCAGTGTCCCTTCAGCCCCCTGACCTTTACAACATTTACGAAACAACATAACTACAGGCTCCCAGGGTCCACTAGGCTCTCTCACTCCAGTAGCCAATACGACAGATTTACCGGCCACCTTGAAGGGAAAGAGGGATTGTTAAACGCAAAATGACGGAGGCAGAGAAAGATGCACTCGAGGATTCAGCCTTCCAAGGTCTTTCCATGGCACCAAGGACCCATCTTCCCGCGCTCCACAGGGCACTGCGCAACACGAAAGAGCCGATCCGATGCGTCCGAGGCCACCGGAGGAGGGGGAGGGCTGTGCTCAATTATTGGTAATAATAATAATAACAATAATAATAATAAGAAACAAAAGAAGAAAAGAAGATAAAACAGGACGCAAGGAAGGATTATCTTCGGCAGCATCTTGCGGTGGCTTCTCTGGCGGAGATAGAGAATATATATCTATATACAGGCAAGGCAGGGAGGCTGGGGAGGGCGGTGCTGACACCACTGACCCCATGTCCCCCTCCCCTCCCACGTCCTTCATAAAGGACGGGCTATCAAGTCTGTAACTCGCTAGGTGATCAAGTCCCAGTCGAAATCATCGGGGATTTCCTCATTGGCGCCTGGAGGAGGCCCTGGAGGCCGAGGGACCAGATGATGAGCTGAGCCAAAAACAAGAAAAAAGAAGAAAAAGGAAAGAGTACAGTTAGAATCAGCAACAATGTGCTTTTTCACAGTGGGCCCTCGGGCAAAAGAAACCAGAAGTGATTTGGGTCTTCTCCTTCTCCTTTCCAACTGTCTAACAAACAAGAACACTACTGGCATCAGTCCCTCTGTCAGACAGCATCTACCAATGTCTGGGGGTGTGCTGCTGTGAAATTTTCCACGGATGTTAAGTTTCAGCCTCATTTACTTACCTCATAGCTGATCGCTGACAGAGCACAAAGGACCTCATCAACAGAAGCTTCTCATGTACAGTTGTCTTCAAACAACTAACTGAGGGTGAGGCTAAGCTAGAAGACTTTACGTGAAGCGAAAGAAATCAGGCCTTTGAAATCCTAAACCTTCCCAGAGCTTCGACAGAGCCCTAAATGGAGGGTCCCTTGCAGTCCATGCTCCCTCTCTACCCACAGTGCTCCATTTGATTACTAAGTGCTTTGGAAGAAATGCACAAAGGGGTTGGGAACCAGTTCTTTATTATTCATTCGTGTAATAGGCCTTAACGTCACCCCTTACCTGGGCGATTATATCCTGGAGAGTCCTGGGTGGAAATCTGGTACATAGGAGATGGCCCGGAGAAGAGATGGGGAGGCTGGGGCTGACCATAGGAGTTCACTGTGAAAGGAAATGAATTAAGAAAACAAAAAAACAACTGTTAATGTTCAGGTCAGAAGTCTTGGCCCTGACTGGGTAGCAGCTCAGCCACAGAGCAACTCACTCAGACCCACAGGATACTGAGGAGATGTTCAGCTGTTGGGTCCTAACTGCAAGCTATAGCTTGGTCAGGGATCTTGTTCTTGAAACCAGCAGGAGTTTCTCTATTATTCTAAAAGAAGAAAATTTTCATCCAGAAACACCACAAGGTGGCTCAATATCATCCATTTAGTTCAGTACTAGATGACACACACCATTACAGTTCTATCAAGACCATCACATCCCCTCCTCAGAATGCATCCCCTACTCCTTGTACAGTATTTCTCCAACAAGGGTGCAAGAGCTTTCTCCTTTACTCTTCCTGCCATCTGGAATAGCAATCTCTCCACCTTGCCATTCCGCTCTGTTGGTCACCGAAAAAAGCACCATCCCCTTCTCCTCTTCCAGGTTTGACTTTTAAATATATTCCTGCCTGGAGGTTGCCTGTCAATAGTATGCATCATGTAACAGCAGTCTGTCCAGGCCACAGGTATAGGACATCCCAGTTCTCTAAAGCCAGAGGAAGCTGAGTTGCTATGAACAGCTCTGACAGCCTAACTCTGAGTTGCTCAGTTCTGCATTGCCTGGTAAGGCTGCAGGTAGTTTAGGATACTCACAGAATTGGGCCTTCATTTACACGTCATTTTAGTCTCCTCCCAATTACCTTGGTTCATGGATTGCTCCTGTTTGCCACTGTTCAGAGCACAAGAATCAGAGATTCGAGGGGGCTGCTGTGGGCCAACCAGATGAGGGAGCTGACCAGTCTGGGTAAGGAAGTGATTAAGGGAGTCACAGAGGTTGGCAATGTGGTGTTGATCCAGCGTCCAGTTCTTCCGCTCAGCCTGGCGCAAACTCTCCATGAGCTCTGCAGGGGACAAAGGACATCGTCAAAGACAGTAGTCACACTGTGATCTTCCCTGCAAAGAGTTTCTGTCTTCTGCCCCTAAATCCTACCTCTTCCTCACAAACCAAACTTTATCGTTTCAAATCTTGTCACCAGACTCCTGAAGAGCTCCATATCTAGGATAATGTCACACTGACTCAGGCAGGGCAAGGAAGAGTTGGCAGGAAAAGTCTCAGTTAGCTTTCTGACATACTTTTATGAATTAATTCTCCCTGCCCCAAATCCTGCAGTGTTCATTCAAGTGCTTCAGGATCTTTAACAGAACCCATGAAGCAGGACACCTCTTTTTATAAATGAGGTGAGTCACTGAGAAATCCAGGCACTTGCCACAGTTACACTGAAAAAATATCCCTGCACAGCACTCGCATGTTCTAGACTACAGCCCTAGTCATTGAATCACTAGCCCTAGTCACTAGGCCAACACTGACCTGAGAATTGGGAGTGCTCAATGCTAGACCAGTTCAGCCGGTTTACCATCTTGAAGCTTTCCTTCAGGGAATCAATGTTGGAGCACCAATCAGGGGGAAACGCTGGAATGAAACAGGGACAAGATTAACACAATACAGATCACCCTTTCTCTCCACCCCTTAATATAAAAAGATTGGCCCCTCTTCACCAAAGAGCCTGATGCTACAGCAGCTAGAAATCCTTTCTCCCTTGGAAAACCAGGGATGGTATCTCCTTTTTCAATAAGGCCCTGACTTTATGCTGCATCCCTTAACAGAATCCCAAACCCAGGGTGGATGTATCTATCCTCCATTCTCCCGTAAGGAAGCAATTTCCTTCTCAGATTTCAGCCGTATCTGGCTTTCTCCCATTTTCTACACGCAAGTAGGCACTACTTAAGGAAAGCTCACTCGTGGGATTTCTGTCTGGGGGCTCCTCGCTGCTCCCTTTCCCCCATCTGTGCTTTCCATCGCCCCTGACTCACCAAAGCCAGCATTGTTGATTGAAGCCTGTGACTGCTGCTGCTGCTGGTGCTGGTGTGGCTGCTGCTGTGGGTGGGAGTGCGGGTGATGTTGTTGATGCTGGTGGTAACCTCCATGCTGCATTGGGGGCGGGTGCATGGACATCACCGGTGGAGGGCCATAACCTTCCCCACCCTGCTGCTTTCCTCCTTGGGATGGGCAACCCTCTGGGGTTGGAGTGTGGAGTGGGGGAGCAGCACCCACTGAGGAGGGGCCTTGCTGCTGCTGCTGCTGGTACATGTAGTAATTGTGGTTGGAGGGCTGCATGTCACCAAGGAGAGAAGAGAAACCTGCCGAGTAAATGAAAGGGAAGGGAGCTTTAAGACAGTGTGGATCAGACCTCTGCTTACATTATCCAGCTCTAATTTCACACTGCTCATCCCGCTATTTATGAAGCTTTCGGAGTGCCCTCTACAGGCTGCCAACAACCATCACCTGTGCAGTTATGCCCTTGCTGTGCTCCAGACTGTTCAAAACAAAAGGCTCTACAACAAAGACCCAGAAGGATTTTAGTACAGCATTAGGCACTTAAGTTCCTCCCTGGATTTTTTCCTAGACTTACCAAAGCAACCCAACCTCTCCTGAAATGTCAAGAACGTGTTGTTTTCCTACAAATGACCATTAAGCAAACTTAAACAGCAGAACATTTAGAAAATGGCTAACTTAATACTTAATCTGACTTGCTCTTTCCAAAGGCTCCCTTGAGTTCCCTTCTTACAATCAGCTTGGTCAGGAACCTTCACAATTTTTCTCACACTAATCATAAGAGGTCATAAAAGACTCTGCTTTTGTACAAAGAGCACACTGTACACATCAGGGCTCCTTTATTACTTTCATTCCTCCTGACTCACTGGGTGTGTCATTTCCATCCTCCTGTATTTCAGGCAACCCCTACACGCGAGAGGATCAGGTATTTTCCATACTTCCCCAACACCAGGAGTTAGCATATCTCTTATGTCTGCTTCCCCTGTTCATTCTCCTCATACACTGGGGAACCTCTGTGGAAAACCAGTCAGGGGCACTACACGCCATTAACCTGAGCTACTCACTTCTTACTTTGAGTACCCTTACTTGACCATCTGCAAGCAAGCCTCACATTTTCATTAGATTCAACATCAACCCTTAGAGTATCCTACTACTGTTGTGGGGCAAAAGGATGAATACTGCCATCTTGACTCAAAAGCTGCCTACAAAATTTTTTCAAAAACTGCAAATTTTCCTACATTCCTTGCAGCCTAAGACTCGGAGGGAAAAAAACAACAGACAGCTGCTAAGTTTGTAAAACCAGAGGAACACACCAAGTCAAGCTTCTTCTCTACATTTTTGTAGCTTGCTTGCTCATACTACAACACCTCACACAACAGGCTCCTAGTAGGAGTGCCAGCATGAGGAAAGCAGTAAAAGTATATACATTTTTATTTTACTGCAGCCTCAAGTTCAGGAAGCTCCTCCTACAGTAGCAAACTTTGCCTGCACCGTGTGATGGCTGATAACACAGGTGAGAAGCTCATGTAATAACATACTCCTTTTTACACCGGTTTAGTACTTAGAAGAGTATTTAAAGGCAGAAAGAGGAATAAGTTTTTCTGAAGCATTTTCTGGGGACATCTCATCCCTGCAGTGATTCTGCCCTCTTCTGGCTGCTTACTTAATCCCAGAAATGCAAGATACAAATGGAGTTGGAGGCTCTCTCAATCCACAAAGCTCAATTCTCCAAGGCCTTGTACAATCCTAGTTTTAACAGATCTGAGCAATGATGATTTTCCACTCTCCTTCTGAGAGACTCCAGATGCAACAATCCCCTCCCTCTTATGGTTTCTAGCCTGACAGACTGTGAATGTTTCTCCGACATGCTTTTCTTCAGGACTTCAATTTTCTCAGTTTCTGCCATTTTAGTATTTGCATTTGTATCAACACAAGGCATTTTTAAATCACTGTGCTTTTTTGTTCTGAGAGAACTAGGGGGAGCAATGCATAAAGGACGCGCAGATTTCTTATCAGCTCCTGGCAGAAGTAATTACAGCATGCCAAAGAAGGAAAGTCTGTTTGCACAGGCTCCTGAACGAGGAAAGATCTGAGAGATGCCAAATGGACAAGACTGTGTAGGCCGATACCTGCCCACCCCACATGACGCAGGCAGTTACTCACCGTGCTGAGAGGAAGATGATTTCTCCAGCATGGATTTGTAGAGATTTCGGAAGGACCAGCTAAGATCCTGGAAGTTGATCTCAGAGTAGGAGAACTTGAAGTCATGGTTGGCACTGTACAGCGGGGGTGGCACATCGGCCCCTTCACGGCCCTGCCCCCCTGCTACAGTAGAGGCAACATCCACAGGCCCTGCACCCTGCTAAGGGAGGGAGAAATAAGGCCTTTAGCCCGTACTAGGTTTTGCAGCTTGAGAAAGAGATCAGAGACCAGATATGCATAGAACATGCACTGATATCCACTATCACTTAGCTCATCTTCCAACAAATCTTCCCAATGCCAGTTTCCTTGAGGAACACCAAACACAACCCTTCCTCTGCAGCACAATGGCTTCAGCTTTTTCTTCAGCTATCTAATACCATTATGCCTTTATCCTTATCCCCATCCAACCCTTTGCTAAAATTCACTTCCTCCTTATTTTCTATCTCTGCAATTTCAGCTCCTTCCCTTCTTTTTATTTTTGCCTCCATATCACAATTTTCACAATTCCCTCTCCTCACCACTTCACTTTTCCATTCATGCACTCCTCCCACTCTCCTTTTCCTCCCACTTCTATCCTTTTCCCCGCGGCTCACCTGACTGTAGTTGGCAATGGGGGTGGTGCTCTGGATCGACATCTGAGGGGTGGCCTCAGGTGGCAAAGAGGCTTCTGTGCTGACTGGAACAGCCCCTCGGGGGCTTTTACTTGCCTCTTGCTCTGGGGAGTCTTGTGGTATCTATGGATGGGGAAGAAAGAGAAAAGGAAGGAGCAGAAATCAAAAACAGATGGAGAAGTGAAACTGCAGATGGGAAGCCAGCTCCCCCGCTGTAGAAGTTCATGGCTTAAAAAAGAGGAGGACTGGGCCTTAGTCACTGAAAAGTCAGGATAAAGGACTTTAAACAAGATTAACTTTCCTACTGAATAGCAGCAACAACAGGCAACCAGCAGGACATACACACTAGTTCGTTCAGTCCTGGCTTTTGTCTCCCCATCTATACACCCTGACCCCAAAACATTATCATGATCTGGTGCTGAAGGGAATTCCCAGCCCACTCCATGCTGTGTGGAAAGAAAAACACTCACGTCATCATCTGGAGGATGCCGCCTCTTGCGAGATATATCTGGACATGTATCTATTGTCCAATAAGAACCCTGGAAAGAAGACCCATTGGTGAATGCATGATGAAATCACAGAGCTTCCTGAAGTATGGGGCTGCTGACTCAAGGAATGCAGCACCAACTAAACATTAGGACCACAAGGACCACCCTCTAGAACCTCAGACAACAGAGACTTGGGTGTTGGCAAGAGATTCCTCTCTTGCACTGGGTTGCATTGAACAATGAGGTACAATGCTACTGGTGGAAGGCAGAATCCTCTACTTTCCATCACTCTGAGACAGGACACCAAAAGGATGCTTTGATCCAAGCTAAAAGAACTGTAGCTTCCTCACAACTTGAATTTATTATTAACTGATGAGAACCACCTCAAGGCTGGGATTTGGCAGAGACCGCTAAAAGGATTGCTCTTTTCTCATGGTTGTGAGACTCCCCTTTTAGCATCCACAGAGGGGCCATGATGGCTAAGAAATAAAACCATGGTTAAGAACTAAAACAAATAATGTACAGAGAGGTCTGTTTAGCTTGGACAAGAAAAAGCCAAGGGGATCAAACCACTGTCTTCAACTGTGTAAGGGTATTACAAAAGACAACAGAATCAAATTCTTCTCAAAAATGTATAGCACAAGAAGAAGCAACAAGTACAAGTTACACCAAGGGAAAGTACAGTCAGATATAAACAAAAATTTCTTCACAATGATGGTGGTGCAGCACTGGAACAAGTGCCCAGTTTTGTGATCTCCATCCCCGGAGATATTAAAAATTTGACAGATCTCATCAACCTAATGTGATTGTTCCTGTCTGGGAGAGGCTAGAGGTACATGTTGACCTCCAGAGGTCCCTTTCAACATAAAATAGTCTATAATTATGTGTCTTGTCTTCTGAAAAAGTACAAAAAGAACTCTGGAGTGTGATTTAGCTTGTTTTAACCTCCAATCAAGATCTGAATAATCTGAATAAGTAACAAGCACAGAACAGGTTTTCATTATAAACCCAGCCCAACATGCCAGTGAACACCTGCAAACATATACCCTTTAAGTCAGTTAGGATTTCCTGGAATAAGCCACATAATTAATGGTAGTTTTGAGCAGTGATCTTCAAAGATCTACTACTTCCATTTATAGATCCCAACTGAGCACCACACAGTCATTTAAATATAACCTGAAATAAAAGGCCTGAGCAAATGGTCTTTTCTTTTAACTTTAGGATGAGGGGGAGGAGACAATCTTTCTGTCTAAATACATAGCTTCTTGAGCATACCCCTCCTGCTTGTTTGGTTGTGAGTTTTTTTAAACAATAATATCCGCACGCCAAGATGCCAAGTCTTGGTTTTGCTAGCAATTCCCCTTTACAATCTATATATACTATCAGAGCTTTATCAATTCTTAGTTAGCCAACAAATTCCTAAATTCTTGAATTTTACTCAAAAATTACTTCTACAGATTTAAACTACATGGTGATGACTTTTTTTCCAACACCAAATATTTTGCAGTCTACATAGGTAGTAATTCTGCTCTCACTGCTCATTTCCATGGATCTTGCCTCCATGAAATCCACGATGTCAACTCACAGTCCTGCTGTTCACCAGCAGCCACTATGCTCTCTCATAACAGAACTGGTTGGACTACACCCACGTTTTACACACAAAGATCAAGAAAAAGAAACAAAACTAATAAAGTACATTCAATCACACTTTTGACTTCTGCCAGTATCTTTAAAGTCAACTGAAGATCACAGATAAGAAACATAATTACTAAAACCCTTAAAGCTCCTTTACAGGTTCCCTTTAAGTAAATGCTTCTGTAGCCAAAGGACTGCAGTAAATCTTACTACTGCTTCCATTTTTGCCTACACTTTAGGTTTCAAATTCCAGCCATGAGTTAGAAAGGGCAACCCCAGCTTATTCCCTGCAGTTTTAAATTGCTTGCCCAGGAGCATGCAGATTTCTTACCTTCCCAGGATCATCTCTTGGTCGAGGCACCTTTCGAAAACATTTATTCAGAGAGAGGTTATGGCGAATAGAGTTCTGATGAGAGAGTAAGAGATACAGGTAAGTGCTACAACAAAAACATACAGTGTTCTGAGTATGCCCTGGAGCAGGTAGAGAAAATAGGATGGTACATACTCAAAAGCCAAAGCTCACTACATATTCCTGGAACGGGGCAGAACAGAAGCTGTGGAAAGGGATGGATTAAGATGATAATATGGGGCTGAACCACCTCTACACCTACGGAAGGTGCAATGAAAACAGCATCAGTGTGATGCAGAGGATGGTAGTGATGCGGGTTTTGTGGGGGCTTTTTTTTGTTTTTCTTGGTTGGTGTTGGTGGGTTTTGTGCACACTCCTTCTTAATGGACCACCACATACATTCAACAAAATTCTCAGAGAAAATGGGACATCTGGCTCTGCATTTTCTCCAGTTGGTCACCTTAGTTTTACATCAGCCTTATTTTAATCGGTGAGGCTATTTTGCACAGAATTAAGAAACTAAGTCTTATAACTAGGCAAAAAAGGGTACTTCAGTGATGCAAGCCCTCACCTTCCAACCAATACCAGCATTTTTGTAGTAGGGAAAGTTGTCACAGATCCAACGGTAGATCTCACTAAGCGTCATCTTCTTGGCAGGTGATGAGTTGATGGCATATGTGATCAAAGTGGCATAGCTGTAACGTGGCTTCCCGTCTTGGTGCACTGCAGCCTCATCCTTACTCAGTGTGGCATTGGGATCTGTTGGTGAGCCTGGGGGACACTTTCGGGCAGACCCTGGAGGTCCTGCTTGTGAGGAACCTCCTAATTTTTCAATAGTAGCCCTTAAAGTAAGCTGTGGGAGCCAGTCTATGGAAGTGAGGCTGCTTTCCAGGTCAGAGGCCATGGTTCTGGAAGCAGGAATATCTGTGATTAGAGAGGAGAGGAAAGGAAACACTTGAGACACAAAAAAAGTGAAGCCTAAGAACAGAAACATCCATTTGCATTCTGCTTCTGCTTATCCCCCTATCACAAATACCTGTATGAACATCATCCTACTTCATGCATCTTATTCACAGCCAGCCAGAACCATCCCAAAAGGCCGATGACTGTGCCTCAGGAAGGACCATCCGTACTAAGAGCAGCTGGGACAGTGCTTCGTAACACTGATGGTAACATTGCTGGGGCAGTCTTACACAGGGCACTGCTCCCAGGTAAAGATCCAAGATCTGTTTAAGGGAAGCGGAGCCCCTTCAGGAGGTTTATCCCATTCACTCCTTTACTACATAATCCATACAACCTTGGTACTCTTCACCAAGATTACCTGTAATCCAGTAGGTTTGCGGTGTCAGGTAAGAGGAAAATCATAGCTAAAAGGGAATACTCATTCATGCCATATACAAACCACAATTTAATTAGATCATCTGCAAAGTCAGGACTATCTTAATTTGAGGGGAAATTAATTTCTCTCTGAGGCCTAACCTCTTTTTTTTGCATTAGGTGACATTATAATGAGTCCTTATTCCTTAGAGCTAGGATTACATATCTCATTTTAAAACACCAAGATCATGCATAATACTATATATAGATAATTACATCTACCATGTTGAGTTGGAACAGACTATATTAAGCTCCTAATACCTAAAGCTTTGCCTACCATAACCTGTTTTTCCTAAAAATATATATATGTAATTTTATTGAATTAAATCCTGCTTAATTCACAATATCACAGGCAAGAATTTTCTCCAATTCTGAGGCACAGAAAAAACACTTGTCTGAAGTCACGTAAGTTTGCTACAGGAAAAGACTCAGGATCTTTCATCTCATAAATGTTATATACTTCCTCTCATAAAAATAAAACACACCTGGCTAGCAGTTCTATACAGGGATTTCTACTTAACAATTATTTTATAAGAAGAAAACGTTTAGCAGCATGAACTTGTATGAGCTTGTACACTTAGCACACTAACTTTTATGTAGTCTGTTGCAGTAGACAAGGCAGCAGAAAGTTCATCATTCCTACTCACAGCTGGCTGCTTTACTATAACTAGGAGCAATCTCTTGAAGTCTGGACTAAGGTAGCTAAGTTTCTGAGGCCATGATTTGCACTGGTCTTTGCATAAAGAGAAGAATCACATCTCGAAGGGATGCAGGTCTACACCTTTCATTTCTGAAATTATTCTTTCTAGAAGATTAGATGGTACTGTCTTTGAGCATGCTGGAGCATACAGAAGGCAAACACACAAACACACTTATGTATGCATAGCAAATTAAACACTTGCATCCATGTAAGAGAGAAGAGACTGACACGAACACACTCTGCTTAGGAAAGATTCGTCAGCAGACACCTCCCACTGAGTGCATCACTCAGATGAGTGGATCAGATGAGACAGGGAGACACCCATCTGCATGAATACCAATTAGATACTCGTTCTAAAAATAGGCATTTGACAATAACACAGTGTGGATGCACAGATCCAGAGACAGATGCACCCAGCATTTTGACACTGAAGCTACCCGTTCTTCCCCCACAACCATATGCATTACACCTTTCACTTCTGCACTCCAGTGCTCTCACACAGCGCTAACGCACTGAAGTCCATACTCCAACGCGTTCATATGCGCTAAACCTTTCATTTCCATGCATGTGCTCACCACACCTCTTAGGGCTCAAACACCTACACAATACCCCAACAAAACCCATCCCTCAGCCCCCACAGGCAGTGGCTCCACAGCCCTGGTCTCAGGAAACACCTCCTAATTGCACAGCTAACTCGCACTCTTAGGCACCCACAGACTGAGAAATATAATTGCAGCACCGCGGTGCCTATGGCAAGTGGAAACATTTTTATGTCTGTGGAAGAAAGGAAAAGCCCAACTGCTACTAACTTATTATCTACTCATCTGCCACACTATCACTTAGGATAGGGATGACTACTTGCTACACAGCTAACTAGACGATCCAAGCTGCAAAAAGCTTTCCATTATCCAGCCCCCTCAAATTGTGCTTTATTCAGTAAGTCTTTTTGATTGATTTAATCTAATATCAAACATTTGAAATTTACATAGATTAAAAAAAAAATAGCAGGACTACTCCTTTGTGAATAATATAAGGGAAAAGCAACAATATATTTTTATCCAGTGGGGACGGACAGACCACCATGTAATCAAAACACAGCTACATTTACAGGGTAACTTCATAGGGAAAGCCCTCACTAAAAGTAGTATCTCACCTGAAAGAAAACATATTAACTCAATATCAGTTGAAGACTTCATTTTGTAAGTGTGTCTCATACAAATTTTAATTTCTATGGTGCAATCAGAAAATAAATTGCTGTTTCTTGTTAAACCATCACGAAATATCAGTTGCATTAACAATACAACTACAAAGTAAAATAAATACAAATTTCTCTGTTCCACCCCCCCGAAATATCAGTTGCATTAACAATACAACTACAAAGTAAAATAAATACAAATTTCTCTGTTCCACCCCCCCGAAATATCAGTTGCATTAACAATACAACTACAAAGTAAAATAAATACAAATTTCTCTGTNGACAAGCATAGAAATCAAGAAAATTAGGTTATAAAAGCCTATGGCAGATTAAGGTACCAATCTGAAACACCAGAAATTCAAGAAACAGAAGAAAGCACCGTTGTTTTCACAGAGCTTCAGATTTGCCCAGGTTATGTCAGTAGAGCATCTGGGATGATTGGCTATGCAGTAAAATGTAAGGCTGATATGCAACATCCCCGTCATCAAATACACAAGCTTTTGTGCATTTGTATAAAATACGCTTGTCAGGGAGACAAGCAAAATTAGAATTGGGTCAGATTACACCCACACTAAGAATTTTAATATTTTCATTCCTTGGCTTATAAAAATCTTTGACAAGAAAACAAAATCCCAAAATCTTAAAAAAACACCCTGTGTGTATATATATATGCACTTGTCACCCAGTACTGAAACAAACACTTTTCAGTAAAAAGCAGCAGCTTTTTAAGAACATATACGCTAGACAGTAATTTAGGACAGAAAGTGAAGACTCAGACCAAATAGCAATCACATGGGAAACTTCAAAGAAATGGAATAAGACCTTTCTTTCCAAGTTTGCACTTGATCATGTTACTGGATTTGCTGGCAATATGGGATCTGTAATAATCAGGCATAGTCAAACATTAGGGAAGGTGGCAATTCCAGAACACTTTCAGGGCAACAATAATTCAGTGTAATTGGCTACTAAATTATTTAAAACAATACTTGCTATGCAGTAAATATTACTGTTAATTTATATTGCATATCTCATTCACCTGACCCAAGTGTTCGGTGCATCAGCTTGACAATACTTAACGGTATGATAAAACAAGACTGCAGCCAAACCAGAGCAGCTGATAATTCTTCCAACTTTCCTTTCCCAGCTTATTGCCTGGCAAATCTTTTGAACTCTTCTCTTATGATCCCACTCAAACAAAGAAAAAACCAGTAATAACTAATAAACACACTGAACTGAAATCAAGGGTGCTTTAAAAAATCCTACCACATTAGCAAGTCAGAATTAATTTCAAAGAAGTAAAAAGAAAGTCAAACACCAGAATTCATAATCTCCCACTTTACAAGGTAAATGCTATCTGTTTATGTATTTGGCTGAATTTAAAAAGCAAGGGTAGGGTAGCCAAGGTCATAACCACCATCAACAGCTGGAAGGTGACTGCAGAGTCTTCATTCTTCAAGCACTAAATAGTTACAGTACAATCCCAAGTCAGACAGATCAGAGAGATGCAAAAAGTCCAGCCAAGCACTGATCCCAAATTGCAGTTAAACAGAGAAGAATCTGTCCAATTTGTAAGAAAAATGCATTAAAGAAAATCCTTGCACTGAATACCTTTTAATAACCACCAATTCGCTTGGGACTAGTAGTACTTCCCTACAGCTTTCCAGGAAAACTAGTGCCTTACTTTGAATATTTGCAACTAGCAAATGGAAGCTCCTGCTGCAAATGCAAGCCAGGCTTCTGACTATGGGACAATATGGACAATCCCTTAGCAGCACTGAGAAATCTGTACTTTGCAAATGCTCACCCTGAGCCAGTCAGATCTTATCCAGGATCACTGCTCCTTGTATATCAGGACAGAAAAACATATGAAATGTGGGGAACAACACTCTAAGAGTCACATCGAAGGCAGTTAATAAACATTAACAGCCTGAAACATTCTCTAAGGCTGGACTCAAAAGGCCAGTCAGGCAGAATCAGTTAGGACTGAAGTAGGGAGCCATACAATGAATGGCACCACGTTGAGCACTGCCTACAGAAGATGTCTATTCTAGAATAAATCTCTACATTTAAATTTTTCTGTGTTTACTTTTTTGCTTTATTTGCTGCTATTCTGATCCAACGAAACACTATGGCAAAAGATTTAAAGGAGACTCAAGTTTCTCAACATGAACTTTGAGAGAAGAAATGCACAACAGACTACCAAGCAATGATAGACACTGCTGTAGAACCCCTATGAATACATAACCACCTCTATTTAGGTGCCTGAAACACAGATCCAGTGATCTAACTAACAATATCCATCTGATATACCCACAGATACCCCTAGACTCGAAGGTATTTAGCAAATAAAAAAACTGGCAAAAAAGGACTATTTGACTGCAACTGTTCTGAAATAGCATCACAATGTAAGGAGGAAAAGTAAAACAAGTGCAATACCACATGCATGAAGAAATGGAGAGCCTCTGCTTTGGTGAAAAAAAGGCAGTTCTGACGTACTCGTGTAAATTACATACGCAAAAAACCCTCTGTCCTCATCCAATAGAAAAAGGGGAAAATAATCAATTTTGCTGAGACTAGAAGGAAGAGAAATTTGCCATTTTAAGCTTTGTGCTTTCCCTCAAAAAGAAGGTGGTGTGAACTAAGATGGCAGGAATAACACACTTGAAAATCTGATCTTCTCTAAGCAAACATTCTCACAGAAATACTTGTTTCGTGCCAGAAATAAGAAAAGAGGATACTGATTACCTGCCCAGTCTGAAATTGCTATCCATCATTTTGGTAACTACTTGTGAGAAGCCTTCAGGAAATGTTTATATTTCTGGAATCGAATGCAGAAGTAAAGAGGCTGCTGAGTATTGTTCATAAAATGAAACTTAACCTGGAAGGAATAGGTGTCATGCTAGTGACAGAAGAAAGGCATTATAGTTTGACAGCACCCTTCTGTCTGCAGTGCCATATGAAAGGCAGAAAACCCATCCGTAGGGCAAGCAGGTAAGAAAAATTCTCATACCCTAGAACCATGCTTCCCTTTTTTCGGGAGCAGCAGAACAAGCCAAAAAATGTCTTCCCAATTAACTATAGGCTTGCAGATGTGGTAACAAAGGGCACATGGCTCTCCCTAGTCATGAGCCACAAAGGGAAAAGGGATCCAAAGGAAGCTACTGTCACCTAAGAGCACACGGCGTGGTATCACCTATACGAGTGTGAACCCGTCCACGTGTCAGGGTCTGACTCTACAGCCCTGCTCAAAACTACTTCATGTGCAAGACAGAATGGCTTTGAATGCTCAGTGCTATTTTGTGTAAAAGAATACAGGTGCTACTGTGATTATGGTATCCTGAGTGGAAAATTTGCTCAAAGTTACACAAAACATTGAGATTGTACTGAAAATTAACAGTTAGAGGAAGATAAAAACTTTTAGGCCATGTATAGCTTAATATAAATCGCTGGACTAATTGTCTTGTTATAATTAAACTGTTAAACAGATACAATTTTCCTTTAATAAATAGAAATCTCAACAAAAGGTTCATATTAAGTCTCAAAGAAAAATAAAAAGAAAACAAATTTGTTTTCACTGTCATTATAGATTAGATAAATATCATGATAGCATATTTTAACATAGGACCTTTCGATTCCCTCCATTTTGCAAAAGGTGCATGAGCAGCCTATAATTTTGTATGTTGAATTTAGTAAATGAACGACACTGTGCAGGCATTTTTGGTACTAATGAAGCATGAAGTCCTGTGAGAACTATAAAGTCACCCAAACCCTCATGTTGGAAGTGCATCAGGATTCAATTCCAAAGGCAATTATGTCCTAACTTTCTATGAAACTGACAAATGGTATAGTTTACAAAACCTGACCTGCTTATTTAAACTTATCAACAGATGGCATTAGAGCTAAAGTCTGAAATATGCTCATGTCAAGAGAGGCAGTATCTTTATGGGCATAACAGGCTACGATTGAGCATAGCTAGGACCTTGCCAGATTTTAATAAGACCAACGAATCAAATGTTTTTGTTGTCTGCTGTATAAACATATAGGGAAAAAAAGCATTGAGAAATATTACACAAACATTGCAGACACCCCTTAGACAGTCTGAAAATGTGTTCAAAGTTAGGACCAGTTTGTCTATTTATGATGCTGTATAAGGTAAAGTGGGGAATATGTAACACCTGTCAAAAGAAACAGTAAATGATACTGAGAATACTGGTATACATAAAATACTTTTGAGCTGGAAATTATTTCCTTTGTAATAAGACTACTAGAAAAGATTTATTCTAATAATAAGCCAAATGTCCCATGACAACCCTCCCAATAACAGATTTGAAGCAAAAAGTAAACCAAGCACTTTGAAGAAGTGCAATGAAAATACATCACCACAGCAGAAGTGTCTCTGCAGCATCCCTCCATCCTCAGCACCACTACGCAATATTTCACCGTTGGAAGTAGGAGCTGTAATTCCAAGCATATGCCAAGGCAGGAGAGAAATCTTTGACATTTGCTTTAAGAATATGAATGGAACAATTACTCTTACACTGAGAAAGGTATAGGGTACTGGTTTTGGAATAAGTCAAATTTATGAGCACATATCTGGAATGAAATTTCCCCTTGGAAACTGGGAAGTCTGTGGTAAAGAAACAGTATGTAAGAGCAGGTATTTCACCCAGCCCTATGAGAGCATCCAAGCTGAAGGATTTCAATTTTACCTGCCTATCAGAATCACATCCAGTAATAAACCTTCAGCACAAAATATGCAAACACTGATGTAATATCCAGATTGTCTCTGAAATTAGAGACAACATCAGAAGTAGATCAGCATGCAGACTATCTTGCTCAGAAGATCTGCACAGCATTGCAAAGACATACACAGAAACCCAGGCTGAAAGAATGTAACATGCTTACAAATGAAAACTGTATTCTTATTCACATTAAAAAATGTGTCTCTCGGTGAAAAATTACTGTTAGCCTCGCATTTCAATGACAGCAATAGTGAAAAGCTTCTACGGTAGACAAAGGAATGTCAGCCACGTATAGGGAAAATGAAAATCTGACTGCAAGTGGTCAGAACTTGTTCACCAAAGGCTGAACCACTGAAAACAGATTAGTCAATAAGAACTCTGCAATAGCTGCTGAAACAAACCACAACCCACTTTTGGAAATGGGTATCAAGCACTAGCAAGAACTCTGTACTGAATTCATAGGAAAAAAGGAAATTGGTATCAAGTGCAGATTAGTTGTATATCACGTGCCCAAAATGTACATACAGCACATGCTCCCAGGGCTGAGATTACCAAAGCACTGCAGAGAAGCCTGTTAAAGAGGAGTCTGAGAGCAAAGCAC
Organism: Rhagologus leucostigma; assembly: GCA_013397725.1. NCBI lineage: Eukaryota > Metazoa > Chordata > Aves > Passeriformes > Rhagologus > Rhagologus leucostigma. The sequence continues at coordinate 655,458 of VZTD01003056.1, forward strand.
AGCTGAAATTGAAGTTGGAGAACGATCAGAAGAATCAAATAAGTCTGCGTGAGGCTCATAAATTAAGTCTCAACCACTGTTTTAACATAATTCCTTTTTACTGTTCTGTTAGCTGTTATTCTCAAACTGACAGAACTCTCCTCCAGTAGACAAAACACCTGACAATCCCTGGTCTGGCTCACAGCTTGCAAAGATTTGTACCATGCTTGAAGGTCAAGAGGATTCAGAACCACACTGCCACAGAACACACACCCATTAATGGCTTCTCCTTGCTTAAAACACTAGTACTGCTGCTTGGCTTTCTGCAGCCTACTCACAAAATGCTCCATTTTGTCTATCATCCTGAAACTAAATCTTCTGTTCATCTCCTTACAAACATGGAAAGGAGTACCTCTCTTCCACGCACATGCTTGCCACAGTTGTCACCTTGCAGCTGCAAGTTAATATCATTCTGCTCTAACCTTGAACATTCCAGTCTTCAAGATGTTGTGTCTTTGCTTAGACAATCTTTATTCCTTTTGCAATCATCCTTCTTCACAAAAGGAGCCAGGGAGAGTGGGGTACACATAGTAAGATAACTACCTTTGAGTACCAGTTAGACCTCTGAATAATCTTCAAAAATGCAAATAATGGCTATTCGCATATTTGAATACAGCTAATTACAAATATGGAATTAACAGTGAGACTCAATGATCTTGAAGGTCTTTTCCAATCTTAATAATTCTAGGATTCTACGAAATAAGTACTTTCCAGTATGTCTGGCCTCTATTGGCTGGCAATATTCCTGTGTGTATCAAGGTATGAGTCAGCTGAGGAAGAATGCAAAGAGATGTTCATGCAAAAAAAGGAAAAGCACAATGTCATGCTTGTGTTGCTGGCAGAGCAAAGGACAATGCAGTAAGAGACAGCGACAGATAGGGGAGAAACAGAAATGTGAAGGCCCCTTAGAGTGAGCACAGCAAGCTGGAACCTTATGTGGTGGATGATAGCCAAAACACAGGCTTGTCAAGGAGGAGATGGCAATGTGTTGAGAAAACAGGCCAGGAGGACAGCTTCAGCAACCATGTTTTTAACAAGATGAGAAGGTAACACAGTTGTCAGAGGCCAGAGAGAACATCTCACAGTAACAGAGATGGTAAATGAAGGAGGAAGCATAAGGGTTACCCAAAGAGACTGAGAAAGAAGCAGCAAAAGATTCAGGCCATGAACTGGAAGCTGAGTCCCTACATTGTATGCTCAGAGCAAGAACATGTTATAGGCCCAACTGTGGGAGCCTGCAGCAGAGGAAAGCAGGAAACAAAGGCAAGTATCAAAGGAGCTTTCTGGAGTTCCATACTGGCCTCAGGGGTCTTAAACCTGCACCAATTAATTTTAAAAATATGTTAAGGTAGCATGCAAAGTTGCATAATTTAATATCCCTGGCATGAAGGAGGTAAAGAAAAGCAAAGAGAGGATATGAGAAGTGGGTCATCGTGTCTAACTTATGAAAAAAAAATAAATGGAGGGAGGTAAATAGCTTAGTGCAGAAGCTACTGAATGAATGACTAGAATAGTTAGGAGGGAAACCAGGAAAATACTGTCACAAAAGTCAAGGGAGGACAACATTTCAAGACTGGGCATGATCAAGTGTCAAAAACAGCAGGGAAGCCAAGAAGGATGAAGATGGAATAGAGACCCTGAGACTTGGCCAGGAAAAGGTCATTAGAGATCTCAGGAGAAGCTTCAAGGGAGTGAGAATATCTATACTGAAGTCAATTTACAAAACAGTTCTAGACTGCCCACAATCATACAGGATCTTTCAATTTTGGAGCGACTGGTCCCTCAATGAAACAGAAATGTATTGGGGCATCATGCTTTCACTGTTTCCTAATGGCACAAGAACCAGCATATAGAGGTTTTGAGTTCAGTATCACATTGTAATTAAGGCAATCAGCAGCAAGAACAGGCAGCCATTATAAAGTGGTTTTCATCCTCATACTTTGGAACCCTTATAAAGGATCAATAACCTATTCCAGGATAAATGGGAAGCCATGCATGGAGAAGCATGCAGCCCAAGGTCAGCCAGCAAAGGAGTAGCAGGACCATGCAGAGAGCATTGCTATCCCAAAACCCAGACCAGTTCTCTACATTCAAACCTTGTCTGCCTTGTTCAGGTAGAGATAAAAAGAATTTCAGGTGTAACTATTTTAGCAGCTTGTTTATTTTTCTCTGCAAGTTCCTGATGGGGAGGGAGAATTCGTCTTGGGTTTACTTAACAATAGTTTTTTAGGGGAAACTGAGAATTCAGAAACTTTGCTCCTTTAATTTGTGACCACAAAGTGTTCAGATTCTTTCCCAATTATTCAGATTTGAACTTTTAACAGTAATTACATATTTCTGCTATAATCAGCCACAGTCTTTATTGAGCAGACAGCATAAACACAATTTGAATTGCTAATGGTAAAAATCAAAAAAGCAAATATCTTTTTCCTCGAGGTATAAAAGCTCTCACTCATCATCTCACCCTGTCCCTCATTACTCAGTCTCTCTTATACATAAAAAAGGCCAAAAAAGAACACACATTCCCTTAGTTCTTGATTTCACATCAAATAAACTGACCACCTCAGAAAGATGAGGAATGAGGTACTGGGCCTTGCACAAAATGTTCAGCCCCGTTCTGAAAACCTCAAGTGCTAGAGGGAACCAGAGAATGTAATGGAAGGGTTTTTCATTCTAACCAACTAAAATCTAGCTATTCCTGAGAAAGGAAAGGGGCCAGAAAGAGAAGGGAGGGTGGGAGAATGAATTGAGTTGGACTATGGAGACCAAGTGCCATTCCCCAGCCACGCAGAACTGGATATTTTCAGCGATAAAAAAAGAAGTTTCTTGAGATAACCTCAGACAAAAAATCCTATGTGTCCACAGGCATATAATCTAACGAAAGGCAAACCAGGAACAGGTCAAAATGCAGATGTGGAAGTAAGACCAGAACCTGTGAGATGTAGTAAAAGACTCCTGCAGGGAAGAATCCTAGAGAGGAGATGAGGGATGCTTGCTTGATGAAAAGTAGCATTTTAGGCTTCTAGGACCATAGGACAGAATGCCAAAGGGACCACAAGAGAAAAGAGATGCAAAGAGCAGTAACAACTGAGAGGAGGAGGAGTGGGTGTAGGAGGAAATGCGAGTCAAGAAGTAGGCAGGCTGGAAACATGCTGGGCCTTAAAGGTGCAGGAGAGGAAGGAACATGAGTGCCACATGATGCTATGGAGCCCAGGGATTCAGGAAAGGTCAAGCACTACCAAAATCTCTGCTGTCTACCTTTAAATCTGTGCTGCCTACCTAAGTAAGTATCAGGTTCATAACAGGATGGAATGGAAGACTGGGCAGGTCAAAGACGGATGGATAAAACAACAATCTAGTCCAAATCTTGGCAAAGCACCACAGGATACACCATTGAATTGGTCTCAAAGTTGATTGTGAGATGTCCAAATTTTGAAACATTCACAGTATTTTGCATTTCACTTCAAACTTCAGATGAAAATTTGCAATTAATTAATTGTGAAAACATACTGCAGCATGCTTGCTCTCCCTCACTAACACACATACACAGATGGCCTTTAAAAGTGAAAAACATGAGTACAGGGCAGAAATATGTTACAGATTTTTACATTCATCATATATTCCTTAGAAGGAAGAAGGAAACAAAAACAGCAGGACAGATAGCAAGTACCAATAGTGCCTCCTACAAACACAATAAGCATTTGGAGGTTGAACACATCAACTGGATATTCTTGCTAAAATAACATGTGCAACTGCCAACAATACAGCAAATTAAAGGCTTTTCTTTAGGCTTCAGAGTTAACACAACTGGAGAGTTCAAACATGTTAGCTATCACATTAGGCTGCCCATTAATCTAGGGAATACTCATCTTCTCTAGGATGCCTTCCAGACCAAAAACAGTATCCTTCAAAGCTTCAATTCTGAAGCATCACTCAGAAACAGATTCTGCAAATGGAGTACTACAAAACATAGTAGGTGCTGTGTGAGAGTCACTGACTACTATTCTACCCAAGGTTGGGAGAAGCAAATGAAAAACCGTGTCCAGAACCATTTTTCATCTTTTGGTTGCTAATGACTGAGATCCAATTCCTGCCTGACAGCTGTGTAAAATGAGATAATCAGCTCAGTCCTGCTCTTGAGGGACAGCTGTCCATATCACAGTTGCCATTAACCACACCTCCTTTCTGACATTTGAAGTAAAGGGCCAAAGATCCAATCTGGGATGCAGACAATCTCCCACTATATGAAGGTCAGCTGAAGTTTAAGGGAAGAGATAGTAACCTGTACCTCTGTGATAAGAATAAACTTCTTCAGAGACACCAGCATTCAGCTGTATTTTTAGAGTGGGGGAGAAAAACAAAAACAACAAAAAAACCCAAACCAGAAGTACTACAGTAGTCATAACCCTCTCTCAGACTGAAAAATTAGATCCCAACTCTTCAAACTGTTTCATTCTTTCATTCCAACTTTCTGGACTCCTTATTCTATCCTAGAAACTTGCCTACAAAACCACATTTCAAGGTAAAACCCAAGAACTTACAGAACACATACTTAAACAGTATTATAACCTCATGATCTTTCAGTAACATAATCCTTTTCCCATAACTCTTTGGACAGTCTCATTTCATTTTGCTTAAGGGCTTGACCTGAGAAATGCCACACTGTCAGTTCTCAGATGGGAGCTGAGTGCCCATAGGACAGGATCAGACTGCTTCAACTTAAAAAGTCAACTTCTGAAAGCATGAATGTCCAAATTTAAATTTACAAACCCATATACGCACAAGTGTCTTTTTCCTCAAATGTAGAAGACTTCATTGCTTCTGCTGAAGCCACCTCTACATTTCTGGGCATTTACAAGAATTAGGCTATTTACTTAGGTACATTAATGTGGTTTCTGAAGTCTAATTTTAGGTGGTCAGGTTTAACATTCTTAATGTAAACTCTTACAGACATAACACTTGCATTTAAATGTGTCTATAAAGTATCCTGCACTTTCATGAAGATAAATAATACTCTCCCTCTTTCTTGTATAGATACTTTTGTATGAAATAAATGGTGCAGAACAGCTGCAGTATTCTACCTCAGAGGAAGCTGCATTTTCACCTGTGATAAACATTTGATGTGAATACCATGATCACACTGAAGAGCTGTGCTCTTGAAAAATTATTCCCTGAAATTTATGAGTATGTCCCAGCTTTTGTATAGCTGTGTTTTAGATTATGAGATCTTCAGAGCAGAGATTGTCTTAATTTTGTGTCCAAGTCAGTACTGAATGCCTTGTCAGCAATTAACAAATAAATAACAGTTAGTCTATAGCACACCACTTCCAGCCTTTTATGTCTGTAATGTACATCTAAAAGCTCAGGCAACAAATACAGAATCCTTATCATTAATGGAAGAAAAAAAAAAATGTTTCATGTGCAGAAAGGTAATTGTTGTGGAAGAGCAGAATTTTGTTAAGGCTGGCATATATATTCTGTAAAGTGCCCTGGCATCCATCAGAGGCAAAAGCACTTGAAAAATGTCAAGTCATTACTGTGAGGAAGGGGGCAGCGTGAGGTAAATTAACCTCAAGAGCATGAAAAGTCAGTTTATCCCCTTGAATGTACAAAGGCCAAAATGCCTCAGTTATCTCTTCCCTTGTGCTAGATAACACAGCTCTACTCAAAACAGGCTGATTGCATAACTATAGGGCAACAGGTAGGAGGGCATCTAACAGTACCCCCAGAACATACGTATGCTTGGTGGTTCAGCCTTCCCTTAGAAAGAGCCACCTTCTGAAGCTATGGATAACTGACAAAATTCTCTGCCAAAATGGGGAATCACTTTGGCATCTTTTGTCTGATCTTGCTAGCACATTACACCAAGGAGTTCCTTCTTCAGGGACTCCCTGTTTAACCATTGCTCTCCCAAATGGCTTCCAGAAGGGCTCCCTGTCCTGGCCCTTTGATCTTGGATTTCCTCACTGCTATCTCACTAGAAACAGTAATACCTCAGGTGAGATACCCTTAAGCATGATTCTTCTGCTACTGGAATCTGCTTTGGCTTTATCTGAGATGAAGTCTCCCTCAGATTTGATTTCTCAGGAAATCACTACGTTGGTGTCAGAATACTCATCTGTGACTGGGAATTAACTGCCTCATTTACAAAAAGCAGCAGCTTGGCTCACACAGCACCAGCATCAGGATTCACATTCCTAGCCCCTGAACGCAGCGTAAGACACAGATGAAGACTAGTAGCAACCGAACGGCTCCTTTTGGCTTTCAGAGCAGGTTCCACCAGCACTGTCATGGCTTTCATTCCCAGGCCCCTGAGCACCACAGGACCCACTCTCAAGGGCACTCTTTCCAGAAATCATCCCACAGTCCCTTAGGTACATTAGGACAGGCATCTCAGAGTACTTGCATGGGGATCTGTACATTCAGACCCCAAGCACAGCGAGGTCTGCACCGCACAATGGTTTTACTCCCACCGTTATAACCACAGTAGCACCCACATGGAGATCTGACACTGCACCCCACAGGTGCATCCTTGGACACTGGCACTACAAATCACTGCTCCTGTCTCCTCAAAGCTTTTTTTAGCCAGTATTATCGTTCTCAATGACCCCCAAAAGACAGAAATTTAAGTCACACCAGTGATGATTAAGGCTGAGCCTAGGATGAATAAACCAGAGAAAGAAAGTAGAAAGGAAAGAGTAGAGAGGTTTCTTACAATTAAACAGGGCTAAGGTCTCCCATAAGCTAAATAGTGAGAGAAAGAATCAGGTCAATTCCGTATAGCATATAAGGGAGCTAAATGACTGAGCCCGAGAAAGAGACACAGAAAAAGAAGGTGGGGAGAGGTTTGGAAACAGAAAGAGCTAAAAGATTAAAAGCAAGCAGATACAGTGAGAGAAGAAGAGACATAGAAAACAAGGACAGAAGGCGAGAGAGGACAGCTAGGAATAGAGAGGTGATATAATGTGGTCACTCACTCTGTCTGGAAGATTTTCTGGAAGGAGGTGGATTATCTTCAGTGCTGGTTGCTGGGGTGCTGCCCTTCACACTCCTTCTCTGAGACCCATACTCAGACCATTGCTGCCAGCTATTCCAAGGGCTTCTTCGAAAAATAGTTCGAGGGCGAAAGGATTGTGGATGAAATCAGGATCTTGAGTATTAAAACAATCTGCTTGGGATTCTCAGTCCCCTAAAACTGCTGGTTTTATCCTGGGATGGAGATCCTCTCTCCCTTTTGGCAGCTAACTACTAAAGGGGTGTTCCCCTGGGAAACAGCCTTTTCGCTGATGGTCAGATTATTTCAGAAATCAATTTCTCCAATCTGCCTACCTGGAAATCTCTTTTCTCTAGGTACACCTTGTCCTTAAGCGGGGGAAAATCTCTTTCTCTAAAAAAATTCTTGCTATGCCTGTGGATATTATCAGTGAAATCTGCCTTTTCCTCTCCCTGTAACTAGGAGGTGTGTCTTCTCTCCTCGCACGGGGTATTTGAAGAAAACCCTCTCGGGATCAGGGGATGAGGGAGCTTCCTCGGGATGAAGGAGGATGAGATCGGTATTGGAAACTACCTTTACCTCCAGTTACCAGCAACTGGAAAAGGAAAGAATAGCTAAATGTCTCTCTGCTTTCTCTCCCTTGCTTTGCTCTCTCTATTGCCTGCTGAGCAGATGTAAATAATTAAAATTACTAGGTAAGTATCTGGAGGTCCTGCTTATTTCTGTGTTGGGAACTGCCTCTCCTGGGCATACAGGATTTCTTCTGTAAAGACTCCCGTTACTACCTGGTCTGGGGAAGGGCTGTCTGCTCTGCTTGAGAGAGGACTTTCCTCAGTAGCAAGAGGGAGTAGGCAGTAAGGGTTATTCTCACAATCCTCAGGAACGGGGGTCTGAGGACACCTCTCCCCTTAACAAGTATCGAGGGAGCTCCAGAAGGCTCTATTCCACAGCGAGGAAGAGCAGTCCTGCTTCTAGATAGTTACTACAACTAGGTGCCGGGGGCCTCTGCACACCCTTGGCTCGTTAGTGGGAAAGGGGGCAAGTGTTAAGCTCCCTCACCAGCTGCGGGGAAGGGGCCTGGCGGGGGGGGCCGCCGGGGTGTCCCCACACCGGGCGCGGGGCTGCCTAACGGGGCTGC
>VZTD01003056.1:667989-778887 GCA_013397725.1 Rhagologus leucostigma
CGCCGTTCGGCGCATGCGGGCGGTGCGTGACGTCACGGCGCGGGCGGGGCTGTGCCCCCGTGTCTGGGGCGCGTGGGGAGCGGCGCCCGCGAAATGGCAGCGGGGGGTCCATGTTGTGCGTGAGGGCAGCGCCCCGCGCGCCGCCGCTGCCGCCTGCTGCTGCTCTGGGTGCCGGCGAAGTCACGGAATCAGTTGGGTTGGGAAAGACCTCAGAGATCACCGAGTCCAACCTGTGACCGAACACCACCGTGGCACTGAGTGCCACGTTCAGTGTTCTTTAACCACCTCCAGGGACCGTGACTCCACCACCTCTAAGGGCAGCCCATCCCAACGTCTAATTACCCTTTCTGTGAAGTAATTCTTCCTAATGCTCAACCTAAACTTCCCCTGGCACAGCTCAAGACTATGTCCTCTCATCCTGGAAGCCTTTAAAATTAATTTGCACGGCGGGTATGACAATTCTCAGGGCGAAGTGTGTCCCCTTCCCACACACTGCACTCGGGCTCCCAGCAGTGGGGTGCGTTCTCTTACGGCCATTCCCTGCCGGAGGAGTGCCAGCACAACCCAAACCAGCCGTGCTCCAGAGGTTTTAGTCACTGGGGAAGACAATGGAATATTTTGGGTGGACAGAAGCCCCTCTGTCTCTCGCTGCCCCCAAAAGTGGTTTCCACATGGACTGTCCAGTCTCTTCCATGGACCCACCTCTGCTTTCAAATAGGACCTGCAACAGTACAGACTCTCCCTGAAATCCTCAGAAGTCCAAGACAGGGACATCAGCTGTGCTTTCAAAACAGAGAGGCTTTGTTGAAAGGAAGGAAGTCCCAGTGTTCATTTCTTACGGACTGAAGGTTGGGTCTTTGTTCCCTCCAAGACTCCGTGCAGGCTCCATGCCATCCCACGTAGCTGTGATAGTCACTTTTCAGGTTGCAGCTGCACTTTAATGTGCTTTGAAGCAGATAGTTCTGTGAATTGCAGAACTAACAAAGCCTGGTTTTGGTCTCGTAATTGGATTCTTTGATGACTGACAAGGCACAAGTTCTAACTGAAGCTTTTCCCCTAATTGGTGCATTTGTAATGTCTCTTTTCATTCTGGTTCTCCTAAGCCTTTTAAATCTCTAGTTTGTACTGTGACCTTTCCCTCTGCAAGGACAAAAATAAAGTCTGTCTCCTGTATTTGGTCTCTTATTTTCATGAACCCTACAGGAGTTCTTGGTTTTTTAGATGTCTGCAAGGGACCTTCATTCTTCTCATGGCTTTTTAGCAGAGGTTTACACTGGGCTCACCCGCATTTCCCTTGATCTTTCAGACAGGCATAGTGGCTGTAGGTAGACAGGGAAACAGAGTATGGCTCATTCCCAAGGATCATGAGCAGAGGGAGACTGCTCTTTCTGTGTCCTGAGGTCAAATGCCCTGTTTGAAAGAGAGATGTGCCAGCGTATCCTAGGTAAATGCTCTTGTTATCCAGCTTTGGATAATTGGAGGTAATTGCTTTTTAATGCTTTTTTTTTTTCCCTTGAAGCTTATCCTCTTTGTGTGAATGATTGGTTAAACATTCACGGAGACAAAAATAGGTGGATTATAAACCCCAGTCTTTAGGACATTCAGGCAGTATATGGGAGATACCAGGGAGATACAAAATGACAAATACTTGCTGCACAGTGCTTAACTGCGTGCTCAGGTTGTGTATCTCTGACAGAAAGCAGTGCAGTGAGGCAGGAGTCAGGGTACAGATCTGCACAAACTGGGGAAAATAAGCATTATGTTCTTGGTGTGCCCCAGCCCTTCCTATGGGTTCCCTGGGGCCGAGCTGTGCTGTGAATGGGCCTCTGGGAACAATGTCTTCTGGAAGGGTTGGTGGGGGAAAATCATATGCAGGAGTCTTGTTGTGGAGCTTCTGTTCAAACTGAAAAACCTGGAGGGTGAAGTCAGAGTTGTCGGAGTCTGCAAGTGCCTACATGATTCTAAGTAGTGCTTAAATGCAAACTCCTGTGTGATCTCAGTGCTTGTAAGGATAGAGATCAAGGGACCCCCGGGAGGGAACTCTTGGCCATCATGATCTGGCAGACCAGGGTGTTGAGGTCTTCACGAGTGTTTCCAGTGGCTTAGGGTCTGTTGTGCTGTATTTTAGAAGACTTGGGTGAGACAAAGGCACTTTTTTAAGAAGAGAAAGGGGTGTCAGTGAATGAGTTTGTTCTGCATACATTTTCAAGTCATGCTGTTTTTCCTTCAGTGTAAAACATCTAAAGAGTTTTCCACGAAAAAATTATTTCCATGATAATTGCACTTTCCTGACTCGAAAGGTTTGCATAGTGTTACTACATTAAGGATTGTGAAGTACTCACAAGGGAAACATTTCAGTTGTTGGACAGACGGACAAATTGATATCGAAAATCAGATTCTAGGGCCCCAAAGCTCACAGAGGTACTGTTACACATGCATTACCACAGGCTCAATGAGTACAAAGTACAGCAAAGTTATAAAATGATTCACTAAAATGTCTACATGGAAAGGTACCTTCTTACACAGCAGTTAAGATGCTTATGTGCATTTTGGCTAATTTGACTTGATAGGCTGAAGTAATTTTTACTGGTTTCCTTGCTTGTTAGACCTCCAGAATAAAAATAGCTCTGAGAGAGGAAGCTGGATACTGCTCCTTCCTTCTGAATTGACAAAATTGTGTTCTAGGTTTCTGATGCTTGTGGTGAACAAACCAAAAGATCAGTTGGTAGCTGTCCTTAAAGGAAAACCCTGTTTTGTGCACAAAGTTTGTGTCTTCGTATTGGGCAATGGCGCCAGGGAAGGAAAGCTGCGGACACATTCCCAGGACTGGCAGCTAGGAAAGCTCTGGCTGCCTGTAAGTGTGGACAGAAGTTGCTTGAAACAGTAAATGAAGAACCACCTGAAGTCACTTTTCAAAGAGCCAGTACACTTCACAGGCACTGAAGCACAGCAAGTCTGATTAGCAGCCTGTCTGTCACTTCAAAAGCAGATGGTGTGAAAATGCAGACAGGATAAAAAGTTTGATCGCGATAACTCAAACTAATGAGCAGTTCATGCCGTTGCGTTCTGACTGAGAAGCAGACATCAGAGTTAATAGTAAAAGATTAAAATCCTCAGAAGTGCTGGCAGATACCTATGATATCAGCAATAATAATAGTCTTGGATGACAAGCATTCCCGTGGATCAAAAGGAAAATAGGGTACCCATGCGACTAAACTTATAATTTCAGAGTCATGCAAGAGGTTCTTCAAAATTTACAGTAGGGAGAAGCTTGAATTTGCAGCATTTAATAATTAGGAGGGAAGATAGAACAGGGAGTTGCAGAGCAAACAATGAAGTGAATGAAAAGAATAAATGAGAATCTTCCTGGTTGTGAGAACTGGGAAGCCTGTGAAACAATTAGTGGATGTATTGGATCAGGGGAGGTTAAGGAGAACAATCAAGAAAAACTTTGGTTTTTCACCTACACTTTCAGTTTTGAGGCTTTTGTATTCCTGTCCTGCATGCATTCTGTTTTTTACAATGGCAGCTTTCAAAGATTGAGAGTTCATAATGAGAAATGTTGGACCAAACTAATAATTTTAAAACATAGTATGGTATACCTCCAGGAATTCCAGAGAACTTCAAGTGAGAAGTAGTGGGGCATCTTGGCTTCTTGGGTTAGGAAAATATGTGGTCTCTCATAGAAAGCTGCCGTGGTACCAGGGCTTCAGGGAATACAACACAGAACTGTACCCACAGTTTTAAAAAAGGTGCTAGGGATGAATCAGGGAAGTAGAATAGTGAAGCTTTTATCTGTTTCTTGAAAGCTGGTTGGAATGGTAATTAAAAATATGTCAAAACACCTGGAAGATCCTGATAACTGAGATTAATTCTTTAAGCAAAGAGTATCTCATAAATCCTCTTCTCAGTTTTCGGGATGTGTCAACAAAGAAGCTAATAAAAGAGAAACATTTAATCTGATATGTTTAGATTTTTAAAAGGCCTTTGAGACTGCTCCACAAAGGCAGAATCTTGATAGGGAAAAGGGATTACTAATGGAGATCACTTTGGGGCCTTATCTTGTTTCATATTTGAATTCATGGCCTTGGCATAAATAAAAAGAGCATTTGGATGAAATTTGCTGATGGCACAAGGACAGAATGATCAGGATGTTATAAATGAATACTGAAAGATGGATGAAATGAAATCTTGGATGAGATTCGAGTATGCAAAATTTACTAGCATGGATATAGGGACTAATAACTTTTGTTCCTGGGAACTCACCAACTGGAAATGAGAGAGAAGGAGAAAGAAAGGATCTCTGAGTATTAGCTGGTCACGCACCATGAACTGCTAAAAGGTGAATGGTATACAGAAAAGTATCAAGAGAATATTATATGTAAAAAGTCTCATAGAGAATATTGTAAATAATTCTGATCATTTGTTCTCAATAAATATTCATTCAAATGGAAACAGGTGTAAGAATGGCTTTTAGGATCTTCTGGAGTATGAAGATCCTACCACCAGAACTTTGATTTAAAAACTTTGCCTAGTAAATTGAAGGCTGGAAAAGGATCTGATGGCTGTCCAGAGACACACTTGATGGTAATCAACAGATAGGGAAAGGAGCTTTTAATTGGGAGGATGCTACAAGTTTAAGAACAAATACGTTGCCCAAGGTGAGAGTGGACAGGAGGGAAAAAATTCCAGAGTTAATTAAGGACTTTCTAAAACGTCCTTGCCTAAAATGACCCGTACAGGGAAAGTGACTGGGCAACACAACAGTATTTGAAATTCAGTCTCAACAGTGCAATTGCAAGGGCTGATGTTTCCCTTGTGGTGTTTAGATTAACTCTATAATAATCATAGGCATGAGATTTCATCACCATTGAGGACAATGTTGTACGAGTGCTCTGGAGATGACACAGAAATCTGCCCTCGAATAGGAGACTTGAGGAAATGATGACATGAGCAACTAAGGCATGCAAAAACTCTGAGACATTAGAAAAACTGAGGTTGCTGTTTTGAAAAGGAGAGATATAAAAGTGGACAGTTTATAAAATAATTGCTAGAGTAGGGAAAGTAGACTTAACTTCTGTTCTTCCTGTATCATATATATGAGAACAAAAGGACCATTCAATGAAACTTGGAAGTGAAAATTGGGAAGCACTTTTCTGTATCGTGAGGTTACACTGGAGAATTCATCTCTGAAGGAAGTGGTTGAGCCAAATGTTTCACTAGCTTTCAGAAAGCCCTGGAAATTTATATAGCTCTCGTGAGTGTCTAGTGCTGTCATCAGTGGCAATACAATTGGGGCAGGAGTATTTGTCAGGGTTATGTTCCCACAAGCTGTTGAGACTTTCTGAGGGGGAACATCCTGGCTACAGATGCCGAATTATCTCTTAGGTGACTGATGCCCAGGAGAGACGATCGCAAAGAATGTCCCGAGGATGTGTGAGTCACACTGAAACATAACTGAATTTAAAATGAAGATACAGATCTTGGGAAGGGGACTGACTAATGTTTCCTTTCATGGACAGTCATCTGCTGTCCTGCTCTTTCACTCAGCCCGAGGTGGAAATAGGAAAAGGAAACAGCCATTTAACTCTTAACTTAATTCACTTTCTTGTCTGAACTATTCAAGCTTTCTGATCAGTCCACATTTGAAAGCACAACATATTCCTTCAAGTGGTGTTTACCATTGGCCAGACATGATCCTAATTAGTTGCAGGGTTTTTTGACAGTATTGCTAATTATGTTCTAAAGTTGTTGGTTTATAGGAATAGCCAGGATCAGATGCCCTTCTGTCCAAGGAACGAGGAACTGGGACAACTGTATTCCTGTGCATAATCAGAAGGTTTTTGTCTCAAATGTTTGAGGGAACACAGGATGAGTAGAAGGGGGGGAAGTATAAAGGCTTTTGTAAGGTTTTCAGTGAATTTCTGAATGGCTGCTATCCCTAAAATACTGTCCCCTTCTTAAGGAGTCTGTGTTGGGAAGAGAGATTACTTGATACCTGGTAATACATTGGTAAGAAACATTTGCAGAGTCCCTAAACGCCAGAAGGCTTGGTTCAATCTTCAAGCTTTGAAATCTTAACATGAATCATTCTTAGTCCTTCTTAAAAATTGGTATGAGCCAGTAGTTCTGCTCTGGGTTACTTAAAATGGCATTACTGAGGTTGTGGCATGCCACTGGGGATGATGCAAAATATTAGGAGGTAAGTTAGTCTGCAGCCTCTGGAAAAGTTACTGTCAGCAGGATGAGTAGCCATATACCCAAAATGACCAGTTCTGGCCTGGAAGACTAGTTTACCATTTGTATGCTATTGGATTTAGAACAATTATGCTTTCCTGACTCCAGCTTTGTAGCGATTTTTGCCACATGCAAGCCAGTAGGTAAGGGATGCAATGCGAGAGGTATTTCCCAGTATTTCCTCTTCAGTTCTTGGTAGGCAGCACAAGATTTAAGGAAGCTCTCCTTTCCAGCTGTGAAAGAACGTGGAGATCTGTTGATGAAGCTCTGGGAACAAGGAACCCTATGTTATGCACTCAGAGTAACCTGGCTTTGTTTCAAATCACCATTGGCTTTGGTTCTTTTAGGGAGACTTCATGTCTGGGATCAAATGAATGGAAGCTGTGGGGAAGATCACAAACGTGGTAGAGCAATGCACTTGACCTATTAACCAGTGTTTCCAGTAACCCGGATCCTCAAAACCAGCAACAAGCTCTAGTTTTCTACAGGCAAATAAAAAAAGAATAAATAAACTTGACTCTGTCATCACAGTGAATCAAACATTGCATGTAGAGACACGTTAGTGAGAGATGGCTTTGAACATAAGCTGCATTAGTCTTTTGACCTAAATTATTTTGGTACCACACACAGAACCTAAAGTAATTGGGCCACATGAAAAGTGAACAAGGTGTTGATAAATTGGCTCAATGCCCACTCAGAGAGTAAGGCTCACTCTGGCAGTAGATTAAACTTCTTTGGTTTTGAGTCTACTGGGCATGAAGTGGCCATACTGTTAAACTCTTACCCTATGTAAGAGTCTGGCTGCAGGCAGACTTCCTTCTGGAACATTCTTTCCCATGTGCTGACTTCTAAACTGTTTACAGAACTGTAAGGACAATTTCTAGTGGGCCACTAACTAAACTTTAAACATCAAGTTTTAGTGGGGAACACTCACAGCCACCATTTCAACTAGTGCTGTTGTGTAACCAACTAATCTCTTTCCCAAAATAGTGCACAGTGACTGAAGATCTGTTCCTGGCCTAAATTGTAAAAAACCATTAGCATTCTCAATAAAATCCTGTGTCTATGAAGTCTGTAGAGGCTCCTGTGTCTTTCAGACCCATGTGTTTCACTGCCACCATACAGTGGTGGGATAAGGTTTCCTCATTTTGGAGCGGAGTGGTGGACTGACAGGTCGGTTGGGCTGCCTGTGTTTGTGGTGTGACTCTTGAGTGCCTGCCTCTCCTCTGTGGCCTGAGGTAACAGTTGTGAATGCACTGAACGTGAAGATGAAACATGAAGCTGTAGAGAGCTGGATGAGAAAATCACTGCCAGTTATGAGCCCTTCAAACACTCAGCCTTTCTGTCTTGAAAGTGGGTGTCAGAACTGATGTAGAGAATAAAGAAAAATAAATTAACTAAAGTGAATGATGTTTACAGCTGCACCAGGGCTTTTCCAATCAGCCCCTGTTGGAAGTGGGACTGCTGCATTGCAGAATTCCTTTCTGGGACCATGCTGAAGGTCGCAGTACTGCCAGATACCACAGAATCCTTCTGCTTTTGGTTTAATGTTGTGAGTGCAGCTTCTGCTCACTGCTGTCTCCTGGAATAAATAAAGGGTTAAAAGCAATGCTTCACCTTCTGCAGGGGAGGGCTTGTTTGGGCCCTCACCCACATCCTGTGTCTGGCGAGCAAGAGCAGACACAGGAGACTGGGTCAAAACCAACCTACGAGAAACATGAACAGCACCAAAACAACATCAGTGGCCGTCATTAGTTTTGTGCAAGGGAAGGTTCAGCTCTGCGCTGGGGCTAGTGAAAGAGCTGCTACACTTCCTCGGATTATTTCACATGGAGCAGAAGCTGATGCTGGAGCACCAACATGGAGCTGGAGTGTGGCTGGCTGCTCCTGGGATTTCATCAGCTAAGTTACTTGGGAGTGACAAGATGTCATGAGTCATCCTTGCCTGTGGGAACAGAGTGGAAAACTCTCTGTGAGCTCTCTGCCTGACTGGTAAAGGCAGTTTGTTGGAGTTTAGGCAACATGGTTATGAAGGAGGTTGGGTGGTTCCAGCAAGCAGATGTGGCTGGGCTGGAGCAGGGAACGGGCAAGAACAAGACTGGCATGAGGGAAGGTACAAAGGCAGGGCTAAGCATAGGTGGGAGCAACAACCAAAGCAGGATTACAATCAAATGCCATTAGGATGTCCTGCTTCTGCACTGTCCATGCAATCCAATGGTTTGGTGCCTTCCTTAAAGGGGAAGGGAATTATTCTCTACCAGAGAGCAGTGAATAGACAAGAGGGGGAATTTGTGGCTACCTTCAGAAACGCTGGTGCTGCAGTGTAAGGTAGGCTCCAGCAGAAGCTGCAATAGTGCCCACAAAAGGAACATGTCAGGGCAAACCATCTGATGAGAGAACACTGCCTTTCATGAGGCCTCTGCTCCTAAGCTAGAGATGGGATGGGGCCCTGGCCTAGACAGAGAGGGAGTCTGAGGCTAGCTTCTGGTTCTTATGTTCCTCGATAAGCAGGGGTGCAATCCTTTAAGGAGATTTCTGCAACAGCCAGATGGGGTTGGTAATTGTACATTCATTAACTGACCAACTGTGGATGATTCATTCAACAGCTCTCAGAGGCAGAGGGAAGATTTCTAATTTAGGGTGAGTGAAACTGCAGGGTTTGAGGGTTAGGAGAGTCCTGACTACAGCACATGGAGTAGTCAAGAAAATTGCCAGTGTTTAATTAAAAACTGTGGAGAACACTTGCAATGGCAGGTATAGTCTGAAATCTAGATATCAAATCAAATCTAATCTAATCTAATCTAATCACGTTAACATTCTTTTCTGTTCCCTTTTAAAGTGAGGAAATTTTAATGTGGCCTGAGTATAGACCTGTGGAATAAACAGAGTCACACACTCATTTAGGTTGGAAAGGATCTCCAGAACTATCTGGTTCAGCCTTTGACCTATCACCAGCTTGTCAACTAGACCATGGCACTGAGTGCCAAGTCCAGCCGTTTCTTTAACACCTCCAGGGATGGTGACTCCAGCAGCTCCCTGGGCAGCCCATTCCAATGGAGGAGAACAAGCCCCTCTCAGAGAATAGCAGGGCGTGGATCTTGGTGATTTGTATGTACTTCCAAGTGCTTTTCAGTTGCCACCAGATGGCAACAGAAATCCGTTTCAGCGCGGCAGGATCCTGCAGAGACTCCTCAGTTCCAGCTGCTTTCCGAAAAAGATAGAAGCTGACGTGTTTTGTCGTCACTAGGCGCGTACGCGATGGCTTTCGATGAAGTCGGACCCTTGAGCACAGCGAAGGAGTGGTGACTGGCGAGCTGAGGCTCTGCTGGCCGGTGGTGGGCTGGTGGCGGGCTGGTGGCCTGAGCCTCACAGCTGTGGGCAGCCCCTGCTCACGGTTCAAGAGGAGCGAGGATGTGCCAGCCCACACCGCCATCAGCCTCTGGCGGCTATGCAGATGTGATCTCGGTGACCCAGAAACAGAAATAGCTGGGGGTGAATTCAGGGCAGGCACTTGAGAGGGATGATCAGGCGTTGAGAGGACGCCGGGAGGCACCATAGCGGGGAGCAGTGCAGTCCAGTTTTGCGGGGGGGGACGGCGGACGAAGGAGGGTGCAGGCCTACCCAGGCACCCAGAGCTGGCAGATTGAGTCATGCGGCCACTGATGTGGGATTTATCCTCACACCAAAATTCGTTTTCTCTGGCAGCCTCGGTCATCATTTTGACCTCAGATGACTCGAGCGCGGTTGTCATGGGAACTGGATTGCTCGTCCCTCCATCCCCTCCACTTACTGTCTCTGAGAAGCAGCTAGATGTTCGTCAGACACTACAATAAATCAGCCATCCCCCCGTGCCCTCTGCCGCTAAGCGGCGGGTGGTCCTGCCTGTCTCTGCCCTCCTGTTCTTCAACAGGTACGGGAAGCGCTGCCAGATCTCAGCTCTGCTTCCCCTTGTCCCCAGGCATGAGCAAACACCGCTTAGAAAAACCCTGCCTGAGTGAGCGGCTGAGCTGGTTTCCTAGGGCAGCAGGCACATTTTTTTTATCCTATAAATACCTGTCAGGGTACATCACTGCACACCTCACAGCCTCGGCTCAGAAGCAAACGGCGTCAGACAGCTAAGTGACTGCAGGAAGCGGAATCCCTAAAAACGGCCCTCTGATATCCAGGATCGGCAGGGCTGAGCTTGCGAAAGAGGGGTTTCCCCGTCACGCACACAGCTAATGGAGCTAATAGAGCTAATTTAGCTAATTCTGACACAGGGGCTGGCTCATCTGCCAAGTCCTGGCAGCGTTACAGCCATTCAGAGAAAGCGAAAAGGAAGAGAAAGGGAAGAAGGAGGGGGAAGGAGGGGAGACTGGTGAGATAAACAGGGAAAAAGAAAAAGAGAGTGGGTGGAAGAACTGTGGTGAGGAGAGGCAGCAGGGTGGATTGACTGGGAGGGCAGCTGGAAAGCTTTGTGATGGGCACCAGAGAGGAGGGTGGGGCACAGCCAGAGGTGGGAGGTTTGGGGGATGAACATGTTGAAATGAATGCTTACCAAGGCTTAAGTACCCCAGGAAAACCATCTGAAACTTGTAGCTAAAAACAAGATAAAGGAAATTTGAAGTTGCAAAACGATCTAGAGATGGCAACCTTAGGAAAAAAATGGGACTTGGCTGTAAGCCTGCAGTCTTACGGTGTAGGAAGGAAATCCAGAAACTCTGTTCAATACACATACAACAGACATGACATACATTGCAGAACCCCTGCAACAAAACAGCAAGAGCTCTGCTTCAAATAGTTCCTTCTATATTGCACTGTCAACAGAAAGGCTCTAGGAAATTTTACAGATCTGTGCACATCTGGGGAGCAGGCCGAGAAGCTCCTGCTGCCTGCTAAACCAAGATCATACATCACTATTTAAGTATAAAAGGATACAGCAAAACAAATAACTCTTTTCCGTGCTATTTAGTATTATCCACCATACATTATGGATAGATGTGCCTACGTGTTGTTTCGTAAATGATCTGGCCTTTTGGGGCTTCCTGTTTGTCATTTTCTTGTAGCTTCTGCCCTGTGTCAACAGCAGTGAGGTAAGAAAATCTAAGCCACTAGAGGAAATGGTTTGGTGCCATAAGGAGGCAGGAGTGTTGCAGTAGATTTGTGTGCATTTCAAGACATAAAAGGCCTACTAATTGACCTTAAAGTTGAATGAGAACACAAAATAGATACCTAGAATTGAGCTAAAGTCCCCCCAATAATTCAGCCATCCTCAGTCTCTGAAGAACGCTGCAGTTCAGCAAACAGAGGTGGTTCAGGTGCTCACCCGGGTCCCTTACATGGTTTGTGTCCCGGGACAAACCGGGGCAATCCAGAGCCCCCTTTCCCCTGCACCCGGTGCCCTGCCTGGGGCTCTGCACACCGGCCAGCAGAGGGAAGTGCTGGAGTGAGCTGGATCCTGTTGCGCAGTCCGGTTTTTGCCAGCGCCTTCCCGTTCCTGGGTACCAAAGGCACCAGTGGGAAGGTGGACTCGGGCCGCCTCCTTGTTCTTGGTATTAGCTCTTACTCAGCCCTATCTGTAACCTTTTGCCTTCATGCTTTCACCGCAGCCTTATTTTCGAGTCTCACTTTTGTTCCCTCTTTGCCTCCCTGTATGATTAGCCACAGCCTTCCTGGACCATGGCCTCACCTTATCTATATCTAAGATAGAAAAGAAGTTCTTTGTTCTTTAAAAAAAAATCGTCTTTGACTTTGAGGCAGGAGCAATAAACTTGGAATGAGAAGCAAGCACGTTAACATAAACACATGTGAAGGGGAAGCAGCTTGTATCCTGTTTAGGGTGATGATCAAGTTGTGAAATACAGCCTTTTTTTTTGTCAGAAAGGGAGGAAAAACAGATAAGTTCCAAAAGATAATGACCAGAACGAAAATGAGAAGAGACTCTTGGAAAGGATATCAGAAACTGATAAAACCTAATAAATATGCAAAGTGGTAAATCAGTGCTTCACTGATTTCTTGCCTCAATTAGGATTGTTAACATCACTTAAAGCCAGTCTGCTGAGTCCATATCGGGCTGGTTAAATGACCTCATTATCCTTTGTGGCTAACATCACACCTTAAACTCAGTCTAGATTAGCTCAGAGAGAGAGAGAGAGGAGGAGGAGGTAGGTATTGGAAAAAAATGAGACTGGAGAGAAGAAGGATGATGGAGAAGAGATGATGCATGAAATAACTGTTGCAAAGGCAAGGGAGATGTGTAATGTGTGCAGGTGATGGGCAGTGCTGGGTCCAGAGGAGGGCACAAAAGTCTGGGGTGAAAGGGGACAGGAGAGCAAATACATGGCAGATGTGAGAGCATGAGGTAAGAAGGGGAGGCTGGGGATCCAGTTGCACATTTCCATCGTGTTACCTGTCTTGGAGCTTTTGCTGCAAAGATGCTAAGGTGAAAGAGAACAGAAGTGCCAAGAGGTGGGGAGAAGGGGATAATGGGATTATAAAATTAGAAGGCTTGAAGTCTATTTCCAGGTTTGGCATGACTGATCCATGTCATATGGCAAGGGCATTAAATAACTCTGACCTTTGTTGGGAATATTTGTTGCTGCTGCTGTGGAAGTTTCTCTCTGCAATCGTTAACACGCTGTTCTTAGTAAAGGACTTAATGACAAATCAAGGCTGACTTTATCTGGAGTGATATTAATATGCCCAAGAAGATCCCCTTGTTCTAAGGCCTTGCTGACTACCATGGCTCATGTTGTCATTGAACCTAGCTGTACCTAACTTATGAGGGGAAATAAACTGGTGTACATCTCAGTGGGATAATTATTCTGCTGTGGTTATCCTTACATGTCTTTCTGTACAAAATAAAAACTACCTCCATCTGTAATAAGTACACACTTCCAAAACCATTTTTAGTCTGGACAAAAATGTTAGAACTGTGAAACAACATGCACACCAAAACCAGATCATAAAACTATCAAAACAACCATTTGCTGTGAAACAGGCTGATAAGAGATTTTTATAACAGGTCTGAGACATGACTCACATGAAAAATTACAAGAGGAATTTGTTTACCCTTGTCAAAAGCTGGCCATTTGTGACCTACACTTCAACAAATTCAGATAAAAAGCCGGAAATTATCCTATGCACAACAGAAGAGTCACATTTTCTGTGCTTGTTTGTCCCATGATGGGGTGGAAGGAAGTGTTGTCAGGAGAACTCATCGTGCTTTAGCATGCTCACGGATACCAACACTCCTTGTTTGAAAGAAGGAAAACTGTCAGCCTTTTACAAAGTTCATGAGCCAGAGTAATGCCAAAGTAGTCACATTTGTTGTATACACATAGAGGCAGAGTCCTTGTCCCAGGTGGAGCAAGTCAGGACACCTGGATTGCTTTGGCTGTGAATAGAAGACAACTGAATAGCTTTAAAGAGGAGGAAATGCCCTATCGTGCTTCCAGGTTTTCCTACATGCATTTCACCATGCCCTCTGGCAATCCCAGAGGCACTGAGGAGCCACTGCAGCCTACTTGTGTTTAAAAAGTCAGCCTAACCCTTCAGGGTCAGTGTTTCTGTTCCTCCAGTCCCTCTGGGGGACAGGGAAAGGACAGCACACCAAGGAACCTTACAGACAGTGCATCTGTCCAGAATTGCTACTCTCAGGTTAGTGCTGGCATGTTGACTCTGTCCCTGTGACAGTGAGATCGCCTCAGCAGCACCTCTGCCCCAGCCGCTTGGGAGCCAGTGGGGGGAAGCAGGAGAGCATAGGTGAGGGAAAAGGAGAGAAGGTCCTGATGGTCTGATCTTGGATTGGATCTGAGACCCAGCAGTGCTAGTCTGGGTTGCTGTCTTCAGTGTAGCCACATTCCAGTTTCCTTGGCCTTCTTTTCACCAGGATGAGCAGTCCTGCTTGGCCTGTGCTTGTGGGAGGGCAGCAAACCTTTCTCAGGGGACAGGTATAAAGAGAACAGCCCCTCTGTTCCTCGCAATGGGAGAAGATCTGGAAACAGGGTGGGATGGCACAGCTGATGTACTGATCCAGATGTAGCTCGTCCTTTTCACCTTTCCTGCTGCCTTTCACCTTTTCCTCAGTGAGGTGAGGCTGGCAGGCTGTGGTGGAGGTTGGAGATGAAGCCAGGTCAGCTGAGACTGGAAGCCTGGGGGGTATCACAGTCTCCAGAGCAGAGCGGAAGGTGTTGCCCTGAGGAAAGTGCTTAGAAAATGGGAGGGTAATTGCATGAGGGGGAGTTAGGAAGGCAGCGGAAGAAAATGTCATAGGGCAAGTGGTGAGGGCAAAGATTTCAAACGGTAACAGAGCTCCTCCATGAGGATTACCTGAGTCCATAACAGAGAGATGCTGCAGGCAGAGGCAGCCCCAAGGGAAAGAGGCTTGTGGGAGAGCTGTTGTGAGGTAGGAATGACTGAAGTGGTATCTGGGGTGAGCAGATGCAGTCTTGTCTGTGTTGGATTGCTGTGTTTAGTCTCCAGCCAATTTTTCAGGTTGTGATAGCTTGTGTTTGCAGGATTTGTGCACTGGGTGGGATAGGTGATATCTCCTGTTCTCACTGAAAGGCAGTTTAATTTATTGTTCGCTTAAACTGCTGTGGGTCTGTCTTAATTTTACATCGGTGGAAGCTGGCAGATTCCCAGTGTTGGGTCACAAAGTGGGGCAGCTCTGGCAGGGCTCCTGCAGGCAAGGTGGGGATACAGGGAACACAGAGTGAGTGGAGCACTACTTGAATGCCTTTCATTGCTGCCAGATGTGGCAGCACCTTTCCATCTGGGAAGGAGCCAGAGTGAAGTCAGGGCTATTGTAAGATCCTCCCTACATGGATAAAATCCATATCTGTTCCACGTGTCCTACTCCCACTGTTTAACATGCCCCCAAGTCTGGTGCACATATGTGCTTGCTCCTATTCTGATTGTGCCTTCCTGCTTGAAGGATGACAGAAAGGGGTGCAGAGGCAACAGAAGAGGAGGATAAGCTATTTCATTATGCAAAGCACAGGGAATAAGTTATCTGCCTGACATAATGAAAATCATCCCCAAATGGAAATTTGAAAGAGAAAATGTTCCCCATCAGAGATGCTGCCTGTAGAGCTACCCCACTGAGGTATCTCAGACACCTTCACTAGTTTGGGGGGAGTTGAAATAAAGCTACTCAGCAGCTGAGCCTGTGATGGGAGAGAAAACAGAGTGGAACTGGAGAAGTTGGTACCTGCTGGGGATAGTGGCACCGCTTATTGCCTGAGACCCATGCCTGTTTGTCATCTGCATCTCTCTGGATCTTTGTAGCTTTTTTGTAAGAAAACAGAGGACCCAAAATGACCTCCCTGCTGTCTTCTGGGCACCTTGAAAACTGATGGGTGGAAGGGGCTGGGCAGGTTTAATGTCCACACCTGCTGCCTGGCAGGAGGAGACAGTTGATCTCCACAGAGCACGCTGAACTCGTATAAACCTGCTTTGCCACGGCAGTTTACATCAGGTCCAGATATTAGGTGATTAGGGAGCCAGAATTAGAGACTGAAAAGGTTGTACGGTATTCAGGCATGTCATGTTATGTCTCTGTGACTGGCAGGCCTTTTACTTGCCCTTCAAGCCGCTGAGGTTTGTTTTAGCCTTTTGAATGTCCCGGGATGGAGAACAGGCCATAGGGCTGCAAGAGTAGGTTGCCTTTTTGGTGTTTTCTTCAGTGGTAGCTTGGTCCTCTCTTAGTTGTTGGGAAGAGGCAATCTATCTGTTTAGGAACAATGTCAGAATACTCAGCAGATCTTATTCCTCTCAGTAAAAAGTAAGAATATGCTTAGGCTCACATAGGCTGTCTCAACAATACTTCCATGCTCTATGCAGCAGTTTCCCAAGGGCTGCATCCTAACTTGTTTTGGTGTACAACACCAGCCAGTGAGTGGCTTTGTTTTTCTTCCTAGTTTAGGAAGAGTGTCCTACTGCAACATCAGTTTCTCAGTCATCTAACCATAAACATTTGGAGCGTGACTCTGAAGGTCATTTTCTTCTTTCTGGTCTGGGCTAGATGGAGAGAATCTGACATGTGTATGTTCCCCCGATAGCATCAGCTGTGCACATTCCCAGCAGGCAAGTGAGGGTTTATGATCCATAACTACACTTTCTTGCATCCCAGAAAATTGTTTGTTGGTGCCAGAGGCTTCAAGTAAGTAAAGGAGCATGAAATCAAGAATGAAAACAAACAACACTGAACATACAGCGCTTGTAGTGGCTCTGTTCAGCAGACCTAGCACCTGCCTGTGTCATGGTTTCTGCTTTTAGTCCAGAGGGAAACTGTGGATTGCCTAGGTGGTGAAGCACTGGTCTCGGTCTCTGGATATTGGGGTTTGATTTATGGCTCCATCACGGATCTTCTCTTGGGCCAAACAATGTAATCACTACGTGTCACGTTTCCATATCAGCAAAACAGAATTAATACTACTTCTTTTCCCTTATGTATGTAGGCCTTGAGATAAGTCTTCAGGATATAGCTCTCTCTTACTCTTTTTTTATACATACAGTGCTTTCTACAGTGTCATCCTGATTTAAACTGGACCCTTTAGGAGGACTAATTAATCCTATTAATAATGCATCGCTAGCTGGCTCCAAGCTCTGAAAATCATGTCATCAGTAGTTTCATTTGTTGGTTTCTGCAATATTCTAAGCTCTGTGGGGTGAACTCTGGAAGAATCAGAGGAGTGGCTGCCATGGGAAAATAATTCCAGATCTTTCACTGAGCCTGGCACAGAATGGGATGGAATTCAGGGAGGCTTGGGTCTGCTGTATGAATATCAGATAATGGCAACAGTGGTCAGACATTTATTTTACTACATTTCACTTCACAGTTTAAGGTGTTCCCAGAAATGTTGCATCAATGCTTGATCAGGAATCAGTTGCAGATAAATATGTTATTCAGAGAGTTTTGAGCTTCACTGCATTTTTAGGTCAGTTCAGGATTTAGGGTCTCATGTGACTAGCACATTGTCTTCTCTGTCTGATCCAGTGATTCTTCTGAAAGGCTAAAGAATGTGTTATCTGATAAGTCTTTGGACCTGTTAAAGGTGGTTTGGCTCAGGGTCCCGAATTCCCAGGGAAACCTGAATTCTTGGCATAGGGTAGCTGAACGGTTGTGGTGCCCTGTGCTCTTGTGACAGGAAGAGCTGCACAGTCTGCACTTAACATCAGGGATAGTGCAGGAGATACTTCTTAACCAAGAGACTCTTTGAAGACCTGAAAATTACTGACTTGCTGAAGTAGTGGTCTTTCACCCAACAAGAAAACCCTTCTGCGGGCAGTGGAGGAATCCTGCACGTATTCTGTCCCTGTCACTCAGTGCTGCACTAATTGCTTCACTGGACACAAAAATGCTGCAAGAACATACTTCCCTTACGCTGTCATGCAACTTTCTGAGAATTAGAAGAATATCTGTCAGCTGATAGAAGGAGATGTGTTTCTATATTAGCCTTTTATTTCTATTTCTCCTTTTCTTAATTTTTATTACATACTTGTACTTTCTTTCACAAATATATTTATTTTGCCCAGCTGTACCTCTCTTATATTGTCTTAAGCTGCACCTTGGTTTTCTCTTTCTTTTTCTGTCAATTTTCTGTAAGACATATTTCCTTCCCCTTTTTTTGCTTCAATTCTTCGTAATGCCTTTTTCTGTTTTATTATCTCAGTCACTGTGCTGCCACAAGATCTAGAAAAACAGACGAGAGTTAAAGTTGCAGAAAAGAAGTGTTACAGTGGCTGCAGTGCCAGGACACTGGCTGGAGCTAAGAATTAGGTGTAAACAGGCTGCACTCCACTACTGCTTGTTCTTCAGAGAGGTACTGCAGCGCTTGTTAGTTTAGGCAGACTTCAATACAGTGGCTTATGGATCTGAAGGGGGATAGAGGCAGCGTTTAGGCAACCACACCTAAAACAACGTGTTCCAAAAAAACTACACTCAGTGACTATCGTGTGCTGGAGGCAAATTTTTGTCATTGCTTTATTTCTGAAAGTACTGTTTGCTTCCCTACTAGACGTCAGACATGCCATGAAATGCAATGGTGATTAGTGTGTTTTCATTTTCAAAAAGCCTCCATAGGAAGCCTGTCTCACCACTGGAGGCAGCTGGAATGGTGGAGACCCTAAGGACTGGGTCAGGCAGTGGGACATATCCCCATACAAAGGATAATTAAGGATGCATTGGGTTTGAGGCAGCCTGATTCCTGCCTTACCTGGCATAGGTACAGAAAGCAGGTGATCTTGGCTTCTAGTCTTTTTTCACCATGAGCATGTTCAAATTTATTAGGCAGAGCATATGAATATTCTGAGGACTACAACAGGTGGTTTTGAGGCTTAATCAGGCATTCAGAGCAGCATGGTGAGTGGGTTTGTCCTTCCATAGCAACTTGTGGATCTATGAACACCATGTCTAGGAATGTAGAAAATGGATCCCTTAATGGAAAAGCTGATCACTGGTCTCTTGTTCTGGGGTATTGCACCAACCATAGAGCTACCCTGTCAGTGGAGAGAACGCAACTACTGAAGAACTGCTCTTTTTTTTAGAAGTAAAGAGAGGGGGGAGTGCAGGTTCGGGAAAGCAGAGGTTGCAGACTGCCCCTCTGAAGGAAGGCACCTCTCAGCAGTTCTGACTGCTGCTGTGTAACCTGGAGAGTGCTGGGATTTACTATTTTCTTCTGTGTCATTTTGTATTATGGCTCCCCGGGGTATTTTTTTTTCTCCTTCTGGGCTCTTGGTTTCCATTTAAGGGACTGAGAAAGTCCCAGTGCTGCAGTGCTCAGCATTGTGGCATCTCAGACTGGGATCTGCTTTTTGTTTCTCTTTGTCTCGATTCTTTATCAGTTCCACATCTGATAAAGGCTCTTTCCTCCTTTCGGTGGGGTGCTGTGAAAAATCAAGACTGTCAGATGTCCAGATCCTACAGTGCTCCAGGAGTGGTGTAATGTGTATATGCATTGTGGATGGGAGAGGCTGTGCAATTAGTGACATATTTCGAGCACTTGACATATTGTTCTGTGATCCCCTGAAGACTGAGAATCTGGCAAGATGCTGCCCTATCCCATATCAGGTTCCAACGGGCTGTACCAGAAGTAGGAGTAACACAGCAGTCCTTCAGTTGGGCGACTTTAGCTCAAAGGCATAGTCTCTGATACCACACCTAAATTTCAATGCTTAGTCTCACTCAGCCAGGTGCCCTTTGTTTTCGGCATGTTTTATTCCTACCCCCTAAATTCTCCTGCTGTATTTCTGAGTGGAGGGTACGTGGATGTCTCGACAGGAGATGCCTGCTTCTTGCTCTTACTCCTGAAAAATCTAATTCTGTTTTGTCTGTCTCTTCACACTCCCATTGCCAGGGAGATTCAGTTTTCCAGGGCGGATGTCTGTCAGACTGGCTGCTGTGAGGTATTCACTTCTTTAGAAATTCAGCTGCTTGGGGATCTGAGATATGCACATACATATGTGTGAATAGGTGGGTCAGAGTGAGGATTACCAGGAGGGACTCCGTGATATAATGTGGGAAGGCCTCGAGGAGCCTCATTGCAGCCAGAGGGACACACGAGCAGCGTGGGGGACCAAGGGGCCTCTGCAGAGCAGCTGAGTACAAGGAAAACGACACTTAATATCCTCCAGCTGCATAAAGTACAGTCACTCACCATATCAATCTTCTTCAATCCTCGTGTGTTTGAGGTTTCCACATGTGGTACTGGCTGTGTCTGCCAAAAAGTCTGCTTTACATGGCTTCCCTCCTTCCCTCCAGCCTGGCACTGGCACAGCTGATAGCAGGGCTGCTGCACTCCCCTAAGTGCTGAGGACGTGAGAGACTGCATGAGGATGCAGCCCAGCTCCCTCGGGCCACCTGCTGCCTCCCAAAAGGCTGATGGCACTAATCAAGGACAGAGGAGGGCAGCTCCCCACCCCCACTCCTGCTTTTAACCCTGTGGGGACCATGATGTCCTTTCACAAGGGGCCTTGGGATGCAAGTGAGGGATCACAGCAGCAGAGGCTGGAGGAGGAATAGCGATGCACACACGATGAAAAATGATGGGGGGAATGACAAGAGGGAGTGTGGCTGGGAAAGGAGGAGCCACTGATGTGAAGGGCAAAGAGGAGATACAGGCTGAGGGGAGAGTGTATAGAAAGATAGTACAGACAGTATAGAAAGATAGTACAGACACAGCAGTAGGGAAAAGGACAGATGGAGAAACCACGAAGAGATGGAAGCAGACTTGAAGAAAGAGAAAGAAGGGAAAAAGAAGACAGTCAGCCTGAGAGGGTAAAGGCACAAATGTAGGAGGTTCCAGGAGCTGGCTAAAGGAGGGTTATGCGACATACTGAAACCAAGGCACTTGGCCAGTGGCAAACATGACATCTGGGCCTGCCTGAGGCAGAGTTTTGTAGAAGGAGAACTACTGATGTTTAAAATTGGTGCTTAGTGGGGAGAAGACCACTGGCTGAAGATACGAAGTTTAAAGGCTTGGTGGTTTCCCCAGTCTTTCCACGTGGATGGTTTCCCCCATATGTCCCCTGATTACCATTCTTGTAGCTCTGTCAGTAGCCAGGGATATTGGACTGGCCAGTGTGTAGTCCCTGACTTACAGCTCCTTGCTATCCTAGACCTGCC
Source organism: Rhagologus leucostigma (assembly GCA_013397725.1). Lineage (NCBI taxonomy): Eukaryota > Metazoa > Chordata > Aves > Passeriformes > Rhagologus > Rhagologus leucostigma. The sequence goes on from VZTD01003056.1 coordinate 688,835, forward strand.
ATCTCATTTCTTTAGTTCAATTGCTGAGCTGGGGAATGGCCAGTTCTACTTATCTGTGTCATCAACAGAGGAATCTACACTCTTCCTCATGCATCTAGTCTCTGCTTTCCCAGGTGCATTTCCCCATACTCACATTGTTTGTAGAGCGATAATGCACTTGGCAGGAGAGCTAATTCAGCAGTATAATGTCTTTCAAACAAAGTGCACCCTGTTCCCACCTGGTCAATTAAACTGGAACAAATCTGTGCAGAAGCACTGACCTGAGGCCAAGCACTTTGCCTCCTGGAAAGATGTGTGGTGACTTCCTCTGTGAACACTGCCTCAGCCCTACCTGGAACTGTGGGATGGGCAGCTCATCCCCGCTGTCCTGTCCACTGCCAGTCTGCTCATGCAGATTGCAGCAGGGTCAGAACCAACTGTGGTGGTGTTTTCCATGCATTATATACCTGTACAGTCTGCCCCAGCCCCCTGAAGGAATGACTCCAAGAGTGAAGCCCCTACTGGAACAAGTGGTATCGATGCTTTCTCGTGGATGCTGTTGCTCTCATAGAGCAAAAACCATGGAGTGGTGCTGAGCCTGTTTCCTACAAGCTGTCTTCTCTCTGGGGAACTTTAATCCAAAGCTTCTCAGCACTGGAGATGTTTGTCAAAGCTTATTCTTGGTCCCTGACCTCTGAGCAGGTGGTCTGTACCTTGCTGAGAAACAGGGCCACAGCGAGAGCTGTTTCAGAGCAAACAAAAGTATTATGGGAAGAGGACTTGCTGGAGTTAATGCGGATTGGAAAGAGGCCGTGCAGCCAGGCCTGTGACCTCTCCAGTTCCCAGAGCTTTCTCTGGAGAGGCCTGGGCCAGAGCAGCCACAGCTCCTGTGTGAGTCTCCCAGGAACCTCTCCAGGGAGTTGCCAATGGAGAGGACAGAGAAGCTCTCCTTACACTTCACTGTAAAGCTGTGCAGAGCAGCACTTGTTACCTACCCTGTTGCAAATGGTCATGTAAAATATTAAAAGTATTGCCCTTCACATCTGGTTGGAAAGGGACAGATTTCTTTTGAGGATTTGGTCAATAGCATTAACTTTCTTAATGCTTTCAGCAAAACCTTATCTTTACCGTTCAAGCTCTCCCTTTTTCCGGGTTTGAGACCTTATCACTGTAAGGAGTGATACTTTTGCACAACAAAATACAAAGGAAAAAAAAACCTTCTTCATTACCTACAGAAGTTGCCCTGTAGGATTTTGTTTTTATTTTTATGAATGTGAAAATTGAAGTTTGGGTAAACTTTGCCCAGTAGAAACAAACAATAAAAATAAAGGCTTTCAAAGAGGGAACAGGTGACTACCAGTACACAGAAACACATATATAAAAACAAATATAGTAGCTATATGAATGCGAGCAAGCAGAGATATGCAAGCGGAAATAAAGATACAGCTATATATTATGTATACACTCATGTGATCACCTGTGTATCTACAAGCCTTTGTATGTACAAATTAGCATGTGTCCAAATATCTTCAGGTATTTAAATGTATGCTCAGAAATAAAAGCGTGTGCATAAATATATATATGGACACGAAGTAATATGTACACATTTTATTATTATGATTTTATTACTATTATGAATTCATGCACTGGTAATCTCAGGCATGCTAATGTTTGTACAGGTATACAACATCACACATTATGTGCCTGTTTATGTATCAGAACATAAAGTTACTCAGATATGAACATTTTATATGGCAATGCAACTGTAATGCAACAGGCCCCAGAGAATCCTCCACCTGCCCACCAAAACACACCTGGGAAGCTGTGCACAGCATCCTTGCAACAGGTAGGCTGGCTGAATGCAACCACTCTGGTTTTCAAAGGGGTGAGGAGGGTCACGGACAGGCAGGTACACGCGTGTGTAGGAGTGCAAGTGAGCCATGAAAGGGTGCAGGAATGATCCTGGGGGAGGACAAAGGGCATGTGGAGCACCCAGAGGGAGCAATTCAAGAGCCAGATGGGTTTACATGAGCAGGGCAGCATCACTGGAGGGTGAGAAAGGAGGCTGGGGAAGAGACAAGAGAGCACAAATCAGGAAATGTGGTATTCCCCTGAAAAGGAAGAAGTATGAGGGGACAATATAGGGGAGATACCCACCCTGGTTTGCTGGCACCTGTTTCTGAGGGGGAGCGGGGCAGAACTGCGGGAATGGGATGGGATGGGATGGGATGGGATGGGATGATCAGGCTGCATGCTGGAATTCCTCCTGTCCCCTTTCTGGTGGTTGACTCTGCCGGCAATAGAGAGCAGGACTGGCTGCATAAGGCGGCTCTTCCTGAAGACCGGTTTAGTCTCGTCTTTCGTCACTCATCTGCTCTGCCTGGATCTCAGCACAGGAGCAGTGTGCGGGGTTTTGGAGCACTCTTCCTATCGCCCCTTTTTTGGACCTGCCATGGGCTGCTCCTTGTGCTCCTGGTGACCGAGCAGCAAGCGCGGCGTGCTGTGCTTGGGGGGAGAGGGGAGCAGTGCCCCGGGGCAGCTCAGAGCATCCCGTGCTGGGAGAGGAATGATAAACCCCGGTGCCCTAGATTGGTTTAGCCATTGTTTAGCCGCATAGGGACAGGGGGAGGCTCAGGTCCCGCTGAGTGTTTACAGCTAACTGTAGATTACAATGGTGAGGGGAGTGGAGAAGGGTTAGCCAGGGGCTTTGTTCCTTTCCTGGGAATCCTGCTGCCCTAATTACTTGTGATCTCAGCCATTTTCACAGTCTCTGTTCCCCTCCGCCCCAGGCTACAACCCTTCACTCTGCTGGGAAAATGTAGTGTGATTCGGGTCAGGTACCTGGGAGCAGAACATGGCTCGGTGAGAAATGCCTTGGGAAGTGGTGCTTGTGAATCCGCAGCTCTGCTTGTGCCCGGTGTGTGTGTGTGTGTTTGTGTCTACACTGCTGTGTCAATGTATGCGTGTTAATGTGTGTGCTTGCTGGGGCGTGTGTAGGTCTAGTGGGTGGGTTCAGCTCTGCACACTCTGTGTGTATGTGCTGGCCCTGCTGTAGTTTTCTCTTACTAATGTTGGGGCGTGAGGAGTGTGCCTAAATGGGGACGTGAGATAAGGCAGCTCGCACTGATGAAACACCTCCACTCCGTGCCATGGGTGCAGGCCCAAACTGGCTCTGCGTGCCAGCAGGCAGCATTCCCTAGCACCTATTCCACTGGTGCTGGATTGACCAGGCTGGGCATAAAATGTGAGGAAACGTCTGCTTTCTGATCGGTATCTGTGTGACTGAAACACTGCAGCTGGTTAAGCAGCCAGAGCACATTGTCGAGCTGCATTCATCAAACTTCCCATCATCCTTTCCTCAGGCTGGCATGGTGCCCCGCACGTACCGAAGAGAGTTTCTTCTTATGTCTTCCAGAGAAAAACCATGTATTACCCTCCTTAAGAAGTAACATTTTACCATCTGAATATAGTCATGTCTTGAGCAATATGAAGTAAAGATTAGTTTTGTGAAGATTTACCAGAAACAATGCAGTCCTTATGCACATACTGTTCAGCCCTTGGGAAAAGGAATAAGAAGGAAGAGGGGCTCAGATGACTGGCAGCCCTAATTCCCTCTATCCCATACCTTCTGTTCCCCTCCAGACCTCCTCATGAATGAACCCCTAGTCCAACCACTCTCCTGAACTGGATGGATCTTCCTATAGCTATGCTGCCACTCAGGACTTTGCTAGGAAATTCTCTTTGTAATTTCACATCTTGGTACAATTTTTTTTTCTCTACTTATGCTGATAGGCTTTAATTGAACTTCATTAGCCAGGCCGGTTTCTTACACTGCCCTTCAAATTTAGTTTCTTGATCAGGGTGGAGGAAAACACAGTGAGATGCAGTGACTGATAGATAAAAAACCCACACCACATATATTTTGGCCAAAGCCTCTTGCTCCTGCAGCGCTACAGCCTCCTGCTAGCTCACCCCTGAGCTCCCATCACAGCTCTGCTGCTGTGTCCACCACCCCCGATGCTGCAGCATCCCAGTTCACCACTGGGACATGGGCTTTGGGGAAGTTTCAGTTGTAGTTCACCTGTACATTTCAGAGAAAAGGAGGCAAAAACTGAGAGAGATCATAAGAAGGGCAGTTGCTTGTGGTAAAAAAAAAAAATGTATTTATAACATTCTCTGTGGGTCACATGCATATACTTAATTACTGCTATTCTGAGATGTGGACCAGTGTTAGAATAAAATATAGTATATAGCTCCTCTCTTTCCTAGAAAGCCTGGTTTCACAAGGCAACACCAATCAGGAAAAAAAGCAGGCTTGTGGTCTAGATGCTGACCAGGAGTCTTTTTCCAGTCAGAGCAAAAGAAGAGGACAAGGCCTGAAGCATTACAGGAAATGGGACTAGGAAACCTTAGATGACGTTCAGGGGGTTGTCACGTTTCTCACATAGCACCAGGAGAGAATTTTCAAGGGGATGCTGATTTCCTCTCCAGCGTGTGGGTTTCTGCAGAAGTATTCATTCTTTTAATAAAGTTAGTTCCTCTTTGTGAATCATTGTTAAAGCATTAAATATTGTTTTCCGCTGATTTTTTTTTTACAACGGATACTTCCCCTTTTGAAAGCAACGGTGAAAGTATTAAAACTTTTTACTTCAGTTTACTTCAGATTAACTGGCCAGCTTAATCACTAAAGTTTTCGAGACAGTAGCTTCAACCTACACTGCACCGTGGTTGAGGGCAGAATTTAAAGGTGGCTTTGGTTTACTGCCATGATCTCTCCAGTGCTAGGTCTGTGCTCTTTTAGTTGGGTAATTTTGCAGCTTCCTCCTCTACCTCTCTGTCTGTTCATCTTTTCTGACTATTCACAAGTTATCCTTTTTCCTCTGGTATTTTGCTGCTGCCTTTTCCTTCCTTTTCTATTCCTCTGCCTTGCCCTTCTAATCTGCTTTAGTATTTTCTTTCTTCACCTCATTATGTCCTTTTGTTTTTGCCTTCTGTCTTTCCACTGGTTCTTTTCTCATTCCCTTAACCTCCTGTTGTTTACAGGCCAACCTACATCCCACCCATCATCTTGTTTTTCTCTTTTATCTTTCCTCCTTTTCTTCCCCCCCTCCTCTTAACCTCCTCTCAACAATAAAAGTTACTCATGGCTTGAGGGGGAAGCATCTGGCCCATGCTGGCTCTCATTCTCTCTCCTTTGTTCTGAATGCTCTTTTGTTATAAACACAACAAACAGAAAAGCACAAAATCAGCTCTCAAGGCAAACACTGCATAATAGTCCTCCTTGTCCCTGCTCCTCTTATCTCTGAAGAATTTGTTCTCCAGGCAAAATAAGAGGAAACACGAGATAGGATTCGCTAAATCTGGAGGCGAAAGAGAGACTGGAAAGAGCTTCATCATACGGGGCAGCACCACTGAACTGCAGCTTGGGCAGATTCAATAAAGCAGGTGAAATATAGCTTGCTGGGAGCTTGGACAGCAGTGTTATGATCCTGTGGTTGATCAATCGCCGTTGATCAGTCTGTGTTCCCATTAGGTTGTAGAGGCATGGACAGGATCAAAAATGTTAGGTTTTTAATTTTCTTAGCACCTGATTTTTGGCACCTTCTCTTCATTTGTGCCTTGAGCCAAGGCCTTGGGTATATGAAATGTGTTTGCCAGAGAACTGTACCTGCTGGACCTCCACAGACGTTCCCAAAAAGCCACAGCAAGGTGCTTCTGTGGGGTCACATGCCAGCTCCAGTCCCTGAGATAAATTAAAATAAGAACAGGCTTGCCCATTACTGGGGCTCTTGCTTAATGTTAGATAGGGATTCTCTGACTAAACCAGCTTTCCTCAGAAAATGTAAGCTCCCTGGAAATGAAATGCTAGTTGGCATGCACTAGTTTAGACATGCAAGTGTTCTCAAAGCCAAAAACAAAAAAGCTTGTCAAGCAAAAGACAAGCCTTTCCCAATCCCCATAGCTCTGTGGTTAGGATACGGTGTTTAATGTGGGGCAGCCAGCATCAGGTTCTACCTGGGACCGGTTCTGCCTGGCCCTTCCCCCAGCAACCTCAGGTCTGGCTGCCCACATGCACCGGGCCTCCATCCTAGCACAGTTACTGCACTCTGCACAACACACGAGTGTTACATTCACAAAAAGACTGGGTGAATAGTTTTACTTGGTGCAGTGTCAGATAGCTCTGCTAAGGAGGTGTTAAGGGGCTTCCCCCAACAGCCGATCTCCAGAAGATGTGGGAGGTAGGCGTGTGCCCCAGGACAGAAACAAAACTGGTATTTAGGAGGAACGGGCTGTGATGCAAACTTCAAATCTAGATATTCGAGCACACAGGGGCAAAACTCACTGAAATGGGTATTTCCCCCCACATTCCTCAGGGAAATTGGGGGTTCAGTGACGCATTTTGAGCTTGAGAAAGAAACAGTCTTTTTTATTACTGTTTACTTCTCCAGGTCTGCAAAATAAAGATGTGCTACCCGCGATATTCTGCATTATTTGTTAGAGATTTAATTTTCAGCTAAACTTTTATTGCTTCTAAATTGGACCAGTAGCTATGTATGTATTTAATGTAATCTTGAAGTTTGGATTGCTCAGCATTTGCAACAGACTTATGTGGGTTAAGAATAAGCAACGAATGAGGACATTTCAGAAGAACGCAGTCCAAAGATTGTCTCTGAAATGTGAATATGCTTAAAGCCTCCACAAATATGGCAACTTCTCCCACTAACCAGTAAATGAGTATTTCCAGAGCTAATGCCAGAGTTTGGGACAGCTGGGTGAGCAGATTCAACGTGGAGTTTGCTATGCTTGCAAACAAATGGAAAATAAACTAGGAAAAAGAAAAATTCGAGCCAGGATTACTCAAACGAAGTGTTAGAGAATTAGGCTGGACCCATCAGCCTGACAGAGGTGCCACAGCTCCTTGCTCCCAGTAGCAAGAATGACCCTGTACTCCCTGTAGGCACGTGCATAAACCCACACATACATGCTGCACAGGCACACGGATACACGGCTGCCTCACAGAGCTACACAGACACACATTTACACAAACAGCACCAGGGACCTCACTGAAGGAGCAGGATGGAGCTCCAGCAGTGGGAAATATACACGTTTATGCACCCATGTAAATATGATGAGGTGGATCCTTCCAAGGAGCTGGGCTCTGACAGTCTGACCACAGACACCAGTCTCTCTGATGCTGGCACAAGGCTGCGGCCCCGCTCCTGCTGCTGGTACACACACACAGAGGTGTGTGCATGGATGGCCAGGACACTCCTGGTCCCCCCAGGAGCCAACCTGGCATGGCCTCACCCATAGAGACAAGCAGGTATCAGTGGTACTCACCCCTACAGAGAGCACCTCAGAGCTAAAAACAGAATTTAATAACGAGACAGGGCAAACTGTGCTAACCAAGTGCAGGACAAGGCTGGACACTTGTGCTGGTCAGCCAAAAGTTTTCATGCAACTGTCCCTTTTTCCCCCATATCTCTCCCTTGCCCCTCTTTGTCACCTCCCCTAAACATCCCATAGTAAGTCCTGTGCAATCCCAAAATGCTCTTCCCCTGCATCCTGTAAGGTGTCCGTGCCCCTGTACACAGCACCGCCTCTTTCACAGTTTAAAAGGTGCTCCAGCTTGGGCTTTGTGGTGAATTTCACACCTGGGCTGATGGCTGTCCTGAGCTGCTGGCCCAGGCAGGTGTCCTTAATCTGGGCTGTCACCTGGCATTTTGTCCGTTTTCCTCCGGGTGTATGAAAATGGAAACTTTGATGTGCTAATGGCTCTTGTGAGGGGCCTGGGAGTAGCTGGGGCAGAGTGTTAGCTGGGGTCCTCCTTCTGCCATTGTCTCTCCGTGCTCCTTTGTGGGTGTGAAGAGGAGCTTTTGTCACACAGACGAAGAAAGAGGACTGTGCAGGCATCCCGTGTCCTTCCATGCTTTTTTTTGCTGGCAATAATATTTTAACAACAACACACAGAATACCCGTGAGATATTTATCAAATAAATATAACACATAAATACCCCATGAGGGGTTTTATCATTCACCCTCATAAATGCCATAAAATAAACGGGTGTTTCTGAGAGTGAGCGAGGGAAAGCTTTGACCTGCTAATTTCCAGTTATGTGTGGCCAGGTGACAACACCAAATAAACAGCAAATCGAATTTAAAATGTGATTGCTCCAGTTCCCCAGAATTTGATGGCAAAAGTGGTGTCTGGTCTCAAGGTATTTTTCCTAACAATAAAAAACAGGGTAAGTCAGCCTTTTTCCCACTGTCCTTGCCCCCAGCCCTAGCTCTCAGCCGCTGCTGTTTTCTGAAGTCAAAGTCCTTGACAGATTCTTAATTCAGTGAAGACTTTAATTGTTTGACAGCACTTTTGCTTGATTCAGAGCACAGCTCTTCATTATTCTCCTGGAAGAGCTTGGCAATTGTTTGACCTGAAGGATGGACAGTAAATGTGGAGCACAGTAGTGTTTGACTGAATCACAGACTCATCAAATGGTTTGAGTTGGACAGGACCTTAAAAATCATCTTGTTTCAATCTCCCTGCCATGGGCGGTGACACTTTTTACTTTTTTTGGCTCAAAGCCGCATCCAACCTGGCCTTATGCACTTCCAGGGATGGGGCACCCACAATTTCTCTGGGTGATCTCTGCCAGTGCCTTACCACCCTCACAGTAGAGAATTTCTTCCTATTACCTAATCTAAACCTGCGCTCTGTCATTTTGAAGCCATTCCCCCGTGTCCTGTCACTACATGCCCTTGTAAGGAAGGCTCTAAGTCTGGGACTAGATCCAGCTTCAGCTTTGCCCCCGTAGATTCTAGCACCGTATGAAAAATATATTTTTGGCAACCGGACAAACCCCGAAACCCAGCCATCTGGAGCCGTACTTCATCCACAGCTTTGCGAGGTGGGAGGAACACCCGCAGAGCACAGCATTTGACTTCAGGCTTCTGCCCGTGCTGTTTGCGTGGCTGCCTCTGCACCGTCACTGCCGGCCTTGCTGCTTTGGCTTACAGACAGAATAATAAAATAAATTTATTTTTAAATACAACAAATAACAAATAAAGACGTCGCTTTACGTCACGCAGCTGCTGTCGGTGCAAAGCATTGATTGTGCCATGAGCCAGCGTTTCGCGCGTGGCATCCGAGGTGCGGCGGGTCCTTGTGCGGTCCCTGCGGCGCGGGGAGCGGGGCCGCCGCTCCATGGCAGCCCGGCCCGCTGCCCCCGCCCGGCCCGCTCCATCACCGCCCGGCCGCGCCGCACGCAGATTCCCGTCACAGAGGGGCATGAGCTCCGGAGGGTGTTTCCTGATTGCTGTGCTTTTTGGTGTTTGTTTTTTTTTTTCATTTTCTTCTCACAACGATGGGATGCCCAGCAGCAGCCCCGCCCCGCCCCGTCCCGTACCTCCCCACCCTCTGCTCCCCGCCTCCCCGCTCACGGCTGTGCCCATAAATCCGCGCTGTGCGGGCGGAGGCGTGCACGGGGCGGGCTCGCGGCTGCCTCGGGAGTGGGCGAGGGCGGAGCCGCCGCTGCTCGCGGGTTCCGTTACGCGGGGACGGGCGGCCGTTCGCCGGCAGTCGTGCTCCGGGAGCCTCCGACGATGGATGCCAAAAAGGTAGGGAGGCGAACGCGGGCTCCTTCTCGCCCTCTTTTCCGTCGCTCGGGTCCCCGGGCGCTTCGGCGGAGGGCCGGGGGGAGGGATGCGATCGCGACCGGCGTGCGGCCGGGGTTCGTCGCCGCCGCCGCCGGGTGCCTGCGGGTCGCAGTGGGGATGGATGCGGCGGCGGTGCCGGCAGGGCCGCTGCTCGGCCGTTCGGCGGGTGTCTGCGGGAGCGGGTGTGGGGGAGGACCGCACAGTTCGGGAGAGGTTGTCGCAGGTCGCGAGATCGATTTGGTTTCGTGCGCGTGGCCTGATGATGCACATGATGCTCTCCGCGTTGTAGGGTATCGATCACGAGGTTTATTTCGCTGGCCGAGCCGCACTCGGTTTATCCCAGGGTTTAGGGTGCTAAACGGGGGATTGCTCTTTAAGACATTTTTTGGGTGGTCGTGGTATGACTTATAAAGGCATTTTTGAATTTCAAGAAGGTGGCAGAGCATGGCCTTCCCCTCCTTCTCATACTGAAAGCAGGGGACATTTGTCGATATCTGCTCATCTGCAGCTGCGAGTGAGGTGTGCAGCAGCGGAGTGAGCTCACGACTGCGTGTGTTTGAACGTACTAAGGGAGACAGCAAATACCCAGCTGAACTTGGTGCGGGATGCCGGAGAATTACACGGGAGCAGCCAGAATCGGAGGAGGCCGGGGCTCTCATCGCCATATTGCTGGGAGATGAGGGTAGCGTGAGAGGATGAGGCAGAGGAAAGGAGAGCGTCCGGTCAAGGTCGCTCAGAGAAGCGCGGAGAGGCCGCTCCTGCCGGGCTCAACAAGTTGTACAGCTCTGGGGTTGCAGTCGGTGAAGGAGGGTAGCTGGTGAGGAGCATCTCCTGGGAAATGAGTGCTGCCGATGCCTGTGGTCGGAGGGAGGGGTGGTGATTTGAATTCCGTGCTGGTGTACAGACCTCAGCCTTGAGTCTTTAGATAGAGTGGGTGTAGCTGTGCTATTTCTGAGCTCCCTGTTTGCCTTTTGGGAAGCGAGGCACTTGCAGCATTAACAAATGATCCATACATTAGATCACAGTCTGGCTCACTGGAGGGGATGGGTCATGCCATGTGATGTCTAGGTGGTGGGAGGCTGGGTAGGAGATAAATAGCAGGCAACAGCCAGGAGAAGGAAGTATGAGAGGGTAAAACAACTAAATTCATTACAGCTTATTTATGTACCATGTAAATAAGGGGTACCCACAAAGCAGGGACCTTGTGGTTCCCAGAAGAAAAAAGGCCAGCTGAGATCACTGCAAGCCATGACAAAGCAGAGTCCTGGGGGAAAGGTGCTTTTGCGTGAACCATGTGGAGAGCTGGGGTTTGCCTGCAGCTTTGCCATACTCGCTGGCTAGAGATGGCCTGGCGTCCTAAAACTGCTTAGATATTATAATGCATTTCTACAGACATCCAGATGCTTTGAAAGAACTGTGTCCTTGTGGTTCTGTGCCAAATTTCCTTGAGATAAAAATGAGGAGAGCGGTCACAGGGTGCCTGGGAGAATGTCTGGATGGGTTAGGGTGTGTTCAGGTGTGAATGCTACCTCTGTGCTCATCTGCCCCTTGTCCACTTTGTCTCCACCGCTGACCCGGGCAGGAGGACATTTACATGATGTACGTGGAGGAAACCATGGCTGAGAGTAATTTCCCCAATTTCTGTTTATTGAAGCCGAACTGGTCGTGTCTGAGGATTGTGCAGGCCAGAAGCACGTACGTGCTTGGCTTGAAGGACTGGTGAAGGTGGCGTGAGCACTGACAGAAGGTTATGGTCAAAAACTTTGTGCAGTTTGAGAGCCACTACTCTTGGAGCTGAGCTAGAAAGTGAGAGACTGGAAGAGCTGTGACAGTAGGCCCCACCAAGTAGTTTACTCTGCCAGGCTTAAGTACAATAATTGGAAAGTCTTGGAAAAGGAACTGTTAATATTTTTAGAAAAGCTTCCAAACCTCCTGAGATGGGAAGGAACACAATCTTTCCAAATTGTGCCAACTCAAGCACTGGCTGTTTAAGTGCCAACTCCTGAGTCACCTGCTCCCCCACACCTCCCTCACTCAGAGCTGGCTTAAATGTCACAAGCTTTAAAAATGAATAAAATGTCAGATGCTTTTCGCTGACACTTAAATTTCTCAGTCTGTGGGACTTCTGAGGTTGGACCTTCAGGCTTTCCCTATGGCTCTGAGGGCTCAGCAGTTTTTATTTTGATTTAATAGAGATTCAGGTGTACTGAAATTCCAGGGAGTGTCCATCATTTAAAATACCAACTATTGCCACAGTTTAAAGAAAAATAGACTGGAAGCTTGGTAGCAACTGCTGCCACCTCTTGAGGCACGCTGCTCTGCCAGATGCCCTGGGGCAGGGTTGGGAAGCTCTAGCCTGGGAAAAACAAGCCTGTTGCTGCTGAAGAGTGCATGTTGTAACTGTTACGAGTGACTGCCAGTGTAGCTCATGGGCAGCTCTGAGACTCAGTTTATGGGAACTTGTCAGCTGGCGCTGTGAAGAGTTAGACCCTTCTTTCATGACATGCCAGAGATCAGCAAAAGCTTCTGTAAAGCAGATCAACCCAAAATAACAGCCACTAATGCAGCCAGTGTATTCATTACTGATGAGCTGAGAATAGTTGCTGAAGGTCAGGAGATAATAAAGGGGAGGCCCTGACAAGCCCTCCTACTTGGAGTCACAGAACTTTTCCTCCTGTACAGTTGCTTCTCCCTTTCCAGGGAGGGGGTGCAAGGGATGCTACTGGTACCCACCCTTGCTGGATAAAAGCCCATTCCTTGCCCTCAGAGCCCTCGCACATGGCACCTATGAGCTGCAGCTGCAGTTTATGCTGAAGAGAAGCTCAAGTTGTGTAGAAAGCCAACATAACTAAATAATTGTTCCCTCTCTTTCCACAGAAAATCACAGCGCCTCTTGTCTATGCTGTTTGCATTGCTGCCATTGGATCTCTCCAGTTTGGGTACAACACTGGTGTAATTAATGCACCTGAGAAGGTGAGAGGAAGAATGAGGTGGGGTGAGTGAGGGGCTGATGGGAAGACATTGGTGTAGAAAGGAGAGGGACTGTCTCCCAAGCAGCCAATAATTTGGCTCTGGTTTATGGAGTCAATAAGGCTTTTAAAACCCCCTTTCAAATACAACACTGAACAGGAAGGGCAAACTTTTGGGGGAATAGAGAGCAAACAGGTTAATTCTTTTAATTAGAAGCACAGAAAGGGCAGGAGGGCTCCATCTGCCATGTGTGGTGTGTGGAGGAATGTGAGCCACTTCAGTTTTGAGTCAGGATAAACCAACCATGGCAGAAGAAATGCAGAGCAGTGTGCAGGAGACAGTTAAGGGTTGGTAAGAATTAGAGCTGCCCTAATTTAGTTTATTTCAAGTTTTTTTATTTTACTTGTTTATTCATTCCTTGTGTTAAGTATAGATTCAGTGCTTGTAAAAGGGTTGTGACTTGGGCGTTCTGACCAAATCATCCCATGACTGTAGCCTGCGAAACAAGAGGTGAAGAAAATGAGAGATGTGGTTTTCATGTAACTGTAAGATGGTTCCTCTGTCAAGAACTGAGTCACGAATACCACATCCACCCTTTCTCCGGGAAGAGATGTTCAGGATGGGGGATGGGATCCGTCCTCCCTAGCTAATGTCCTGCTGCCATCTGCTGGGGGCAGGCACTCTGTCGCCCCCAGCCCATGCCAGAATTTACCTCACTAGTTAAGAGAATGCCTGGGAAATCAGCAACGTGGGCCTGTCACCTCCCCATGGGACAGTATTATGTAAAACACAAACAATTTTTCAGGCTTACTTCAGTGAAGCCTTGTGTGTCTCTAACTATTTCTATCCCAGAAATCCTATCCCTGCTGCCAGGTTTTTGGTATTGCCAGAAATGTTCCCATCATCTCACTGGTCGTGTTTTCTTGTTCCCTTTCACTCCCAGCTGTCTCACACCTCCTCCCAAGAACCAGCAGTGACTCACATCATCTGAAATATTCATAAGATAAGCCTGTCTCCCTTAATAAACAGTGCTGTCCTATGTGTACCCCACCTGCCCCCCCATTCAGTGTAGCGCTCTCTCCCTCGTCATACTGCTACTTCAGTGAAAGCTCCTCCTTCTGTGCCCTCATCTTCCCCTTGTATAACTTGTTGCTGCCTTTTTGGGCCTATCTCTGTTCTCATGGCAGCAGGAAGCAGAAGGAAGACAGCAGTCTCCCCTCTCCCCACTGCGAAACGCCTCCCTCTGCATTGTAACTCTCTCTACCTGATTCCTCTTGCAGATCATCCGGACGTTTTTCAACAAAACCCTGTCAGACAGGAGCGGGAAGGCTGTCTCCCAAGAACTCCTCACGTCTCTGTGGTCACTTTCTGTGGCCATCTTCTCAGTAGGAGGCATGATTGGCTCCTTCTCAGTCAGTCTGTTTGTAAACAGATTTGGCAGGTAGGTTGGGAAGAGGGATGCAAGCTGTTGAAAAATTTTTCCCTTCTACGAAGGAGCATTGGGAGGAAGAGGGCGGAGGTGGGGAGAGATGTCTGGGGAGGAAGCAAGAATGTGTGGGTTGCAAAAAGGATTGCAGGCCAAGGCAGGAGCTGAATGGGAATTATTCCATTCTCTTTGCACCCCTGAGATGGGAGATCATGGGCAGATTTACCTTTACCCTTTCCCAATGATTTCCCCGCTGTATTGCCAGTTTAAGCTCAGTCTTGACGTCTTTACCCTGGCAGGAGGAACTCCATGCTTCTGGTGAATGTCTTGGCCTTTGTTGGTGGCCTTCTCATGGCCTTCTCTAAGGCAGCAAAGGCGGTGGAGATGTTGATTCTTGGCCGCTTCATTATTGGTATCTTCTGTGGCCTCTGCACCGGCTTTGTGCCCATGTACATCAGTGAGGTCTCACCCACCAGTGTCCGCGGAGCCTTCGGCACCCTCAACCAGCTGGGCATTGTTGTGGGCATCCTGGTGGCTCAGGTAGGCTTGGTACAACCTGATTCTGCCCTCGGGGGGAGGGGGAAGGAGGGCTGGGGGAGGGTGAGGAGGGCTTTGCTTGCCATCAGGTGCAGTATGTGGATCCTGTCACACTGGGGTGGGGGTGAGGAACTGAAGTGTTTAAAAATCACTCTTATTTCTCTCCTATTCTCGGTGTAGATTTTTGGGCTGGAGGCAATCATGGGCACTGAAGGACTTTGGCCAATGCTTTTGGGGTTCACGGTCCTCCCGGCAATCCTGCAGTGTGTTGGTCTTCTATTCTGCCCTGAAAGCCCCCGTTTCCTATTGATCAACAAGATGGAGGAGGAGAAAGCCCAAGCGGGTAAGAACTCATCTCAAAGGGGCAGGGCAGTGCTCTGGCTCCCAGCCTGCACTGAACTTGAGTGGGAGGCCAGGACTGATTCTGGAGCCTGTGGTGGATTAGGGTGTGACTCCCGGAGGGCATCAGGCCTGGCCTAGCTTCCCATCCTTTAGGTTGCACTAGTGCCAGGAAGCATGAGAAACCTGGCATCCCAACAGAGGCTCCAGGTGGGATTAACACATGAGGAGTGGCACCAGGCCTGGTGGGATGTAGCAGCACCAGCTGCTGCTACTCCGCCAGCTCCTCCTGAAAGGCAGGAAATAGGCTGGCATTTAACAGGGAGCTTGGAGGGCTGGGGTCGGCTCTGGCAAGAGTGTGAACAGAATTTTGGGATCAAACATAAGCTTGGAGATCAATCAACATGAGCAGGACCTGGTTTCTGTGCTGATCACAGCACCCTGACCTCTGGGTTGAAAAGAGCAAGGCTGTCTGCAGAGGCTTGGCCTTTCCCATGCAGCAGGCCTCAACACCAACCAGAGGTGTTCAGTCTTCCTCCTGTGCCTTCCCTGCAGTAGCAGGATGGGACACACAGTCCCCACAGCCAGTAGATGTGTGTCTCATACATCTTTGGATTCCTCCCTCCAGTTCTCCAGAAGCTCCGTGGCGATCGAGATGTGTCTCAAGACATCCAGGAGATGAAAGAAGAAAGTGCTAAAATGTCCCAGGAAAAGAAAGCAACTGTGCCAGAGCTCTTCCGTTCTCCAAACTACCGTCAAGCCATTATCATCGCCATCGTGCTGCAGCTCTCCCAGCAGCTCTCAGGCATCAATGCTGTGAGTTACCTTCCGTCCCATCTTCTGGGCCTCCCTTATATCTGGCTAAACTTGCACTTGCCACTGGTGTGGAGAGAAGTATAAGTCCCAAAACCTCTTTGTGCCTTGACTGGAGGTCACTGTTTTGTCATCTGGCAAAGGTGGCTAAGATGGAAAGTGGATATTGTGGCTTTCACTTTCCCCACAAGGCACTGCAGCCTTGCACCAAGTGAATGAACCTTGACTGGAAGCCTGCTGTTTTATAGTGTGGAGTGCTGCTTAGAAACTCCCTGCTGGGTGTGCAAGCTGTTAGGCAGAGGATGAGGGACACGCTCTCAAATATGGAATCATGACTATGTCCAACCTTCTCTTCTCTTCCCAGGTATTCTATTATTCCACGGGGATTTTTGAAAGAGCTGGTATCACACAGCCTGTCTATGCCACCATTGGAGCTGGTGTGGTAAACACAGTCTTCACTGTGGTGTCGGTGAGTGGAACAGGGCTGTGTGTCTGCCTGGGCCTGTCCCTGGCAGATGGGACTACAGACAAGTAGCCAGGCTGTGGCAAAGCACTGGGCTACCTGCTGACCTGTAGGAGCAAAGACAAGAGTGCATCAAAGGCATGGTGGGAGGAGAGATAGGCAGGAAGAGGTGTTGTTATTTTAGATGAAAGAGAAGGTGGAAAAGGAGTGCATGTGGGGAAAAGAGTGATGAGAGAAAGCAATAGCAAAAAGCAGAGTGGAAGAACTTGTGCTGAGGATGGGGCAGCCTGGTGACCTGCACTGAGATCACCATGGTCACTGAGGCCTACAGGCAGATAAGTAAGAGGTGCAGGATACTGAGCAAGGGAGCCTGTCCTGCTTCTGCTGCCAAAGTAATGGATTTTTTTTTCTTTCTGCCTTCTTTCCAGCTGTTCCTGGTGGAGCGTGCAGGGCGCCGGACCCTCCATTTAGTTGGCTTGGGTGGCATGGCTGTGTGTGCTGCTGTTATGACTATAGCTTTAGCTCTAAAGGTGAGTGATCAGTGTTACTGTCCAGGCTGACCCCAGCAGGAACCTGTAAGAAAACACATCTGCTTTGCTCTGCAATGCTGCCCTGTAGGCAGGTAGAGCTGGGGCTAGAGCCACGTGTGCAGTGGAAAGAGCAGTTTTATAACTCTGGGAACTGCTACAGTGTTCACAGTACAGCTGAGAAAGTCGTGACACTGGAGATGGCATTGTGCTGATCATACTTTGTTCCCTTGCAGGACACTGTGGACTGGATTAGGTACATCAGCATTGTTGCCACTTTTGGCTTTGTGGCTCTTTTTGAGATTGGCCCTGGCCCTATCCCCTGGTTCATTGTGGCAGAACTCTTCAGCCAGGGCCCACGACCTGCAGCCATGGCAGTGGCTGGTTGTTCCAACTGGACCTCCAATTTCTTGGTGGGAATGCTCTTCCCCTATGCAGAGGTAAGTCCCGGTTTATAAAGCACTGTGAGAGCACTGCAGCATTGGAATAGGTGTCCAGAAAGGTAGTAGAATCTGCATCTTTGAAGACTTTGAGCTGTGACTATACAACCTTTAATAACCTGGCCTCTCCTGGAAGTTGTCCCTGCTTTGAGAAGAGGGCTGGTGAGTCTTCCAGAGGTTCCTGAGTCAGTGTTATGATTGTTACTGAAGGCTGTTGCTCACCTTGTATTCTGCTGTCTTAACTGGTTGTAGCTTGCAAATATTTGGAAGAGCCATCTTAGTTAGGACATCAGGGCTTTTGCTTTAAAAGCCTCAATTTTGGTCACCCCCAGGAAGATTAAAGACTTTTAGAAGCCCATAGGAACCTGATTTCAATTTTAAAAATGCTGTGATGAGAAAAAGGTCAGTAAGGGCTCTGTTGGAGAAAGGTGTTGGAATTTTAACCTGTCAACAGCAAATGACGTTACATGTAATTTGAAAATAAAACCTTTTGTGTTTGTCTTCCCTGCAGAAACTATGTGGCTCCTATGTCTTCCTCATCTTCCTTGTTTTCCTGGTCATCTTCTTTGTCTTCACGTTCTTCAAAGTGCCAGAGACCAAGGGCAGGACTTTTGAAGACATCTCGAGGGGCTTTGAAGGACGAGGAGCAAACCCCACCACGTCACCCCAGAAGAGCCCCATGGTGGAGCTGAACAGCATACAAGCTGACAAAGCAGCTGCCTAAAATCCATGACACACCCATTCTTCAACTCTTACATGCTTAAAGAGTCATTAAAGGAATGAGTAAAGAAAACCATGAGAACTGGGACGTTTTTCCCCTCCTCAATTGCTGCTATTTTCTTCTTTCCACCCACATGCTCGCCCATTCTGCCAGGCTTGCCAGCATTAAGCAAATCTGATATGGATGATCTGCCATACTGGAAAGCACCTGGCACTCGCAAAAATAGTCTCATCTTCCCTGCCACAAACATCAGGAGAACAGAGAAGAGCTGGCAATATTTTTACTTTTCTCACGTAAAGTGGCCGTTTGGGGTTAAGATGCACACAGTGACCATTATGTATTTGAACCTAATTACTATTTTTGTAGTGAGTTAAGTGACCCGCTAAACAAGTCCCCAGTCCTTTGAGTCTACTGTGTGCGTGTGTACGGTGTTACACTGGAATTTAGCAAGCTTACCAAAAAGCCATCTTGCTTTTTCCTATCCAGTGTGCACTTTTTTTAGCCTCAGGAAAAAGGGGACCAAGTCACATGCATATTTTTCCTTGCTCTTTTATTTTTTTTTTGTATAGACAGACTGAAAGCATACTTTTACTTCAGTTTATTTATTTGTATGTCACTTTGTAAATATTTATTTTTTTAATGGTGTACAAAAATGTACAGATAAAGAAATTGGAGAAGTTTAAGAGAAATAGCTATTCTACCAAAAGATGCTGTAGACTTGAGGTGCAATAAGACTGTAAAGGAGAAATGTGGTACCTAAAAGGAGATTGAGCATTTTAGGTGGTACATACAGCAGAGCCAATTATGCACATCACGTTGAAGTTATTAGTGCCCTCTGGAAAGAAATTCAAAGAATTGTATGTTTGTGGGAAGAGGTATGTTTCTGCACTAAAATCTCTGTTATTAGGGATTTTTGGTGGCTATTTTTAAATAATTGTTCTCAAGAGTTGATGAGAGTGTGATATTGCATCTTACAATGGATGTTGTTGGATTATATTTTCAGACATGGTTTTAAGCATTCTGTGGATGATTGAAGGTGGTAATTGCAAACCAGAAGGTAATTTTTCCTGCCTTCTCTTAATTTTATTTCTTTTTGGCTTCTCTATTGTAGTCTAGTATGTCAAAGTCTGAAATTTGCAGATTGTCATTTAAAGGAGTGCGAGGATAAAAATTATTTTTCAAAGCTGTATTTTCTTAGCAGTTGTTCCTATAAATATTACAGAGGCATGTAGCATGACCCTTCTGGACACAGGCATGGTCAGTTGTGGTACATGTAAGTTCATAAGGGTAGAGATGCAGGACTAGACACCAGAGCTACTGGAATTTGCTAGTTTAGCAGTGCAAGAGGTATGTAGTGCTCAGTTCCCTGCTTGGTTGAAGGTCAGATGCTTTTTGCCCGATATATTCTCTCTGGAAGGTCTGCATGATGTTGTGGTGCTCACCAGTGTGCTTTGTAGACGTGTACAGCTCTGCAATAGTGCCTCTGTTTGAAGGGATGTGGCAGGCAGTAAGTGTTCATCAGTAAGTGTCAGTCTCCTCGCTTGTCATTCCGCTGGGCAGTTGAGTTTGTGTATCTCCCACCCTTGCTGCCGAGCTAGCACAGGTCAGGCAGGCAAAAAGCAGCACATAGGGTTTATTTGCAGTCAAGGAGGGGCAGCTTTACTTCACTGCAGCCTTCTGTGACAGGCTCCAGGCCTGTCCAGACCTCCACAAAATACCTAAAGGTAGCACAGAGGTAGGTCCAATTTAAACTCCTGCTCTACTGAGATCAAGCTGCAGTTTTTGGGCTTGGTCAAACTCAGGTCGACCTGCTGGAATTCATTACTGGATATCCTAGAAGAGAGGCAGGCCCACAGATTCTGAGGTGGTAAAAGGAAGAAAGGCTTAGAAAGGTTGGAACGACAGCGAGACTTCTGTAGCATGGATAGCCCAAGCTTTCCTGCCAGCATAATGCTTCAGAGCAGGTTAGAGAAATTCCCATTGATGTATATTCTGGGGAGGTCTGCCTGACACTTTCAGTAACTAGTGATGACATTTCTACCTTCCCTAATGAGAAACAGTTGCAAAGATCAGTTAAATTTGTTGCTGTTAAAATGCTTCCTGTGAATTAATTTGCAATGCCCCAGCTTTGCACAATACAATTGTATTACATCCAGTTTTCCCTAGCTGTTTATCAGGCTTACATGCCAGATACTTATTCTCAGAAGTATTATATAAGACTTTTCTCCCAATTCTGATATTTTGGCTCAGTTGCATAGATTTCTGTGCCCTTCCTTTGACCCTCCAGCACATCCAGACGTGATATTTCTATATGGCTATCTGTATGTTAGGAAATGCCCCCCACAGCTGTGCATAAGAGCATTCCGTACTTTGCATCAGATGTGTGTTGGCTTGGACCGAAATATGTAGGCCTTTCTCACATGGTATCTTTGTTTTTCTTTTTCTGTAACAGCGTTGTGAATATTTCAGATGGATTTTATATGCTTATTAATGTGGTTGTTTCCTGGTTTTGAAATAAAAAATATGAAATAAATATCTGATTGGGATTTTACCTTTATCCTGTAGGTCTTACTCTTTTGTCACAGCCTGGGAGTGCACCCTGAAATGTCACCAGCATCTACCCTGCAACCTTTTTGGGTAGCTCAGCACTCTGGATTTGCTGTTTTATCCTACTGGAAGTGATGATTTCTCTCAGCCTCTATGCAAATCCCCTTTAATTCCCTTACTATTATTTCTCAGCAGTTTTTAAACTAAAAAGATGTGCTTCTCTGGTTCATGTTTGCCCAAATCATTTTTGTTTGTGTGCAAATACTTTCCCAGAGTAACAGGAAGGGAGAGGAAAAGTGGCTGGAAGCCATGAATCCTGCCCAGAGCTAAAGAACCTGAGACTTCTGCCCCTGCTCTGTTCCAACTGCGGTCCTCAACTTCTCTGCCAGGAGGAAGAAGGAGCCCTTTCCCCTGTAGCTGACGCTTTACTCCCTCTGTCTGGGATGTGACCTTTGTGTCCACCTCTGAGATTGTGCCTATGTATGCTCAGTAGTGGATATTGGAAAGGAGCAGGGTGATGGAGAAAGAACCCCACTGCCCCAGGAGCTGATCCCGTAGCTCAGGGACCACTCTCAGGTCTCTGGGCTGCTAACAAAAAAAGGGTGAACAAAATATCCTTCAGTGGAAGAGGATGGAATGAGATGAAAGGAAGGAAGTACCTTAGAGCAGGAATATAGCTAATATAACTCCAGAGTCAGCAGGCTGCTCAAAGCCTAAAAACAAGGAGAGAGTAGAGAACAATGTGAAGTCTGAAAAAGCTCAGGATAGCAGGGATCCCATGAAGACTTTCTGAAAGCTGCGGTTGCTGGCTGCTGCATGTTCCTAGCTCGTGCCTGTGTTTTGTAAGCTTGGTATGCAACCAGCCTTGGAGCTGGGGAGTGCCCTGGGCTAATCTGTCTAGGATTGTTTTTCAGTTCTAGCTCAACTATAAAAATAAAGCCCAGCCATCCAAACTCATAAGCATATCCAGCTCAAACTTAACATTTCAGTTTTCTTTGTCAAAAGTGGAAGCAGAGAATGAAATCACTTGGGGCCAAAGCATGTGATCCACTGAGCCCTAAATTAATCTTCTGTGTAGTTTTTGTGATAAGCTTTGGGTTAGGGAACAAGGCTTTGGTTTAGATTTGGTTAGTTCTGAAAATTGTAAGGAAGATTCAAAAGGAAAGCCTGTTTGCAATTAAATGGTTTGAGGATAGATTGTTTTCAGCTGAAAATATTCATCACTCCAAGTGAGCACGGAGGCAGTTCTTGTGGCCACCACAATACCCCACAGCAATGAATCACTGGAGAATTCTTGGAGTGAAACTACTGCTGAATGGACAGGAGAAGAACCCTAAGGGTCCTGAGTGACATCACCCATGGCAAAGGTTTCAGTGCTGTTTTACAGGCTAGACCATGGTAGAGTATCACAGCATCACTGCCAACATTTGGTGCTGTTTGTGTTATTTCTGATGAATGTCTTTGCATACCAGGCAAGAATAGCAGTTTATTTCTGTGAGAAGAAACGTGGGAAAAAAACCTCCAGCAAACCACATTTTATTGGAGGTAGATTTCACTGCTGCATGTCCAGTGCACAAATCTTTGTATTTGATTTTGCATTCTGAAAAGAGGACACAAATTCTAGACATAGCTGGGGAGATATGGGGCAGCTTCTTCCTTGGGAAGGTGAGAGCACAGGCAGGACCATGGTCTTACCTCCAAGCAAAGCTGCTAACCCCTTCTTTGAGGGTTACTCCAAGAAGGAACATTGCTAGTTTGGTGGGGGACTGTGCCATCACTGCTTTCATTTGAGAAGAAAGAAGGTGTGGACACACTGCCAATGTCATTGTGATGGGCCACGATGGAGCAGCATCAGGAGGTGACTCATCACAACCTTTTCTCCCACTGTACACATCGTGAGAAAGGTCCTGCCAGCAGGTAAATCAAATGCACATTTTGTTGCACAGAGAATTTATGTCTCTCTGGCTTTTTCTTTCAGACTTTCTGCGGATCAGACCAAGGACACAATTCTAACATTTTCTTCACTTTTAGAAGGACTCTTTGAAGACATGTGAGATGCTTACTGGAAAACCTGGGGTGCGTGGCTCTGGTCTGTCACTTATGCTTTAGCCTGGCTCTGTCTTTATAATGTGAGTTACCAGACAAGAGACAGTTGTCTTCATAATATGCTGCTGGGAAAAGGCAGCACTCAGGCTGTCTTAGGCAAGGAAAGACAATGGTTTTGTTTCCTAAAATATATACTGCTATGACAATTTAATTGGTGTTACTTGAAAGTATTCAACTTCTAGTGGAGGCAGGCTGTAACTTTTAAAACAATCCACTTGCTGTGATAAATCTTGTTTCTATGCTATACCTCACTAAATTACACAGTGTTTATGAGAACTGTCTCTTCCTTTTCCATAAGCTTCAGCAGGCCTGACAGACACATGACTGACCTGCTAAGTCAGTTTTCTTCTTATGTTGCACAACCATTTTCTGTTTAGCAAGTGGTCACATGGATTTGTGTAAGGCGGTCATACTGGTGCACCAGTCACTGTGACAGGCATTGAGGGACCACTGCAGATCGTGTTCTGAACCAGCAACTGGTCATCCATGTAGTGATCATCCTGATCAAACAGCACCCTGGTTTTCCACCTCTGGTCTCTGTTCCATCCTGGTTTTTAGTCTCCATCACGAACAAACTTGCCTTCCATTAACAAGTTTGGTTCTCCATCACAAACAAACTCAGATGTTTATTGCTTCCTTTATATTCCTGTCATCAACTGCTATTGTTACTCAGACTACATATTATCTTCTTCATTGAGTTCTTTGGGGTCTGGACTAGCTTTATCTCCCCTTTGCTCTGCTTATTTCTTGCAAAGTGCTCTCTCTGGTATGGATCGAACCTCACAGTGACAGTCTTAAACTAATAACTCTGCTTTGAGCCTAGTATATGACCTAAAGAGTCCTCAAGGTTTAGGGGAAAGCCACCAGAATAATTTTCCACTGAGGAAGGCATAAGGATGCAGAACCAGGAGACAATGAAAGCTAGGAGCAGTGGTGAAGGTGTGGAGGGACACGGATGCGGCAGTGTGGAAGGAGAACGAGGAAAGAGAAAAAAAGCAACAATACCCAAGATCTGGAAGGAAGATAAAATGTTTATAAGTATGAAAAGATGGAACAGGATCTAAAACAGAGGAATATGAACTTTAAAAGAAGCAGGTGAGAGACTGAGGAAGTAAAAGACTGAAGACAACCAAAGTATGGGCCCTTGACCTGCACGCAAAATAAAACAAAGCCCGATAGGACTCCAGTAGCTTATTATTCACGGGCAAGAGGTCATCGGTTCTTCAGGGGAAGAGAAATATAGATGTCATGTCCACCACGTGTCCATACGTATCTTTGCAGCTGAAACAAATAGCCATGTCAGAGTCACGGTGTTCCTTGCAGTACGACCTCTCCTCTTGGTCCACAAAGATTGGGTTCTGCTTGCTTGAAAGATGGCACTAAAAATGCCTCTTAAGAGCCACAGGCAGGTAAAACGGATGGGCATGCTGGATACAGCTGGCTCAGCTGGACTGAAGGGATCACAGTGGCAAATCAGAAGCAGCCTGGCCATAAGCACAAAGCAGAGGCACCTTCCTACCTGTGTTAGGCAGTGCAAGACAAGATCCAAACAGAACCGGCCAAGGCCAATGTCAGCAAAGCCCGGTGTGGACAGACACCACCACTGCTGAAACCTGCAGGGGCTGGTCCATCTCAGAAAAACTTATCCGTGCAGAAATGTTGAGAGGAATACTTTTCAGCTTCTTTATTTCGTGCCAGAGACAAAATTTTTGTGGAGCAATGGAGCTCTATGCTCCTTCTTTTTCTCATTCTGATGCAAGAGTGACATTCACACTGATCACATGTAGCTCATAGGCAATGGTGCGTGTTGTAATGCTCTGGTCACACACACACACAAAAAAGTTTAAAGTGTTGTATTAATGTAAGGTTTTGGTGTTCCAAAACACACACAAAAAAGAAAACCTAACAAAACTGAAAAAAGGGGGGGAAAAAAGTAGAAGTGAAGGGAGAGAAACATTTTTCCTTGTGACGAAAGTCTACTTCCTGACTGGCTCTGTGTGTGAGAACAGAGCAGCCAAAGCAACAAATACCAGGGCTGACTAGAAATTAGGCTTTTGCAAAGATTTAGTGCACAGTGTTGGCTCTTGAAAAAAAGTTTCAGTTTTTTTCCTTGACTGGGACTTAGTTTTTATTGACAGGTTTTGTTCTGCTGAAGGTAGGGACAAAACTAATTAGTGACACTTTAAAAACAGAGGCTGAGAAAATCTAAAGCTCATGGGAAGCCTTTAAGGAGTGAATTCTGTAGAGAGGGCTGACAGGGAGGGACGGATGGGACTCATGCCTGGAAGTGCTGACAGCTCTTAGGAGCCAGAATGAGCCACTGCAACTTGAACTGGGCAGGCTGGACACACCTCAGTTCCCTGGCAGCCCTCTCTGGACTGGAGGCCAAAAGGGACACAGGAATGGTCCCAAATGCACTCACTTGGCACCAGATATGCAGCCACTGGGTGCATTTGCTTGTGCAGTGCCCTGACACGAGGGACACTGTGGAGGCATAGCATGGCTCATCATCTCCTGGTCTTGCCTGACTTGGAAGGGCAAGGTGATGAAAGAGGAGCACAAAGGAAAGGGTTGATCTCTCCCTGATACTAATGCAAAGGACTGCAGGTCTGGAAGATCTGGATGGATCCAAAGGGCTTTTACTGCCCCTGCTCCTGGACAGTCTGAACCCGGTACTCCCAGGAAGGTATTTGGAGCACAGCCATTAAAACTGTGTTTGAAGTCACTTCCCGCCAACACTGCAAACTCAAGCTGGGATTTATATTAGAGTCCAGGTCTTTCTTCTGAGATAAAAACATATCTGATGTGTGGTTTGTGGGTGCGAACACTTTGGCGGCACAGATACCGTTGCTCGCTCAAGGTAGTACGGTGTTAAAAGTGCAGGTGGGATAGAAGATATTTCTGTGATTAAGCCAGACTTCCTATCACTCCCATTTTTTAAAATAACATCATCTGGAATTATGTCCCCCATGTCTGCCCCCTTGATTCACATTGAAACCTTGACGGACAGATACAAAAACCTCGAAACAGTTTTCATCTCCTTCCTTACAGAACTCCGGAGTCTGAGAGGTGATGAGGGACTGAACATGAGTGCTTAGCAGCTAGGTCTGTGCTTATTGTGCAGAGAAGAGGTGTCTCTGTAAGGGAAGCTTACGAGGGGCAGGTGGTGGGTTTTTATGAGTGAATTGTGAGGAGGTGTCGACACTGGAGAAGAGTTTCTCATGACCCTACCCCGCCACCTTCTCTCTATTTGCCTGTTAAAATCAACTGTTCCTCCAAAATAATCCTGGTACCTGGTGTTTCCCATTCTAGCTGGATCACCCTAGAATTGGGAGCCATAAGCTTCCTCCTTTCCATCTTTCCTGTCTGTGCCCTTAATGCCAGCTCCTCATTCCCAGTGGACTGGGACAGAAATCTGAATGTAGCACTTCTTTGCAGTAAGGAAACAACAATACCTTGTTCTCTGAAGCACCCTGTCACATGGGGCACAAAATGGACCAGTAGCTACTGCGGGGTCTCATCTCCAGCCACTCCAGATCCGTATTAACCTGCAGATACTGGCATGCTGCACTTTGCCATTCTATCTCACAGTGTCTGACCCAGCTCTCCCAGTATCGCTCTAGCCTGTTCCACACCCCAATGCACAGAAAAATGCTAGTCAACCTGTATGGCCTGCTCTCTTAGCTCTTGCCCTCAGCACTGAAGCACCCTGTTGGCTGTCCCAGCATGGCCAGAACAGTGGCCATGTGGGCCCAGCAGCTTCTGCCCAGATAGATGCACTGTTGGATGTTCTGTAAGAAATAGCTCATATGCACAAGCTGAAACTAGCGTGAAGACTTTATTCCTCACTCTGTCTTCCTGGTTATGAATTTTCCATTTACATCTCCTCCAGCCTCATGGAGGTGCCAAATATCTCACAGGCAAATGCATCTCTACAGATTACATGCTCAAGTAAAGCAATATTTAGTGGATGTACATCAGCAGAACATCAGCATGTATGTGGAGGTAATAGATGGGAGAATACTTCTGTTTCCAGATATTGCTTAGGAAAAGGTTGGGGGAAATCTCCTAAAATTTCGTCAATTGATTATGACTTTGTATAGTCTATTGAGCTTTGTCTCCAGAGCAATGTTCAGTTCTGCAGAATATTTTATTGGACAATCAGTCCGTGTGGGTGCAACACTTACTCTTTCTGATGTGTTCTACCATGTGTCAGGGTGTGAAGAGCGTGATGGGTTGCTCAGGGCAGTCTTTGGGTAATGTCACAGTACCAGCCTGGGGTTTAGAGGAGCTACTGATGGTGTCATTCACAATCACTGGGATATTTTACATCCTCCCAGCATGCTGAGTAGTGGTTTGCTGCCGTACCTCCCCCTCCTTCTGAAGGACAGTGCTGTGCCTACGGTGTTTTCTCCCGTCAAAGTGTATCACATCAGTCACTGCCCCCTAATCCACAAAGCCAGTCCTTTCATTTTAAAAGGCAGTCAGTCTGTCCTTGGTAAACCAGCACCACCCTATCCTGACCACGTTCTTGTCCTTGGTGCATGTGGCACTGGGTGCCACGAGGACACAGCACTGAGGTAAGGATGACTGGTGTGGGGTTCACTGAGTCATCCTGGCTGCTCTCTGCACAGTTGAGTGCAACATTAGCGTTTTTCCAGCTTCCAGGGATGACAGATGAAAGACTCTGGTCTCATAATCACATCAGGCAATTCTTTCAGCAGCTTCAGAAATGTCCTAGCACCCTTGAAGTGTATTCTATTCAATCTCATGCATTGTAATATATTCAGCCTCTCTAAAGAAGTATCAAGTCTGCTGCTGCCCCACTCCTGGCTGTCCCTCAGTCTCACAAACCATTATGATATCTCTGGAAATCTGGGAGCAGTCTGCTTCTACAGACTATAATGAGGAAGGCTTTGAGTACTTCAGCCTCATCTAAGGCTGAGGCATTCATCACTACTTTGTCCCCCCATTCTTCCACAGACCTCTATCTTCCCTGGACTGGTTACTAGGATAGTTGTGCAATCCCTTTGTCACTCATCCTCCATGCAGGTTTCTCCTCTAGCTGGGCTCTGAGGCCTTTCTGATTTTGTCCTTCTGCACCCAAGCAATGCTTCCATCCTCCTTCTCCATAGCCTATCTTTTTTCCAGATCTTGCACACAGGCTTTTTGCATTTGAATTCATTGTGAAGCTCCTTCCTTAGCCAGGATAGGTTTCATCCAAAATTACCAGATTCCCTGCACAAAAAAAAAAAAAATAGTTTTGAAGATGCTGTCTTGCACTGTGTCAGCCAGGGCAAACAGCTGTGCTGTGTCACTGCCTTTTTACAACTCTCTGATGCTGCAAATCAGTGGAAGAGTGACAGATGGCACAACTGGAACTGCGGATTTCTGGTGTGCAAACAGTTGCCTGCCTTTCTTCCCTGGTGTTACATGAATGTGGGCAAAAGGAAGGCTGTCCATACGGAAGGACATTGCACTCCCAAAGCCCAGTGAGCACTTTCCACCATCTCAGAGCAGTCAGCATGGCACTGGTGGATCGGGCAAGGTTGATTTGAAATTGAAGATGGTGTTTAGGGAACTGAATAAGAGGAAGCCAGGGAAGGATGGAATGGAGTGAAGCACTGAGAGATGATTGCAGCAGAAGACCTGGCAGAGACATTGAGTGACTCTGGAATGGAGTCCTAGAGCTGTGAGGAAGTGGTCCCGTAGTGAGCTAGCCAGAAGGATTATCATACACCCAGAGCATTGGGTCACTTGCTGACAGTGTGTCTAGCAGTTAAAGCAGGAGACAGGAGGGACCTGTGCATGATAAGGAGAGAGAAGTATGCAGTGAAGAGGGGTCAGATCTCTGAAGGCAAAGGTGGTTGAAAAGACATTTTAGAGGAGAATCCTTGAAAGTGGTGTGGCTATGAGTGGAGCTGTTTGAAGTGAGGTGGAGTGGCCATCAGGTAGTTTTAGCTAACTATTTAGGTGTCTTGGTGTGAGACCCCACTTTTTAGTCATGGGATCATGACTACAAGGTGGGCTGGGAGCAGGCAGCCATGAGGCAGAGGAGATAAATAAACTCTAGTCTGTATCCATCAAGAATGTGCAGCTCAGCATTTGCTGTCACCCAGCAGCCTTTGTCTTTTTGTCACCATGCTCCCTCCAAAACAGTTCTTTCATGTCCATCCAAGAGTGTTCTGTGGGTACAGAGATGGCTGCCAAGCACACTGAGGTGGTGGGAATGAACAAAAAATGCTGACAGCTTTGGAATAAGTGGCATGCTGAAGGCTAATCTTGTTTCAGCAGCTAGAAACGGGACTTGGTGTGCTCTGGGCCTCTCTGTCCTGTGGATAAAGCAGAGCTTGATAGCCATTGATGAGAAGGCTGGGAAAACACCAGTGTGCTTGCAGGAATTTTGGATATGTAAGTTAAAAGCAGACAGCAATACTAGAAGACACACCCCTTGTTTGGAGCATCCGTGCAATTCTGACAGATCAGAGCTGAGAGGCAGGGAAAGACAGGAAAGGGAGGGGGATGGCAAGATAAGGAGAGGAACGGTGGCTGGGCATTTTGGGCGCAGCAAGAAGCTGTGCCAGTGTGCAATGTCTTCTCTGGTCTTTTGACCTGAGCAATCTTGTTGGAAGAAGGAACAATCAGGGTGAAAGCTTAGCAAATAGAACAGGGTAGATGACTTAGGTTTTATCATGGGGTGGTGCTTGGCGGGCGTGGTTCGAACGGGAGCTGCTGGCCGGGCTGTGTTTGTGCAAGAAGCGCCAGCTCCGGGCAGCAAAGCTGGCAGTGCCACCTCCTGGGCAGAGCAGGGGCTTGGAGCAGCTCGCATCTCCCTCTCCTGCTGACCGGCTGGGTGATCTTGAGCAGAACACTGCCCTTCCTTGCACCTGGATATTTTCATTAG
Organism: Rhagologus leucostigma; assembly: GCA_013397725.1. Taxonomy (NCBI): domain Eukaryota; kingdom Metazoa; phylum Chordata; class Aves; order Passeriformes; genus Rhagologus; species Rhagologus leucostigma. The sequence goes on from VZTD01003056.1 coordinate 718,261, forward strand.
CAAAAGGATGGCCCTAGGGAAGTCGGCGAGCGAAGTTCATGCCCATCTAAGTGAGATCTTCACACTGTCAAATAAAAGCGCAGAGCTGCACTCGGGTTGACAGTCACTGCTGGAGGAGAGCAGGAAGGACAAATGTTGCCTCAGTGTTTCTTACCGAGTTTCTACACCCACATGTGACATATTTATTAGCTGTGGGTTTGTTTTTTTTTTAGTAGGGACCTGTCTTGGTGCTATCTCCAGCTGCATCACAGCAGTTTTTCAGCCGTGTAGTTGCATCATATTGGCACAGAGATTGCACTCGATTTGGTAAATTCAGCACTGTCAAGTTGTAACAACCACCACAACAAGGGAGCTGGGTGTGGTGGGAGACGACGAGCAGCCTTTGAAAATTTCAATTAAGCACACTACAGGTATATTTTCTCTGGGTTATGAAAGCAACACCTCTAAGTCTGTATCTTAGATCCATGTAGAATAGATTGCAACTGCCCCACAGGATGTGAGCAATCAGCGTCTCCAGAAAGTTACTCACATCCTGCAATACAGAAAATAGAATGCACAATTGTCTGCAGAATGAGATTTTTCACATGAACCCAAAGAGAAACATGACTAAAACATGCATTTTACACAGAGCATCAGCTGCTGGAATTTATTGTCAGCTGCCATTCAGAGCAACCTGCATAAAGGGCTCAGTGTAAACTGATAAAATGCACAGGACCTTTTAAGTGCCACAGGCAGGTAAAACGGATGGGCATGCTGGATACAGCTGGCTCAGCTGGACTGAAGGGATCACAGTGGCAAATCAGAAGCAGCCTGGCCATAAGCACAAAGCAGAGGCACCTTCCTACCTGTGTTAGGCAGTGCAAGACAAGATCCAAACAGAACCGGCCAAGGCCAATGTCAGCAAAGCCCGGTGTGGACAGACACCACCACTGCTGAAACCTGCAGGGGCTGGTCCATCTCAGAAAAACTTATCCGTGCAGAAATGTTGAGAGGAATACTTTTCAGCTTCTTTATTTCGTGCCAGAGACAAAAATTTTTGTGGAGCAATGGAGCTCTATGCTCCTTCTTTTTCTCATTCTGATGCAAGAGTGACATTCACACTGATCATATGTAGCTCATAGGCAATGGTGCGTGTTGTAATGCTCTGGTCACACACACACACAAAAAGTTAGAAGTGTCATATCAGTGTAAGGTTTTGGTGTTCCGAAACACATTGTTTAGAGCAATTTTTTTCTGAGAGCAAGTCTGATTTCTTTTTCCAAATGTAATTGGGAATAAAAAAGAATATAAATGAAAAAAATAAAAATGGGGGAAAAAAGTAGACGTGAAGGAAGAGACATTTTTCCTTGTGACTGGAAAGTCTACTTCCTGACTGGCTGTGTGTTTAAGGACAGAGCAGCCAAAGCACAAACACCAGGGCTGACTAGAAATTAGGCTTTTGCAAAGATTTAGTGCACAGTGTTGGCTCTTGAAAAAAAGTTTCAGTTTTTTTCCTTGACTGGGACTTAAATTTTTTATTAACTACACTGAGCTGAGAGAGCATGCTTTGTCCTGCTGAAGGCAGGGCCAGGACACATTAGTGACACTTTAAAAATAGAGACCATGGAAATGTAAATCTCCTGGGAAGCTGTGATGCACGCTGGATGTGCAGATACTGGGTGCCTTTGCCTGTGCAGTGCCCTGACATGAAGGACACTGCAGAGGCATAACACAGACTGTGGTTCCTCATCTCCCTGTCATGCCCGACATGAAAGGAAAAGAAAGTGAAAGAGGGACACGAGGGAAAGGGGTTGCAGTCTGCCCGGTACCAGTGCAAAGGACTGCAGGACTGAAGTGCTGGGCAGCTGCAGTGCCAGCTGACTGGAAAATTTGGGAGCCAAAGCAATTGTACTGCCCCAGCTCCTAATCTCTCTGAACTGGGTGCTTCCAGGAAGGTTTTGGAGCACAGCCATGCTGAGCACACATGTGATGTGTGAGCTGTGGGGTGTGAGCACTCTGGTTGCACACACACTGCTTGATTCTTGCCAGTAGTGTAACGAAAAGGTACAGAGTGTCCACACACCCAGACTTGTCCAGGGAGACCTTCTAACAGCCTTGATCACAGCTTGCAGACCTGCAAATTCCTTTCTTCTGCAGGGAAAATAAAGGCAAAAGCTGATTTACTCTAATCATACGGCCATGCATACAAGCCCAGCTTTGCAACAGACAGAGTCAAGGTTTTCACCCAGATCCCCTGAATGACCCAGTCCCCACACAACACTCTCAGCGGTCTCTGTGGCAAAGGGGACACAAAATTCCTGCTGAGCCTTCGGTTTGCCTGTGATGTACTTGGTGCCCTGCAGGAAGAGAGCGATGCAGCGCCAAGGTCTCTTCCAGCAGCAGCCAGAGACCTGAGACTGTGCATTTGCACAAGGAAGCCTCTATTACTAAAACTGAAAAGACTGCATGCTCCTTGCTAACACTGTCTTCGGGTGACTTGTCTACATCAGCAGCCCAGCTACCACAAAAAAGGGGCCAAAACAGCACAGAGGTGGGTAAACTTAGAGTACGGATGAAGACGGGTTCACACTATCCAGCCATCTCTGGGTCCTCTTTTGTACCTCAACAATTTTCTTGTGCCCCTGAACACACTTGGTCCTTCCTTCTACTATGTGGTACTTTCCCCAAAGAATATAACAATCTTAGTAAAAAATCTTCCCTGCTTTTTTTCATGCTGAGATTTTCACAGGCCACCAACCCCCCGCCTCCCCCGCACCGTGTTGCCTTCCCAATAAGTTTAACATTACATCCCCACAAGCTCATTACCTTTGGGCCTTTCTTCCTTGCTCCCGAGGTGCTTCATTCCTGCTACAGCACAGTGCCCTGGGGGAAACACAAGCTACCGAGTGCAGCCTCACCAGAGTGTGCTGACTCTGTGTTACCCTGTTTCCAGGCATGGAAACGTGCCTGGTTATGTGGCAACACACCAGCAGCATGTGTTCCCCAGGTGCCTCATAGCTGCAAAGAGGCCATGTATGTATATTTATGTATATGTGTGCATATATATATGGCTGACATTCACTCCCACACCCACAATTCTTGCAAAGCTTAGATTCATCTGCAATGTAATTATCAGTAAACATATTTTAGGGCAGCTGACAACTTATAGGGGTAAATCTTGACATGCCAAAGCACAGGGCACTCTGAAATATGAATGCCATGCCACCAGCCCACAAAACATGCAGTCCCTTCCGTCCCACCCAAACCCCCAAACACCAAACCACTGCCCAAGCCAGACTACAGCTCAGCAGCAATTCTGTGGCTCCTGGCATGCACCCGAGCTACAGGCTTCAGAGATAAAAGATCTTTCTGCAGAGTCAGTGGTCTTGCTCCTCTTTTCCCTGCAGAGCTAATTCAGCTTCATGGGGAAGCAGACCCATTGACAACATAGTTTATTAGGATCCAGCAAAGATGTGACTGATGTGCCAGGAAAGCCTGCTGAAGGATCAGCTGACATAACCAACACTGATGAGGCAGAGGACCAGACCTAGCTTGGCCCTCCAGCTCATCTCTGTACAGGTGAAGATGATTGTGAATAACTGGTGGTGCTGAAGTGACACACAACCTTATTTACTTTCATTGGAGTTCCCAGAATTGTGCCTTCCAGTTCAGCCCTTTCCACCTGTCCTCACCTGCTTTGTAGGAGGTAGGGCAACTTGAGTGGAACTGGCAGTGGGAATGCCTTCAGACGAGGCAGATCTCCCCCTGTGTGCAAACAGAGATTAGATCCACAGACTGCTGAGAAGCAGAGAGGCTGAGATGCTGCAATTCTGGTTTGATACTTGCTTGGCAGAGAGAAACTGGTTTATAACTCCTGTGCCTGCTGCTCTTCCCTGGGGCTTCTTTTTCCTCCTCATCCTCACATTTTGCAGGGCATACAAAACAGAATGTGACTTTCTTTGTGTAATCTCACCATAACTGTGGGCGGTATTAGTGCTGCCCTTTAGCTTTAAGACAAAGGTTTTCTACAACGACAAACTGTTTCTGCTTAGCCAATTACAGGCCCTTTCCTGAGAACACATGCAGCCTCCGTCTGCCCATTCAGGAAAATAACATTATAAGGATTTTTGTCAAGTGCTTGAATGTTTGCAAAATAGTATTGCTGTTGTTTGAATTTGGTATACCTCAGCTGGAAAACGTGCATTTCTTTTGCCTACCTTTTTTTTTTTTCCCTCCCATGCTGTGCTTTCTAGACATCTCCCTTTGAATACTTAACCTTTGGGATCCTTTCTCCTCAGGTGCATGACTAGCCCCCATTTTTTCTTCTTCCTCCCTGCCCGAGGAAGATAGGTTCCTTTTGCATCACTTCTTTGTTCTCTGTGGTATTTGCAACACCCTCCCAGCCTTGTATCACCTGTGAATTCCATTCCTCCTGGTTGTGTTTTCCCTGTCTTTTCAGCACCCAGAATGACGAAGCCTTTTGTGCTGCCGTTGCTGCAATTGAACCTGATACTTGAAAGGAGGAGAAAAGGTTGGAATAAACTGCCCTGATGATTCATCCCCGGGGCTGAAAGATTTGCTCCTTTGATATCAGTCCCTTGATCAGAGCTCTGCTATGTTATCTCTGTCTGGGGAGACTTAATTCCTGGCACATTGGGGCTGGTGGAATCCCAGATACCAGAGCCGGTGACTGGAAAAGGAGCACACTACATTCTTCTTCCAGTCTTAGATATGTCAAAGAGTCTTCAAGGTTTGATATTCCAGGGCCTATAACCCCCTTAAGGCAGCCTTTGTCTGCATTTAATGCAACTGAGAAACCTCTAACCTTCTTCCCCCCTGCCCAAATCCATCACCTGCTCTCCCTGTAACTTACACACTTGCAGAGGTGTCCCAGCAGTTTCTTCATGCCTTGTTCTGTGGGCAGATTTCCCCACCAGCTCACCCTCAATTTGTCTGCCACATCCTCACAAGATACTGAAGACCCTTTCACCATTCCCTTATGAGACTGTGCGCTGATCGACTGGTCATGGAGTGAGATGAGTGAAAACCACGGAAGGAACGTGGAAAGTGTATCTTGAGCCTAGTCCAATTCAAATGTTGTGGTCAAAACCTAATATCAAAGTGCTGGATGAGTGGGATGTACGCCCAGGTACTGACAACTGAACTGGCAGAGAAGCCACGGGGACCTGCAGTTTTCTAAATTAGGCTTAAGTGGGAATTCTTTGGAAAATTTGCCTAGGAGCAAGTTGGGGGAATGTCACACAGGGACCACATCTCTGTAGGATGGACTCTGGTGAGTTTTCCAGTGGTGGGAGAGTGTTTTCTCTACATGCACATTTAGATTAAAGTGCTTAAACATGATTTGAGATTTCAAGACTTCAGACAGCCTGGTGCCGTGGCAATAACCATTAAAAATCCTCATAGCTTCTGTTAAAGAGAAGGGGAAACAGTTCAAGCACTAAAAAAAGAGTAAGCATTAGAAAAACCTTCCCCTCCTTTCCCTTCAGGGAGAAAATATACCACAGTCGACATTAACAGCAGTTAGGATCCATAATTCCAGGGAAGTTGGACGTGGTGGATCTGGGGTGTAGCCTTGCTGTAACTTCATATGCAAACTTATTTCTTCAAAGTGAAAACTCATTGAATAGGGAGGAAACTCCACCTTCCATTTCTGATGCTGGACTCTCACATCTCTTTCAGTTGTTGGCACACGCCTGGCATGGACAGACACTTTGGGAAGTGGGAAATCCACAGCAGCATCAGACTGGACAAGAATTTGCTGTATTTGCCTTAACTTGTAGCCATACAGCCAGAGAAACTGCTTTGGCTAGTAACCACAGATGCCTTTTAAAGCTGAAGAGAGAAGGTAGACTGGGCTTTGTGAAGGATGTGTGAGAGCAGAGGAGTCTACTACATTCCAAGAGATGTTGGAATGAGACTAAAAGTGGCAGATGTGGTAATATTGTCCAGGCCTTCTCTTCTGCCTACAGTGATCACATCTTTTTTTTGGCAATGGGAAATAAAATCCTACAAGTGAGACCCAGGAGACTGTGGGAGTGCTGGCAACACTGACATAATTTTTTCCAATTTCATCTTCCTCTCAGCATCAGTGTCAAACTACAGTTCTCTTTGAAGGCCTGACTGTGTGAAGGACTCCAGGAAGGATGTAAGAGCAGAAAAATCCACCTTATGATAATGATCAACAGCTTGTCCTAAAGTGCTTTGTTGGAAACTAAGCCCATTCATTCCTTGGCCTGTACATTTTTTCTCACTACACAGATTTAAAAAAAAAGAGAAGAGAAAGAGAAAGAGAAAGAGAAAGAGAAACAGAAAGAGAAAGAGAAAGAGAAAGAGAAAGAGAAAGAGAAAGAGAAAGAGAAGAGAAGAGAAGAGAGAAGGCAGAGGGAGAGGATTTAAATGTATATGTATACATATATGTATGGGTGTGGCACAGATTTTAATTTTTACCTTTCACTGATTTTACTGAAAAATTTTGCACAGCGAAATAAGTTGGGTTTTTATTACTCGGAGTAATTTAAGAGAAGGGGCCCTCTGCAGACTATTCCCTTCCTTCAGGAACTAAAACCGCTTAACACGTGAAGTTGTGACCTAAATTACATTTACAGAAGGAAAAACTGAAGGCAGCTAGGAAATACTTACGAATGTTATTCGAGGTTTGCAGACTTCCTAGACCATCCCCCAGTCTTTTTAGGTAGGTGTTACCATAGATCCCCTTACATCTTTCTGCCCTGAGGGGTCTTAACTTACTTTTTTTGTGGCTCTGGATGGCTGCTATGTACAGCAAAGTACCAGTTCTGACCAGCCTTAGGCTGAGAACAGTGGAAAAAGAGAAGAGGAATCCTTTTCCTTTTCTTTCTTTTTATGATCACCCAAATGAAATTTGGCTCTATTCCCTCAATATATTTTACCCCTTTCAGAATTTTTCAGCCCAGTATGACACACCTAAAAACCCCAAAAAGTAGCAGCACATTTATGATTTTTCAGAATAAATTCTCCTTTCCCCTGCCTAGTCTCAGTTCAGCAGTGTGGGAAAAAAACTCAGTTTCCCCTTAGTTAGTGGGGGAAAAAAAACCCCTTTTCTGGTGCAGACTCATTAACAATATTTATAAAGAGTACAAGGTCATTGTGACACCAGGCAAGCACATGGATCTGACTAGATTACAGCACAGTCTCACAGAAAGCAAAGAAAAAATGTAGAAAATCATCAGTCACCAAAAGGAAAGTCTTCTGAGAAAAATATGGTGCTTTAAGAAAAGCAAATTCAAGTTCAAGTTACAGTTAAAGAATTAACATGCTGAACGAAGTGGTTAGGAGGGCAACAGAGTGGTAATGTTGCAATGTGGAAACGTTTTAGCTACTTTGCTTCTTATCCTTCAAACTGCATTACTTTTCCAATTTTTTGCTCTTAAAATGTCTTTTGATTAAGCCATTACTATCAATAGCGATCACAACAACCCTGCAAATGTTTAAATAAAGCAGGGCATTTGTTTGAGGCTTCAGAAAAAAGGACAAATATTAGAAAACAATACTATCAAAGCCTTTTTCTTAAAACAACTGTATTAACAATCTTTGAATAATTAACCCAAACCACGTTCAGCAAGTTCAAGGACTGAAAAGCACACTTTTTTAAAAAGCCAACTTGGACAGAATAAAATATGTGTTTGCCAGTATTAGCAGTTGTGGAAAGAGACTGTATGGCCCAAAAGGACTCTGGGGGTTGCCAGGTTCTCACCTGCAGTGCAGGCACCTCTGGGGAGAGGTGCTCCTCTCGCACCCTCCGAGTGGGCTCTGGAGAGGCCAAGCTTCCAAGGAACTTGGTGTTTTCCTGGTACAGCGGTAGCAAGAAGGGCATCCAAACCACGTCAGCCCAAACCGCCACAGCTCTGCCAGCCAAACAGAAATGCACAAGCAGTGACGCTTCTGCTTCTCCTGGCGGCATCGGCTGCACTGTCACTGAGGAGGCTGTTGGGCACAGCTGCACCAAGAAGTGGTGAATCACAAGGGCTCAAACTGTGACTAAATATCCAGGTCTATTCAAGCTGCTGTCAGCTTTAACTGTCAGCTCTTGCTCTACTATGTCCACGCCGTAGATGCCAAGCCTTGTTTGCATGTTAGCTGCCATGGGACACTGCCAGAACACAGACACCTCAGAATCAGTGTCTTTATTCTGACCTGAGCTCTTTCATTTGACCCTCTCTGAGTCCTTTTTCAGGAGAAAATAATATCCCTGAGGTGAGCCTGCAGGCTCACTTGGCAATTGACAGGCTACTGTTTCATTGCTGTGACTGCTGGAGAGCTCAGTGCCGTCTCTGAGAAAGCAAAGGACTTAGCTGTTAATGAAAGACCATGGTACCGACACACTGTGAAGAATTTACCCTCTTTTTGGTGGAGTGTGCTTACAGCTTCATGGTACAGAAGAGTAGACAAAAGTCGTTTAAGATATCAGACAGCCCTCTGAACCAAGAGCATGACCCTGGGAATCCTTTCATGGAGATCATTGCCAGATAACAGTGAGTATTTGGGCCCAGTCTGCAATAAAACAGTACCAAACCAACCAGGCTTGGTTTGATGCCATGCCATATCTGTGTCACACGTTTCGTGGGGGACATAAGCTGCTCCCTCAGAGGTGCTGCTGCTCTGAAACCACAGGGAGTGAGGCCCTGAGGTTCCCGCAGCTCCTCTGCCCCTCTGTCCCCCCTCCTGCCCCCAGGGAGGTGACTCCCTCTGTGCTGCCCCACTCACTGGTCCAGCCGGGCGGGTGGCTCTGCTCCCAGGAGTGACACCGCCCTCCTCCCCAGCTGCTGCCCAGAGGGGCTTTGTAGTGCAAGTGACTACACTGGTTTGTTATGGCCTCTGGGCACTCTGTAGGAAAGATTCCCGACACCTTCAGAAGCAGCTGAAATCTATGAGATCAAGTGTGAAGTGCTCAGCCAGCGAAACTCCCAACAAGTACACAGACACCCACTGCCACCCACACCAGCACCCACACCATGTTTTCTGCTACGTCTTCAGGTTCAACAATCCTAAAGGAGTTGTTGATACCTTCCAGGTCTGCTGCCTTGGTTTCATGTTCTAACTGCACCTAAGGCCATGAAAACTTGAACACCAACGTATGGTAACAGGTCAGGCATGAGTCAGAAGGAGAGCATAACATTCTCCTTGACTGGTGGCACTGGAGCTGCCCAGTGGGGTCCCAAGCTCTGTACAGCTCATATAACTGGTGCTTAATCAGCTAGGGCCTGAGGGCAGATGTGAGGGACAGTGATCTCAGCTCTTGTGGCACTGCAGCTCTGAAATGTAGAATGATTCAGAAGGGAGACATGAGCCAAAGCCAAATTGTAGAGGCTGTTGCAGCATAATTGACATATTTGGGATGTTCTTGGGTTTCTGTTGAGGCAGATGTGCTCAAAAGCCCTTTTTTGCTTTAAGTTTTTCAAGTAAATTTAACATAAAAACCTGCCATTCTTGTGCGGAGATATGTCAGTCCCTGCAGTTTGTAAAGTGAAAAAGTGTTTCATGCAAACAGAAAACATAAAACTCAGTGTCAATTTAAAGAGCCTCTAGCCAGGTCCTTAGCTCCCTCCAGTCTGCACCTCACGGAAAAGTGTCTCTACCAACAGGGAAGCCAGGACTAGTGACCTGCCATGGAGCACAGAGTAGCACAAGTCCTGGTAGAAGTAGTGTTCTATGTCCTTCTAAACTGATCTAAATTCTACTTCCTTTTTCTATTGCTCCCTCCCACCTGTCTTTATCTTCTCCCTGCTGATATTTGAACGCTCACAGCAAGCAGGTGCCCCTCTCTGGCTTGCTGGGCAGGTACTGGGATGCTAGCACAGGCTTGGGATGAAAGCAGCAACAAGCATTTGTGAAGTAATGAGGCACAGAGAGGTGAGAGGACTGTCCATTTGAAATCATTTTACACTTCTGTGGATCAGCACCTTCAGCTCTGATCTTCTGACAGGAGGCATGCACATGTCCCAGTGCTAAAGCAGTGCTGCTCCCAGCAAGAAATATTTTAATTAACTCTGGGACTTCTGTCTCTCTATGGAGAAAAAGACATTAGTGAGAGACTCACAATGTCTTTTGAGATTAAACTAATAAAAATTTCCTAAATACAGGCAGAGCAAAACCTGCTGATGAGAGGGGACCGAAACAAGCCCAATCTGCAGGCCCGTAGTTGAATTCTGCAGCTCACTCCCTTACCTCTAGTTATTTAATGAACAGCTCTGCAGGTGCCTGTCCCCCTTGGGTAGGCCATATGTCAGGAAACATCAGCTAACCCTGTCTTAAAGGAAACTCTTCATCTTTATTCCAACCAATCTGCAGCAACCTGGCAAAGCCCACAGCCAAGGCTACACAAATGAAAGGATATGCTTTCGAAAGGCCATGGGCAAGCAAATCTGTTAGCTGTGGACCTTACATACACTCGATTTTTTCCACAGTGAAAAGTGTCTCTGCTGGTTGTCCCTCTGGAGACCAGCCAGCTGAGATTCCTGAGCCTGCTCTGCAAAGCGAGATCCGGTGTTGGATGTGACTTGCCCAGTGTTTCTGAGTTTGCCCTGGGACAGACTTGTTGAAGATGGGCCAAACACATTTTCAGCTGGCTCCCTCGAAGGCCTGTATGAAGGAAATTCCTTCTCAGTTTCAAAAGAAAAAAAAAAAAAAGGAAGAAAAGAAAAAAAAAGGAAAAGTATGTTTCCCATACCCCAGCTCTAATTCTTACTCATTTCCCTCCCTGTTCCATCTCTGACACCTGCACTAAGAGCATGGGAAGTGCTGCCAGGTCAGTAGGGGGGGGGTGTGTGGGTCTTGAGGGGTGTCAGTGTGACACAAGCCACAAAGTAAGGCTCTCAGAGCCCTCCCCGTAACCTCAGGCCAGGGTGTGGGTTTGGCTGGCACGGTGCGGAGCAGCTCAGCACCAGATTTACCTCCTGTCCACTCTCCCTTGGTGGAGACTGGCTGGGATGTGTTCTCCCAGAGCTGTCTAGTACAGCGAATCTGCACTCAAGGGATTTTGAGGCAGGACAAGCTCAGCAGAGCCCAAAGAAGCAAGCAGGAGGAGTTGTCCCGGGGCTCTGGGTCAGCCCCTGCTCAGGTGTGACTGAAGAACCTGCAGAATGGGAAGAATTCAGACGGGAGATACTTCAGCCCTGATGCCATGTGCTACTTTCCCTCCCCCCTGCTCTGTCCCCACCCCACCGATCAGCCTCTTTAACATGACAAAGACCCCGGAGGAGCGGGCCGCGGTGAATATTGCGGTCCCAGGCAGGGAATGGCCGGCTATAAAGGCCTGTCTGCGCTTCGGGGCTACCTCAGCTTGGCGGTGAGACCTGGCCCCCAAGTGAGGGTGACATCTGTTGTAGGGTGGGGGATCCGCCCCTTCAGCTGCTCGCCATGTGCGCACACCTGGCGCTGCCCCCGTACCAGGCGTACCCCGGCGGGGCTGGCATGGGCTACCTGGAGCTGTACTGGAACTCGGCGGGGGAGGCCGGGCAAGCCCCCACAGCAGCCGGGCCAGCGGGAGCCGCCGCGGCCAGGCAGTCTCCGGAGGCAGGAGGGAAGAGGCACACAGCAGGTAAGGCCTTTCAGCTAAATCCCGGAGCTGATCCCCAGGATACCTCTGGTCCCAGGTCCGGCTCAAATGACTTTGCGCGAATTTTTCTCTCTCCCTGCCTTGGTTTCCTAGTGTGTGACCTAGGCAAACTGCGGTGTGGTAGGCAAGGAGGAGGAGTGACCTCGGCCAGTCACACCACTTTTCCAGGCTGCTTTTCTTGGGTGACTGTGAACCGGTTTCCTAAACCTCACCAGAGCCTGCAAGAGTCGAGGCACTGTCAGGTCTGTGCTCCAGGCTGGAGGGCAGTGTGACAGCTTGGTCTTATGGAAGTTCACGGTTCTTGGGGCAGGAATGTCTGAGCATCCTATTAGTTAAATGCTGTCATATGTGCAGCCGAGAGAAACAGATCCTGGAGATGCTTCCTGTGGCATCCGTTATCCTCTTACAAACTCCTTGCACCTTTTATGCGCTTCTTAAATGTGAGTCAAGGCCTGCTCTGAATCACTGAGTGCTGGGAGATCTGCTCCTTTAAACTTAGCATTGTTGCTCACTGCTTCTTTCACTTTGCCATTTTCCTCTATTTCCGTCTCGTTTCTGTGCTCTTGTTGCTTTGCCTTCCCTTTTTTTACCAAAAAGTCCCAGGCTTCAGCGCAGTGACATTTTCTGTTCCTGCCATTCCTCTCCCACCCCAGTGAGTGGCAATAGAAAAGCTGATAAAAGCAGGTTTTCACCCAGCCCCACATTATGGTCAGCAGGGCAACACTCTAGCAAGGTAAATGGGTGGGAGGAGAGCCAGGTTTTGGAGTGCCACTTTCAAGCTGTCAGCTGTTATAAGAAGCTACAGGCTCAGGCAGAGTGACTATGGCTACTTGGCATGTGGCTACCTGCCATGTAGTTTGGAGAAGGGCTTAGGTTCTCTGCATGCTGCTTGCCCGACAAAGGCAGCAGGCAGACGGACTCCTCTGTGCCCCCGCTGGGCCTGGTATATAGACTGAAACCCCATCTTCAAACACTCTCCTCTCGTACCTCTCTCAGACAGAGCCCAGTTGTGGAAGTCAAGGCCTACAGGTGTCAGGGCCTTGTGGGAGTGGGTCTGTCACAGGCTTTCATGTTCATGTCTGTTGCACTCTTGCTTGTGCTTCTTGCTTCCTCCCACCTTTACTCTCTTCTCATGGGAGAGGGAGCACTTTTGTCCTGAGCTCGAGCTGCTCGTGGTACATTTCATGGGGGTTTGGGATGACAAGTCGAGCAGGAACCTGGGGGAGCTTTAGTTCTACAGGGTCTTGCTGTGGTTCCTGTCTAACAGGAGACTTCCCTGTTTTCCATGCCCACGTTCCCAACATGCTCATTTCCTACCTATAAGGTTTTTACTGCACAGCCTGCAGGAGCCAAGCATCCTGTGATCCTATACGAAGTTTTAGCTTCCCATGCTGCCAGGTCACGGATATTCAGCTTCCTCAAGGCTGTGCAATCTAGACCTATGCACATAACACCACAGGCCCTTGCACCTCTTCTGCTGACAGCCTCTTCCTGCTTGTAGACAGAATCCCTTTGCAGTCCTCATGGCTGTGCTCCCCAGTGCCAGAAACCTGCCCCACCACACCCCTGGCTGTTCACTCAGCCCCTGCTCTGGGTGGTATCATCTCCTAGGGATAGCAAATGACTCCGAGCGGCAAGCCTCAAGTGGCAGGCACCACAGGCATGCCTCTGTAAGGAGAGTAACAAGGGGAACACTACCACAGATGTGGCCACCTTTCTGAGGTCCAGTAGCACCCCAAGGCTTTTGAGTGATTGCTTAGTAGGTCCTCAGCTTAGGACAGGAGAAGAAAAGGTTTTGTAGGGTGGGTGGGAAGCCCATTCCTCCGGGGGACATCAGTACTTTGCACTGGATATATATTCTGGAGGCTGAGGAGGGTGTCTCAGTGTCACAGCTCTCAGGATGACTTGTAAGGAGGTTGGGAGACATTGGTTGGGCTCAGGAGTCAGATGGTGTGTACTGAAATGGCAGTGCCCCACTCACTGCACTTCCAGTAGGAGAGGGGATGGACCATGCAGGACAGTTTGCAGAGGAGCAGCTGGGGGAGGGAGGGATGGGCAGATTCATCATTGTAGTTAGGGGGAAGAGAAGTGACTGTTATCACAGCCCTTCAGTCAGGGTTGGCCTGAGAAGGTTTCAGCCTCTCTCAGACCCTAGTAATCTGGCATCTGACACATTTTCTTATTCCTGCAGCCTCAATGACTTTGCATCTTGGCATCTTTTGTCTTCACTAGTAGCCCAGATTGTTCAGGAAGCTTTTCCTTTAATTCTTTATCTCAACTTTGTCATCAACAGAGACCCCTTAAGAGATGTACCAGGACAAATGAGAAGGGGCTTGAATGCCTTCCTCTGCACTCTTGAGTTTGGTCCCCGATGTCCCTGGTGCAGGATTATCGGCTCCTTTCACCTGTTTCACACATCCACCTTTCCTCTCTCCCTCTCCTCCCCCATGTGAAAGTTCTCTCCTTCATTCTTCTCTCACCAAAAGCCCCTCTCGGGCAAATAGGTCCCTCCACCTACACGTGTTTCCAGCAGCAGCACAGTCTGTGGTGGGAGACAAAGGCGGAACAGGACTGAGCCAATACCCCAATTCCTGATGCTCTCCACCTGCTGCCCTCACTGTGAGCACTGGCTGCTCTGCCCCACGAGGCACCCTGGTCGTAGGTTGTTTTCTCTCTATTGAGTGCCTTGGTATTGCTGGGCAGGCAGTTTTGGGGAGCCCAGCCACCAACCCAGTCATGGGTTGCTTGCAGTCACGACGAGGCCTTTTTACACCACAATCAGACTGAAATATTACTGAGGCCTTCTGGAGGAGGATAGTTCACTGTGAGCCAATGTGCACCACTCCCTGCCCTGGCTTTTCTGCCTGGCAGAAGGGAGCCACGAGCATCCCAGAGGGGACTGAGGTGGGAAGCTGTTCACTCTCAATGCGCTTATCTGTGCTCACAGATCCATGAAGAAAGGAGGGTCACACAAGCCTTTGCTTCAGGAAAGCTCCTGCTGGGTAGGCAAAGAGCTTTACAGCAGGCAGGGAGCATGCTCATACCCTTAACAGCTAAACTTTTTCTCTTATACCTTTTCTCATTGTCTTTTTATTTATAGAAGTATCCCCAGCTTCATCCAGTTCTGGGAATTTCAGCCAATTCACACCAGATTCAGCCACCAGTCCACATTCATCATCCTCATCCCCGCAGCCTACAGCTAAGTCTCAGAAGGGCAGAGAATATGGCGTGGAGGGGCTGAGGAAGACCAAGAGCCGTACGGCTTTCTCCAAGGAGCAGCTGCAAACCCTGCACCAGCGCTTCCAGAGCCAGAAGTACCTCAGCCCCCAGCAGATCCGGGAGCTGGCTGTTGCCCTGGGGCTCACCTACAAGCAGGTGAACACAGAGACTTTGACCCACAGTATATCGATCTCACAGTGGCTGAGTGGTCACATAAGGAAGTGACAGGATGGAAAGATGAGTCCCCAGCAGGGACTGAGGCAAAGGTGCCAGCTAACAGCTGCTCCCTGCTTATTCATGCCCAGAGATCAGAAGTACTTTTGCGGATAGAGGGGTCAGTGGCACCTCATTTGGGCCTCCCAAGTCGAGGGGCCAGTTAAGGGTTCTCTTGCCAACACCTGTAGTAGAATTGCAAACCCAGTGATGAATACGTTGTTTGCCGCAGTCTCTACCCTGGGCCTGACAGCACTTCATAGATTTTTCCATGCACTGTGAACGTCACAGAAACCCTGGCATGCATCAGTTCTCTGAACCACGGGGCTGCGACATGCTGAAAGCTCTTGCTAGCGTCTCCCAGGGCTTATCTTGTCCAATACCTAATAATGTTCCACACTCAGCATTGCCTGGCTGCTTGACACCTGCTCCCCACTCCATGTGGGTGCTGCTAGGTTCACACGTCACTGCCCTTTAGGGTCTCTGCTGATCTCCAGGTAGGTTGCATGTAGTGAAAGGATGCTGCCTCAAATGATGCCTCCCTAAAGCAGGGGGAGCTGGGCAACGGGGCACAAGAGCTCGCAGTTACAAGTACAAAATCTGCCTGGAATATGGATCTCAGAGCCGGACATGATGGCCTGAATGCCCTGGGACTAAAAAAGTTACACGTGCATTGTAAGTGCACGTATACAGCACACACTGAACTGGTTCTGTCAGGAACAAGACAGCTGGGACTGTCTGCTCTTCCCTCCAATCCACATCCCTGCAAAGGCTGCTTTCACAGTGCAGACACAGCCCGGGGGGAAATGGCCCTGGAATTCGCCCCAGCAAGGAGCTTTGAATTTGGGAGCTGCTGGGTACAAGGAGCAAGTCTGTCCCTTCTCTGTTCACAAGTATGCAGAAACAGTGTCTTAGAAATTTGCCTGTAGTGCAGGGGGCTTGTAGAGGTGTCGGTGCATCTGATTTACACCAGTCATTCACCTCCATGATTGGAACGAGTCGATTTGTCACAACTATCACTGTCTCTTGACACTGAGCCACCCCCTCCCCCATCACACAGTTGCACTAGCCACCTGCTGAGGCTGCTAGACAGGCCTCTCCCCGTGGCAACAGCCCCCAGGAGTTCTTAAAGGCTTTTATCTGCTGCTGCCCATGTATCTCTGCCATCTGATCACTCTCCCTCTGGTTCTTCCTGCTTGTGAATTTGGTAACATTTGTTCTTCTCTCTCCTTTCCTGACATTTTCTCTGCTCTCCCTCCCCCACCCAGGTGAAGACCTGGTTCCAGAACCGGAGGATGAAGTTGAAAAGGTGCCAGAAGCACAGCCTGTGGAGCGAACGGGCTCAGTGCCTCACGCAAGTAAGAACACAGCACACGGCTGGCTCATCGTGCCTCTTCTGTCTGGGCAGATCAGTCCTGTATTTCCTCCATGGGGGCAACTTAAGCATACAAATGTCAGTGTACCTGGCCTCCTGGTTTGCTCAGCACAGAGGCACAGACTTGGCACGACCCTCTGTGTACTGCAGGTAGCCCAGCAGTGGGCTGGCTATGCCAGTGAAATGTTTCCAGGGAAAAGCTGTTTTCCTTCTGTGTGTATATAAATATATGTATGATTGCGTATCCACCCCTGAGCTATGGGAATGGACATAGTTCTTCTTGCCCTCCGTGCTATTGCTGCTGGTCAAGAGGCAATGTGAAATGTGAAGGGCCGGAGTCCCAGTACGTGTCAGGCCTGTGGACACCAGTGGAGAAGCTATGTGTTCTGACTCATTGTCTTTCCCTTTCAGAGTGGCTTCCAGACCGGTACCTACCTGGATGTGCACCCCAAATTCCACCAGGGCTACCCCATCACTGCAGCTGGCAACATCCAAACCATGCCTGCCCCCCGTCAGCACTATGGAGCAGGCCAGAACGCTTACACGATCGTGACCAGCGAGGATGGAGGAGTCTTCGGCAAAGGCGGGGGGACCTGCAGTGTCCAGCAGACAGTGGGCTTCATTGCCCAGCACAAAGTAGACTTTTACCACAGCTATCCTGGCAGTGTGGAATATCCAGGCTCAAAGACAGGCGATAGCTGTAATTTTCACCACTCAGCCACTATGGGGGCTCCTTTCCCAACCACTGCCGGCCATCATCTTTATCACTCCTAAGCACTGTGGATGTGGGGTACTTGGGCAGCCAGGAATCAAATCTTATTCTCATCTCTCCCTTTGTTATTCGTGTGCAGTCCACCTCAGCGACATCTTGTAGCTATAACCTGTTTTGGCATCCAAATATGTGCCTGCAGACACACAGCCATGCAGAGACCCGTTTGCCCAGGTACACACACACAGCCCTTCCTTTCTGTGCCCGTACATGTGCACACACACACTCCTTCCTTGATTGGCACGGGCAGCCAAGCTCCCTTATAGCAAAACCCAAGATCTGGCTACCCAGCTTATGCCTTGGATCTTCTTAATGATGGATCTTGTAACTTGTCTTAGAGGAAGCACAGATTCCTTTGGGGATCTCGTTTCCACGTATCACTGTCCAGTTGTGTGTACATAACACATGAAGCCAGGGGCTGTATGGAGAGGTGCTGGTCACGTACCTTTAACTGAAGTTGGAGAAGTTATTGCCATGTGCCAGTTATCCATCTGAAGTGTAGACCATCAGTTCAGTTCTGTGTATCAGCCATGAGGTGAAGTGATGAAGTGTTTAATGAAGGGAGATGTGACAAGTAGCTTGCAGAAAGGCTGGTAAGATGATCTTTTAAGCCCTTACTTCTAGTCTGTACCTTGCTGTGCCTCCCCTTGAGAAAACCTAACAGTGCACTCAATTTGGCAAATAAAAAAAGAAGTATTTTTTAAGATGCATTATGTATTTTTTTGTATCTCTTTTCCCGTTGCAATAGAGCATTGCAATACAAAAACCAGATGGAACATAAATAGCCATAGCAGCTGTATGCCATTGTTATTCGATGCTGAAACTATAAACAGAGATTTTTCTGTGTTATAAGTGGATCAGCTTCATGACTCTTGGCAATGCCAGATATCTCGAGTCAAAGAAACAGGTGAGTAACTATCACCCACCTTAAGAATTTTCCCTATCCAGCAATGTTGAATGCGGGGACTGTCATGGAGGTAATATCATTTCTAAACTTAAAACTATGTAAATGTCTAAGCACCTAAAACCAGGTATGTGTAACAGAGTAATAACAGGCCTCCAGTTCCCTGAGTCACAGGTTTTCTATCATTTTTTTTCTGTCACGCTTTGATGATGACAGTGAATTTCTCCTAATGCAATGAAGTATGCCATGTTTGAAAAAAATGAGCATAAAATGAAGGCAGTGATTTCTGTGGCTGTGTAATAAGAGGCATGGTCTTATATTGGCAAAGCTGATTTGTGCCCCAGTGCCTCAGAGCTGTTTGTCCCCACTCCCTCACGCAGACATTCTTTGACCCTACTGTAAACTGTGTGGTGTGCTGACTTTGACTTCGTTAATCTTCTTCACAGTATCTAGGATGGGGCTGTGTTTTTGATTTGTTCTGAGAAGAGGGTTGATAATACAGAGATGTTTTCATTATTGCTGAGCAGGGCTTGCACAGTGTCAAGGCCTTTTCTGCTTCTTGTTATCTCCCTGACAGCGAGAAGGCTGGGGGTGCACAAGGAGTTAGAGGGAGACACAGCTGGGACAGCTGACCCCAACTGACCAAACGGATATTCCATCCCATATGGCATTGGGCTCAGTGTAGAAAGCTGGGGGAAGGAAGTGGGGGACATCTGGAGTGATGGCGTTTGTCTTTCCAAGTAACCATTACACGAGATGGGGCCCCGTTGTCCTGGAGGTGGCCTGCCCATGGGAAGAGGTGAATAAATTCCTTGTTTTGATTTGTGTGTGTGTGTGGCTTTTGCTTTACCTATTAAACTGTTTTTATCTCAACCCACGAGTTTTCTCACTTTTACTCTTCTGATTCTCTCGCCCATCCCAGTGGTGGGCAGTGATCAAGTGAGTGGCTGCATGGTGCTTATTCGCTGCCCGGCGTTGAACCCCAACACGTGGCCAGCATGATTTGGGGAAAGATAAGGCCTTTTGGATGGTGAGTCATATAACCTTGGCACAGCCCCCACCCCTTCCCCCTACAACCAGCAACTGGCTAACGTTGGGAAAGACTGTTCTTGGAACAATCAGAGGGGTGGGAACAATTAAGCCAGCTGGAAAGGGGCTGGTTAACATCGGAGGGTGGGCTACAAAAGCCGCACTTACCAGGGCTCTCACACCAGTATGAGGATACTTTTCAGTTCTTCTCGAGCCAATAGTGATATTTACTTACCTGAATATCATCTAAAGCCTTTCCATGCCAACCCATCAAAGGCTGCTGTAGGTGAAAAATGTTGAGCTTGCGACTGGTCCTGACTAATAATTCTCTGGAAAAGGAGTCACATGTCATGCCCTGCTCCTTCAGAAATGCTTTAGGACAGGCAGGATTTTGCTGTGGAGGCTCTGGGACTGGCTTGCAGAAAGCTGCTATCTGTAAGAGCAACAATTGTGATCTCCCTGCTATTGACCTTCAGCAAAGTAGTGCTAACAAACACCACCAAATCTTGCCGTTTCCTCAGAGACACAAAATTTTTCAGAGGTCATCATTCAAAGACAGACCTTACTGCCACAGGTGGTTTTGGAGTCTGAAAGCCTGCAGCAATTCCAACAGGCAAGTAAGCAGCTTCCAGGAAGGGAGGTCATTGATGTCTGCTGTATCATGAGCTGCATTCCCAATGTCCTGCATAAAAACAGCAGGAATGCAGCTTCTGTTAGAGGGAGTCCCTCAGCCCCAGCCAGCCAGAGGGACACTGGGGACTTGGATTCTTTTCCGGTCTTTGTCTGGTATCTAAGCAACGACTTAGATCTTGGGGCTCACCTAAAGCAGAAGTCCCAGTGTTGTAATTTGAAAAAGATTCAGTAGTTTGGACACTGCCCAGCTGCTAGAGAGCAGATGGACCTTGGTCAAATATGAGAAATTAATTCTAGCCCGGTTCTGAAAGAGAGTCACAGATAGGACCCAAGGGTGCTCTTCAAAATTTTGGATAGCATGAAGATAAAATGGCCCTTACAGGCAGGAAAATCGTGGGGTTGAGGTTTGTGTTTTTGGGGTTTTTTTTGGGTGGGTTTGGGTTTTTTTGGGGGGAGGGGACGGTTGTTTTGGTTTTTTTTTTTTTTTAATGTCTAAGTGTCATGATTTGGAGTCCTTCATACCTCATGACTATTCAGGATCAGCCGATATGCTGCTGCCCTCTGATGACAGGCCAGGCAAGAGACGTGTGGCAACATGAGACTGAAAATTTCCAAAACCCTGTTAAGCTCAGCCTTCGAGTAATGCGGTGTACTTAGATAACTAAACATGTTTACATATTCCTGTAGAGAAGAGCCTATTAAAGCAAAGATCATGACTTTTATCTGCACTGGAGAGAGACAGCTGGGGCTGTGAGCCCTCGCTCCTGGGTCACCCAGAAGAAACAAATAGCTTGTAAAACATTGCTGCAGGCCACGTTGACATGGAGAGCAAGGAATGAGGTTGCTTGCACCAGTCTACCTGCTTGGTACTTTTTGCCTGTGGGACAGCTGGAACCCAGTGAAGTATAGAATAAAACCCTGGTCTACATGATCTGTACTAGATGAAATTTCTTATGTTTAGGTGAGGTTCTCTGCATCCCCGGAACTACATCTGCAGCTTTGATAATGGAGTTGTCATTGACAGCTGGAGTTCTGTCACTGCAGAGATACTGTGAATGTGCAGTGTATTCCCACAAGCTGTAATGCATATGAAGAGCTCCAAATCATCTCACAGCTTCATCCTAAAAAGATTTGCTGGCAAGGCAAATCATGTTTGCAGTGTGCAGGAATCACTGTTACACAGCACAATCACGAGAAGCAGCAGGCCTAACAGAGGTGTAATGGATCCTAGCAGAAAGCTTTCGCTAGCATGCACTTACTTCCTCTGAGGAACTGATACAAATGCTTCTGCAAGTATGAGGCTGGAGGCACCTGCATCTCCACCAGTTTTGGTAGTAGTGTTCAATTACCTGTACAGTTGTTTCACATGCTGATGTGATTCAGGCATGGGAAGGTAACAGAAGAGAGCACCAGCTCTGTGGAAAGGCAAAGTCCTGCTGAATTCCAGTCTCTAGAAACACTGAACTGCTAGGAGTCCTTTCCTGCCCACCTTCCAAAACTCCAGCAACAGCTGCTCCACCTGTTCCCTCCAGCTACATGCGCTTGCCAAACCTGCACACAGCCCAGGCTGAGCAACTAGGGGAATAACACAGCCATGAGGGAACACTCAATTTCCACAGAACACTCCCACAGTACATGGAGTAACACAAACCACAACATGCAGAGCAATCATTCTCAGCCCCAGGGCTGTTTTAGCAACAAGATCTGTTTCTGCAGAAGGCCATCTGCCAGCAGAGTTCTGACTATCTCCTTACTCTTGCAGCAGGCACATGGAAAAAAACCCATACCAAGCAACAGAAGTAAACTGCAGCAGGCATCCTCTGCAACTCTCCTGCAAAGATCTGTATACCTTATTTCTTTAGAACTAAAGATTGCATCTTAAAAGAACCATAAAAACATAAGCTGCTAATTTTAAAGCTGAAAGACAAGGCATAGTGTCAGGACAATTAATCCACAAACACCAGAGGTTTATGTCGAAATAGGAGGCAGAGGAGTCCTGTAACTTTGTTTGAATAAAGGGAGAGGTCATGGGCATTTCACATGGAGTCTCAAATTGTTAGGAGGATGCAGCCTTCCTTTTTATCCAAACTTCCTGGCTGCATTTTCCTCTCTCTTTCCCCACTGGCTGAGCTACTTGAGAGGTATAGACTTCCCAAATCGCTTAACACAAACCCTCTTTCTGATGTAGAGACCCCCCTATTCTTTTCCTTGTGTGTCTGTTCTGTTTCTCTAAATCCAGGGGATTAGCACAGTCTTGAGTGAGTAAAAGTCTGTGTCAATTTAGTGAAATTCCTATGGAATTTATCGTTCCCTCCCCTTGCTTCTTTCACCTCTCAGTGTCTGGCTTCATCTACCAGCAAGCCCGCAGTTTGTTTGTAAAGACACCTCCTTCTCATTCCTTTCAATAATATGTATGACTTTTATAGCTGTGTGGTTCAACTTTATTTTTTCAAGAAAATTGTTGAAATTAATACTATTGGCTAGAGAATACCCAGAATTCATACACACTAATATTGGGATATGAATCTCCCATCTGGATGAGAAAGGATCTGTTCTATAATACAGAAAACCACATGAACCTGGCATTTCCCCCTCATCTGGGCCAGATTTACCTTTTTGTGCTGTTTTAAGGTTGGCAGCCCACACATATATGTGAATAATTGTTTTGTCCTCTACGCACAGGCTCATGATGCCTCCGCTCTTCTCTCCTTCCTGTACCTATTGTACCTTGTGCCTCAGGAGCAAAGGATTACAGCACTGCAAAAGGAAAGAGGCGATATGCTTTTCCAGCCGCACAAGCAGGTTCTGTTCAGCAAAGGACCTGTAGCACTTGGAGCCCGAGCAGTCAGCTGCCAGTTTAGCTAATTGTGCTCGCTGGGAGTACCTGCTGAATTGCCCCTTTCAGACAGATGAAGGGCTTCAGTGTGTAGTGTACTTTAAAGAACCTGGGATTAAACGCAAACACAATTTCTGCTAGTTTAGAGGATGCCTCAGCAGCAACTTGGTTCTGGTTTTGTTTCAGTGCTGGAGGCAGGAGATTCACTTACTTACTCGCAGACTTCTGTTGCCATTTGAGGTCAGCACAAGAACCTCAAGAAAGCTGCAGATTTAATTAAGCGGGACTCCAGGCCTCCAGTCGTGACCTTCTGGAGCACCAGCAGGAGGCCACACAATCTCTAGGACACTTTCTTTTGCTCCATCCTCCTCCTTCAATACTTTTTTTGAAGCATTGCTGTTCAACGGCTAATATAAGCATGTTACAGGGCTGCACATCCCGTCAAGCCAGCAGCTTTGTCCAGTTGCCTAGCCCTGGAGCCTCCCCTGCCCTCCGTGCATTTGGCAACACACCTGCATAACTTAAAACAGGCTGATGGACTTCTGTGACTTGCTCCTTTTTAAACAATTGCTTGATCCCAACCCTAGGAGAAACTCAGTAGGGTTAGTTATTTCCTCCCTTTCCTCAGTACTGCAGGTCTAACCTGTGTAGAGTAACCACTCTCATAGCAGGCTGTTCCAATGCAAGCTGGTGACATCGTTACAACATTAAAATAAAGTAATTTATTTCAATTCAAACAACTTTGTAAGAACATTAACATTAAGAACATTGAACATTAAGCAGAAATAGTAATAAAAGACAACATGCACATAACATAAAACATGCTTGGTAACACTGCAAGAAACCACACTTTATGAAAAATTATTCTGCAACAACAAATATTCACCTCCTTTGCAGTGGAAGCTCTGCTGCAAGACACACAGGGCAAGGATCAGAGACCACCTGCTAGAGAGGCAGCAAAGAAGGTGAGACTTAAACAACAAACAGACCTTAACAACCTCTGCTGCTCACAGCTGTGACATTGCACACTGGCCTCAGTGAATGAGGTTCAATCTCATCAATACCCAAAGCATCTCTGCCAAGGGTTAGCTATGAACAGACAGGCACACTTAAACAGAAAACTAGCCCCAGGCAGCAGGGTGCTGAGCCCCTCCAGTAGTTAAAACAGGAGCAGTGGAGGAGGGGCAAGAAAAACAAATAGAAACTGTATCCCTGAGTCAAGACCCCTGGAAATCCCATGGGTGAACACAACAGATGGGAGAAAAAAATACTCAGACCTGAGACTCATACCAGCTCTGGGTCCCCATGGGATGCCAAGGTACCTGGCATTGATTCTGTATAGGAGAGCTCGAAAATGATGTGACAGTGTCAGAGGTGCTCTGGAAGTTGAAGGCATCTTCTACCTCCACGCTGACATAATCTATATTGTCAAAGTAGCTGTGATAGAAGTTCATTTGCTGGCTTAATAAACCCATGGTTTGCTGGGTATTGCAGCTTGTCCCACCTTTTCCAAAGAGCCCCTCATCCTCCACCGACACGAATGAGTACAGGTTCTGCCCATTCCCGTAAGTCTGTCCGCTGCTGTAAGCCTGGTGCACGTTGGACACAGCCTGAAAGTTTCTGCCGGCGCCAACAGGGAGGACCTGGTGAAACGTGGGGGCTATATCCAGGTACGCAGCCTGATGAACCCCATTCTAGGAGACAAAGAAAGTCGTTCAGTAGTGCAGAACCACACCAACGGCCCATTCTTTTGGATGGGTCCTCCTTTTTCCCCCAGCTCCACCTCCAAGCCGAACAATAGCGCCTTTTTCATGCCTATTGTCCTCCCAATAGACCAGTAATAGCAGAGATGACCGGCGCTTCTGTTAGTAATCTCCAGCTCAACGTGTCTAGGAATACCACGCTGGGGGGAAAACCAGCTTAACAGAGACGCCACTGTAAGCTGTTACGAGAAATACAACTGGCTCGGTAATTGTGAGTCCTGCGCATTGTTTGAATTAGCAGATTGGACATGATACACTTCTCCCTGCAGACTAGAGGAGCTGTGACTGGTGGTGGTGGGGAAGTTTACTCACCTGTGGTAGATACATCCCTTTTTCCACCCACTGGCTCTCCTTTTGGCAACGCTTAAATTTCATCCGTTGATTCTGAAACCATGTTTTCACCTAAAAGTGATGCAGAAAGGACATAAGAAATTAGACATTGATTTTCAGAGCTTACTACACATCCTCCTTTCTGCTACAGTCCAGTTTCTGCTTGACTTCCAACACTGTAAATAATTTCAGCAGCTAATAACATGCAGCGGATGCAGGTAGCTGTGAATTCACAGAGCTGAGACATGAAAACTAACATTCCTACTCCTCAGATCACCACTGGATCTTTCCTGACTTCAAAAACCCTACCAAAAACACAGGCCAAGGCAACTGCAGAAATCAGCTTGAACAGCACCATCTCACTGCTGTGCCAAGATCAGGGCTCAGGACCCCAGGAGTGAGTCGTTCCTTTAGTCAGGCACAAGCAGCTGGTGGAGCAAGGACCCTCTCTCCAGGGAGAGACCAAAGTGCCACTCCGACTAGGAACGGCCACTTGCATAGCACTGCGAGTATCTTTCTACACTCAGAGACAACACATGTCCGTACAGAACAGTAACCTGACTCTGCATAGCCCTGCTTTGCTGCTCTGCAGGCCCTTTCAAACACCTGCACGGAGTGGGTGGATAGTGCTGGAACCAAACGTAAGAAGACTGAGTCATAAAATTTCACACCCTCTGCTCTCTCACATAAGCAGTAGCATGAACAAGATAATGAAAGAAATTTATCTCTGGAGTCTAAGAAAAAACAAAACCACAAAAAAAGACCCCAACTCAGCTGCTGCTCAGAGCAAGATGTTCACCTGTTTGTAGGTGAGCTCAAGGGCAGCAGCCAGCTCCCGGATCTGCTGGGGGCTGAGGTACTTCTGGCTCTGGAAGCGCTGGTGTAGGGCTTTCAGCTGGTCCTGCGAGAAGGCTGTGCGGCTCTTGCCAGTCTTCACCACACCCTTGCCTTGCGCCTTGACCTTCTGCAAAGAGGAGTGGGGAGACGGGCTCCCTGCTGCGGTGGGGCTAGTGGCGGAGTCCGGGGTGTAGTACTGGGTGAGTGTCCCAGAGCTGGAGGAAGCTGGAGAGAGAGGAGAAAAGAAAACTGGGGTGAGCAAAATAAGGCAGGAAAGACCCAAAAACCTCTAAAGTCCAGCTTCTCCGGAGAGTTCAAGATTGTGGGTGCCCTGGGGACTCGCAGGGGCTCCGCAGTCGCGGGCAGCGCAGCACGGGGGAACGGGCACAGGCCGCCTCGTAGCTGCAGAACCGAGGCGTCTCGCTGTTCGCCCCCTTGGCCCGTCCCATCTGGGCAGAGTGGCCACGCCGGCGCCGCCGGCAGCAGCGCCCGGCTCCNCCGCAGCACCGGCATCGCCTCCCGGCCCCGGGGCAGGAGGCACACGGCCACTCCCAGCCCAGGGCAGCCCGATCGCTCGGCCGGGCCGGCCGCGTACCTGAGGGACTGGGCGTCTTGGCCGCGGGCAAGGGGAGGGCGTCCGGCGCCTGAGCCTCCTCGGCGGGCACGCTGTCCATGCTGCCTGCCGAGAACCAGTAGTAGTCTCCATACCTGGCCGCGCCGGGGTAGGGCACGTAGGACGGCGTGGCCAGGTGAGCGCTCATGGCCGGGCCGGGCCCTCCAGCCCCGAGCATGAGGCGATGTGGCGGTCGAGGCTGTAGGCAGCCCGCAAGCAGGCACCCCATTGAGGGGAGGATGCTTTAAGTCCTCCCCAAGGCCCTCCTGGCCTTGGCTGGAAGGTATTGTCACGGCCATTGTCATGTTAAAAGTTGGTTGATTGTGGGGGAGGGACTTCGAGGGTATTCAGGGACTGGGGGAGGGCTGGGACACCGGGCCGCGCTTGCCAACTCGGCTCCTAGGTGCCACGGTGGGGATCAGTACATCCCTCCCTGCTGGGGCGTGGGAGGGAGATCCTTGCTGGCCCCTCGGGGCAGCAGGCGTGAGCAGAGTCGCCTGGCGAGTTGGACAGGGCTTGGCAGACACCCCCCACCCCCACATTTCACACTCTTCCTCCTCACAGGTCCCCACCCAAATAGAAAGAATGGACCCGGAGCCCGCCGCGGGGCATGCAGAGACTTTGTGCGTCTGCATTGCAGATCGCAACCATCACTGCAAAGAGATAAGCCCTCCACGTCCCCGCACGTGAATCCGGACAGGGGGCAAGGGGGGTGGCCCTACAGAGCGGTGTCTGTATGGCGGGGAGGAAGGCTCAAAGAAAACCGGGCTGCTTCTCCCAGTGGCTCGCCCAAGGCTGTCAGGCAGTCCTGTTCTGCATATTTTCCAAGCTTCTTTCCCCCGATATTTAAGACTTTTAAAAAAGTTATAGCTTAAAACAAAAATAAATTTGAAAAAGTTATTTTTGCTACACAGTAGGGAGAAATAGGAATCACCAGGTGAGATTCAAAAAGAGACAAGAGCACTGCAGCTGTAAAAGAGCTTTACAGATCTTAAGGATTTGAAGTTAGGGCCTACAGCCTTCTTGGGGAGAATAAACTGTTTCCCTTGCCACCCTTCTCCCCCCTCCCCCCCAACTATTACTGCTTACTTTAGGAAATTAAAAATTTATCGGGAGGATCTCACAGCCCGGGAGTTACAAAACCTGGAAAACCACTTGGAAGAAGCACAAATGAGGGCACGTGACGCATCAAGCAAATTCCCCACCTCCACCAGTGCAAGGAAACAGGACATAGCCAGGGGAGTAGCTACTAACCTGTTGCACTGCTAAACGCCTTTAGGACCTGATAGAGAAAGGCCGCCCTTGATTTCAATTTATCTCCGCCTCGCATCTTGAGTCATAATGAGAAATGAGCCCCAGCTGGTCCCCCGAGCCAGCAAGGAAGGGTCCTTGCCGGGCCTACTTTTGATCACCTCCTAATTAATGATGATTTAGTTTCTCAGAATCCGGACAAGATCCAGTCGGGGAGACTGTTAGGAATGTGGGAGGAAGATTATAATCGGGCGAGAGGGATGAAATACAGAGCCAGAGCCTGGTTCTGGCCCCAAAGCAAGCAGAGCCAGCCGGGCTGTGGGTTTTGGGCAGGTCGCTTGCTCGGTGCTCGCAGTGCAGATGCACGAATGGAAAGGGATTGTTCCTGGGACGCGAAGCCGTCCTGCTGCCCTTTGCGGGGCCGAGAGCCGCCGGTCCCCATGTCCCCTGCTGGCAGGGCTGCCTCGGGACACGAGTGATCCCCGCGGGGGCTCTCCGAGTTGGCCAAAACCAGCCCTTTGCAGAGACGGAGAAAAACGCGGGGTCTCTACAAGCCGCAGCCCTGGTGTTCGCCGTGCCGGAGGCTGCGGGAATCCCCGAGTCGTCCGAGGACACACGGCTGGTGAGGATCAACCTCGGCAGAGGGATTAGAGCTTTACAAACGGAGTAATACCGCCTCTGCCAGCAAATCCTCCCTCGGAGAGCTCTGTCTGTGTGTGTTTGAAAAGGCAGCAGGACTGCCCATAGTTTGAGATTTTCATACACAGATCAGTTTTCGCGTATTTATCAGCTTCTGTCCCAGAGTCAGACCTGCTTTGTAGTGAGCATGGAGCTGCATGGAGCTGATTTAATTTCCCATTTATTTATTTATATATTTTATTCTTTCTTCATATTTTTGTTTTCTCATCCCATTTGTCCTCCATTCCCTTTGTTTTTTGCTTATATAACCGCCAAATATATATGCTTATATATAACCACCAAATCTCTTTTCCATATATCCCCTTCCAGTGAGGATAATTTGCTCCCTCTCCCCAACCATACCTCTAATCAGGTGACCAGACATATCCTTTTTAATGTCATTGTGAGAGAAATAAGGCTTATGTAAGTGTGTAAAACCATACCATCTGAAGTCAGAATTTATTTAGGAAAAGAAATCCAGTTATTTTCCCCATAAATATGACACACATAGAAACATACTGGGAAGGTAAATCCAGAAGTCGTACAGACACAGGGAATGCTATGGGAAACATGATGTGGACATTTGGGAAACTCAGGTCTGGAACATCTGCCTGTGGCACCATCAGCCTTCAGACTGGATATACTGCCCATGAATCTCTAAAGCTGATGGGCTTTTAAAAAATACCTGTTGAGAATGACTCACAGAGCAGATGCAAGTATCCACTCGTGTTTCTTTTGGAACTGTTTTCAGCTGAAACAGCAACACAGGTCAGATCTAGTCTAATCCTTTTTTTCTCAACAGGGCCAAATAGCAGGAACAGTTTGGTTTTTGACCCTGGGTTGTGTCCCCCTCTCCCTTCATTCTGTAGCTACCCCCTTCTTTTTCAGTTCTTAGCTCATTATGTGCCTAATACTGTGGAGCACTAGTCAGGTGAATAAGAATAAATTGGCTTATTCTTGACACTCATACTCTCACCCATGAAATTGTTTGTAAAGACATTAGCACACATCTTTCCTATCGAGTATATGGGACTGAATGCAGCCACTCACGGGGCTGCAGCATGCTCTAACAAACCCTTTCTGTAGTGCTTCAGCAGCAGAGACAGAAGCTCAGGTCCAAAAGCAGTCTTGGCCTCTTTGTCTAAGCACAGTGAGACAGGACTGTGGCTGGAAGGTGTTTCATCCAGGAAGTTCCCTCTACAAGGATCTCCCATTATTCTCAGTAGGGTCACTACCTGCAGAGGGCTGGAGGTCAAGCTTGCTCTAAAGTGATGCAAAAACACCAGTTTACACAGATGAAGGCTGGGGGAGCACCAGCTGTCTAATGCTGTAAATCCAGCTCTGGAGCTCACACCACTGGGTCAGAAATGCTGAGGTTTTCCTACCTAAGAGCATTGCTAAACTCATTTTGATCAACAGGATAATGTTATGGTGGTAGAGATTGTCTCAAATTTTACATAGATTAGGTGCTCTCCTGCCTCCTGTAGCTGGCTGTAATGTGGGTCACCTGTGTTTTGGTAAATACTGTGAAGTGTCACTGCGTGTTGCTGTGTCATTCTGCTCATGCTGGTGGTCCTCAGCCAGGCAGCAGGCTGCTGGCTTGGTGTTAGTGAACAGGGAACCACGGCCAGAGCCCCTCTGCCCCTCGGAAGTTTTCCTGGGAAACACCATCCTTTGACAGGGATGCGTGTGCTTGGGGAAGGCAACTAGAAACCCTTGTGTTCTGTTGAGCTTGTCTGAGAATTGTCCAAAGCAGGCACCTTTGGTTTTATTGTTTTATTTTTGTTGTAATTGAACACTCCCCAAATCAGGCGTATGAAAACACTCTTGTCCTGCAGCCCTCAGTGCTTGCCAAGCCCTTGGCTCTGGACAGCCTGTCCCCTGTAGGATGGTTATGGATGCTGAAAAAGCTTCAGCAGAGAATTTCTCTAGCTCTCTGCAGCACTTTTGTGAAAGTTCTGCCTTTCCCATGCAAGTAACTCAAAACAATGTTACCGTTTTATAAACTTCTTGCAGCTGCAGGTTGTTTTGCAGAATTGTTATGGTTCTAACTAGGAAAACATCCAGAGATGGGTGTCTTAGAACTTGACCAATCCCCTTGAGGGGTGGATGGCAAAACCCAATTACCTTATGCCATTTCATACGCTTTTGCGAACTAACATATAAAAAGCCTTCTGAGAAATCATTAAAGGGGGGCTTTTGCCTTGTTTCCTTGTAACCCTGCGCCTGGGCTCCGTGTCGTTTCTCTACTCGTCCGTGGGGAAAACAGCGACACATGGTCATAGCCTGCAGTCTGCACCCAAAATGACAGACTGTAGAAGCAAGCGAATCAAGAAAGAATAACAAAAATTAGGCTCTCATTCATATTAAAATACAGTTTTCCTTTCTCTTGACTCTTTAGGGGAGCGGGTAGAGCAGAGGACAAAGCTTCTCCCTCCCCCTGACAGCCCAGTCTCTCAATGCCCCGACAATTGCTGGGTGATGTGGCCCTTTGTTAGCCGTGCAGGGGCAGACTGGCACGGGGCATCCATGGCACAAAGCCAAGTGGCTCCCTGAACAGGCAAGAAAGCTGGGTTTCAAAAAGCAGGTGGGAAGCAGGCTAGTGAGAACACAAATTTCTAGGGTTTGATGGGTCTGTTCTTTCTTTACCAATCCTTCATCCATGCCTGCCGTGCACGTGATGCCAGAGTGCTGTAGCTGTAAGCACTCACCTCAGGAAGCATTCCCTACCAGTGCCCATCAGCTGGAATATGGAGCAGTCTCCCAAGAGGCTTGGAGCCAGGGTTATGCGAAAATCCTGGGGCACATGGAGAGATGTGCATATGGGGCAAAAACCTTCCAAGCATCCTCTCTGCTCGAATCCTCCCCCCTCCCTGCTATCCCTGGTGTGGTTGTTCCCACAGGCTCTGTTAGGCGTCCTCTTACTAAAAGTGAACAGCACAGACAGAGCTGTGCTCAAATGCTTTCTGCCGTTTCCACCTTAAGGGGGAATGACAAATCCTGTGTTTCTCACTGTACCAAGGCCCTATGCATGGCATGAGCCACCTCCCCCACTCTCCTCGAAAGGCTGCTCTTCAGCAAGCCCTTTGCCTTTTGTTCTCCAAACACACACCACTTATGAACTTCGAAATTACACAGAAGCTTTTTCCCCCCTTCCCCTGAGACTTCTTTGTTTGTCTTCCTCATTCTCATAGGGATGGCTTCCTGCAAAATCCAGTGCTGCCGGAGCCTTCAGTTCAAGTGGGACACTGAAGCGGTAGCTAAATCTCATCCTCTCTCGAGTTCACTGTGTATTGTGGCACCTGCTTTCTTCCACATATCTCATCTGAGGATGATCCCATGTATGTTCCCATTGTAAATGAATATCAGAACAGAACTAATGAGGATTATGTGCCAGGTGGGTGACTGTAATCACACTCGTGCAGGCCGTAAGTGGGCACACAGTCTGGAAGTGCTTCTAACACATCCCACAACCAAATTCTGCCAAGTTAGCACATACTTTTCAGGCAGGTCACTGTGTCAAATGTGTGCTATTTGGATTTTTTTAAGTCCCAGAAAGTCCCCAAAGGAGCAGATCACCTGTGATGCAAGTGTCTAATTGCAGGGAGGGCTAGGATAAGAAAAATGGTGCTCAGTTTTCAAATCTGTCAGGGGTTGAGACAGGGATCCCCCCATTGCCTGGCCCTTGCCCCCACCTATACACCCTCTCCTTTTCTCCAAGACTCGCTCTTGCACATGCATTCATGAGCGATTAGCAAGTGTTAGAGCCTGAGGCTCCCTAGCTGGCACCCGCTCTACATCTGAATGGCAGAGCCGGGTAAGCCCAGGGCTGTGGAATGGGATCTGCAAGTGGATGTTGTCTGGGCCTGACGGAAGAAAAAGATTTACCTGCTTTTGTCTGACAATATTTAGATGGCCGACTTGGCTGAGAGGGAAAGAGAAAGAGAATGAAGAGCCGAACAGTGAGAGGCTGGAGCTTTTTTAACTGGGTGCCATTTATCTAGGAATTAAATCCAGTAAAGGCTGGAAAGTGGGTAGGGGACCATAGCATTGCCATCAGTTATTGGTGTAAAGGTTAAAATTACCTGTACTTCACCTTCTCTATATTCCATGGAGCTCAAATTAGGCTGTGAAAGCACATCTTCTGGGGGCAGCAACAAAATACCAAAGAGACCATAGTATGGACTGCATCTCTCCCCAGGGACAAGGTCAGAAGCCACAGAATCATACAGTGAAAGAACTCCAGACCCCCAGACTACTGTGACAAAATAAAAATGCTTCTCCAGCACAGCTTAGTCATGACGGAGCC
The DNA here is from genome assembly GCA_013397725.1 of Rhagologus leucostigma. Taxonomy (NCBI): domain Eukaryota; kingdom Metazoa; phylum Chordata; class Aves; order Passeriformes; genus Rhagologus; species Rhagologus leucostigma. Next base: position 750,613 of record VZTD01003056.1, read on the forward strand.
ATGACTGTCTGTGTTGAGAAAAACATTTTGCTAAAAATTCCTTGTCTAGCCCCAGTTGTGTCTTCCATGCAAACTCTGGGGCTAAGACAGGCCTGAGAACACCCTCTCTTAACCCCACTCACGACTATATTGCTTTACTGTAGTTGTAAACAGCCTAATAATAGCGCCAAAGCTCTTGCAGATGCAAAGTAGCCTTGCAGAGTATTTCATGGCTTTGGTGCAGAGATGCAGGTGTCGAGTTGTGATCCAGCAGGGCCCTCAGACATGGTAGCACCTCAGGTGTCTCTCTTCACTCACTGCACCCATCAAACTTCACCAACTCTCAAGCAGAAATGGTCAAGTCATGTGTCATTCATCTCTCCTCAGCCACTGCAATTCACAGACAGCACGTTGACGCAAACCACTGAAGACTTCAGTTTCTATCAGTATCCACCTGCTCTGTGAACCAGTGTGCTGACACTCTTTTTCTGTGATTTGATAGCCAGAGAATACATGCATGCCGGTCATGGGATTCAACACTTGTCCCCTTCATGAACTGACCTTCTTGTGGCTTGAGAGAGCTGCTTGGAGCACCTGAAGCTGTCCTTGGGGTGCTGAATGATGCAGTCATGGAAGTGCCAAGGGCTGCTGGCAGCCTGCTTAACAGCAATCTGCTATGGCACCAGGGAACAGGAGGAAAAGCAAATTCTCAGAATCAGGCTGTTCAGTGTAACATCCTCTTCCTAGCTTTGAAACTTCCTTTATGGTGAAGCACATGAACATCTTGTTTCAGTCTCCTGAAGTCAAGGCCAAAAGAGAGGGAGTTAGTCCAGTGGGACAGGTGCTGATTTCTGCTCACTCTGTGTAAGCAGGAGCAGGGAGGGACTCTTGTCCCGTGGCAGTCAAAGACACACATCGACTTGGGTAGCAGTGAAGTTTGAGATTTTTTCTGTGCTTGTAAAAGTGCACCTGAGGGCACACTCTGACCCTTTATTTACATGTGGCAATACATGCATTCCAGGACAAAGAAATAAAGTTAGACACAGTGAGAAAAAGCTGAGCCACAATAAGTAGAGGGGAGGTAAGAGAAAAAGAGAACAGAAAACCATTTGATTAGGTCCAGGTTCCTAGATTGCCTTCATCGTTATGGTGTCTGAGCATTTTCCGGTGGAGTTTTCAGTGGCCTGACTCAGATCTGCCACATGTGGTTCTTTGTCTCTTTCTCATCCTCTCCGCAGGGAGACAGCTGCGCATATTGTGGAAGATTTAACTTTGGCTTAGCAGGCTTGGGTTTGGGGCTTGTTCATAACATGCTCACAGCTGTCCGTATTTGAGGTGTTGTGTTGGAGACGCGCACCTTTTACTCAAAAGCGAAGCGGTGAGACCAGGCCATGTTGTAGCACGGGCTTATTACAACCCCTCAGACAACTCCGCTTCCTGCTTAGACTAGATTTTCACAGGGTTAGAGAGCTTCCTGCTATCAGTGGAATGCTGAGACCAATAGATGTCAGCTGTCAACTTTAGGGCGGTAAAGGAACCTCTACATACTGGCCTGAGGCCACTGGGTACATGGAGATGTTGAACTTGGTAAGTAGGGGCCAGCCTTAGTTAGAAAACACAGCTCAGATACAAGAAAAAGCAGGCCAACAGGGATGGGTGAAACACTCCCCAGTCCTGTCCTTGTGCGGTCCAAAGTCTACTGACTTAGGAGGTTGCCTACACTGTTTGCCAGCTGATGTTGGGAGGGGAGGAGAGTTTCGCTTGATATGAGTTGTCAGAGGAAGTGTAACTGGCCAGCTGGTCTGATCCAGTATTTTGGGATGTAGAACACTTAGAATACAGTAAATAAATGTCCAAGCTAAGTGAGGGATGTCCACTGTTGCACTGTGCTGGGTCTATCACAAACCCATGTTCACCAGCAGACAGCTCCAGGCAACTTTCCGTATCTGAGAAAGACCTTACCTTACCACAGGGACCGCTGTTCTAGGGTACATCTCCGAGCCAGCACTTAACTCTGCGGTTTAGTTATGGATAATGATGGAGTTTGGACAGTTCGAAGCTGAAAAATACCAGCTGAGATCCTGATTAAACACTCTGGCAGTGATCTGAAAGAGTGGTGTTGAAACTGCAAGAAAATGCCATGCGATGACATTGGGTAGTTCTGTGGCAAAATGATCTACCCAAAGCCTGGTCGGGTGTGAACTAAATTGTCAAATTATCAGGTATGGGGAAGGACTGAAAATAACACATCAACTCTTCAGTAGAACTGACAAAAGAAAAATACAGCCTTAATTAATTACTTCCCAGAAACAGGTCACTGCCTACCTCCCCACCCTCAGCAATGCACATAGCAGTGCGTAATTGCAACTACTTTTGTTTGTTGTTTCCTCCACATGCCAGGAAACTGAGGCACAAGGCTGTGTGGTGGCCCAGCAGTCCTGCCAGGCCTGGAGCAAGCATCAGGCGCTTCACAAGTCTTTGGCAGCTTGCATTCTTAGGCTGAGCAGAAGTGAAGATCCGTGTTCTATTACAGTGAGGATTTGCGATGGCATCACTTCCTGCCCAGACTGCCGTTTGTATTTAGGGAAGGAGTGCACAGGCTTGTGACACTGCTGCTTTCTGAGCCCAGCCCTGGGCACTGCACAGAGCCGGGCAGGAAGCTGTTTGGGTTTGGCACAGACATGCTATGACAGCGTGTCCCACAGACCCTTGCTAGGACAGATATGCCCTGCCAGGAGGGCAGTGTGGAAGCTGGCTAGTCCGTATCCCAAAACACAGCCGCAGGGAGCTCTGGAGCTTCCATGGTGTGCTCCTGCCTTGTGCTGCTGCCCAGGGAGAGGGGCATCCTGGCGTTACCCTCAAATGCCTCCAAACCTCGGAGGGAACGCCATTTCAGGCAGAGAATGAGTCACTTCACATCAGTCCAAGCAAGCGCGGTGATCCGAGTACGCAGCTCCTCAGGGGGTTCTGCGTTATGCAGTCAGCTCCATCTCACACCTGAAAAGAAGAAAAAGGGGTAACCCTGCCTGCATCCCAACCCTGCGGCGGGCAGCCCATCCACGTTCGGTGACTGTGACCCTGGCGTGAGGGAGAGCCCGTCCTGGGACGCAGCAACAGGTGGAGAAGGACCCCTGAAGGAGGTCAGCCTTTCACAGACGGGTCGCTTCTGGGAAACCTGAGCCTCCTCCGGCACGGCACGGCACGGCACGGCCGCTTTCTGGGGGATCATCTCCTCACAGCGGCTCTGCTGTGCTTCATCGTGCGGCGGCCACCGAGCGGCAGCAGACAGCCGCGCCGGGAGCGGCGGGAGGCTCCCGCATCCCGGCTTCCGCCTCCCGCATCCCCGCTCCCGCATCCCGGCTCCCGCCCCTCCGGCGCCGCCGGGCAGCGCACCACGAGCGGTGCCCGCCCGCCGCTCCGCCCCCGCGGGCCCCGAGCGGCTTCGGCGCCATCATCATCGTCGCTGAGGACGTGTCACACGACACCCTGGGAGCGTGGTGAACCCCACCCAGATGTGCAGTGATATCAGCCACAACAGCACCTAAATCCAGGAATTTGTGTTTACACAGTTTTGCACCCGAAATAAAAGCTTGAAAACACAGCTCCTCCCCCAGCACAGCGTTTCTTGTGCCTCTCTGCCCCTGCCCTGCTTCATTTCCTCTCTTTAGGCTCACAGCTCTCCCCTGTGGTTTGGACAGGCTTTCCTGTTGCTGGCAGCACACCTCAGACACAGCCTCTGTAAATCGGCGCTTGAACCGGCACCAATGTAACTGGCTGCAAGCTGGCCCAGCGTAATTGCTGCAAAACGTACATCTTCGCCTGTTTGCACAGAGGGAGGGACCAGCATCCTTTCTAGCGTGACATGCCAGACTGTAACTGTCTTTTTGCAAAGGAGAGACTGGATGTGACACTAGGAATCTTGTAGAGGTGTCGTCTTGGCTCTTCTGTTCTCCTTGGAAGCTGAGACTCACTACTCTTGTGTTTCTTTCAGTGTGACACCGTTATCAGCTCCTGGCTTTGCCGCAGGCCGTTCAAATTCTCCGGGGCTGCTTTTTTTTGCTACCTGTGCTGCTGCAAGCAAGTGACTCATGCGCTAGAGTTTCCACTAGACAGATACCCATAAAATAAAGGCCCCAACTAGGGGAAATTTCCTGTGCAAATAACCACTTCAGCTAAAATAGTTTCAGAAGATGTTAATCTGTAGGGTGTAAACCCTGGGGGTATGTGGCCTGAGGTCCTGGAGGGCTCATTAGCTTGAGAATCAAGCAGGCTAAATGAACGGAGGCTGAACTTCTCTTGCTTTAGGACGATGTTGCTAACAGTTCCCAGCAGGGCTGGAGCATATGCCAGAATGCAGTCTGGCAAAGATTAAGGGCTTCAGTCCCACCAGGAGAAGGATTTCTTTTCCTTCCACCAGCTGTCACGGTCTTCTGATCGGTCTCCCCTGTGCATGGACTGAGTAAACTTTGTAGTGTGGACTATCCAGCATTTTCTTCCCCTTGCACAGTCAGGATGGAAGTGTGGCTGTCTCTGGCCCATCACTCATCTCCCCTCAGAATTTTCCATTTATTTTTGTTCTCTCTCTTATTTGCGTTCACTTCTCTCCTGTATTTTTTTCCTGTTCATTTTCTTCACCAGATGGCCTTTCATTTTAAATTCTCATCTCCCTGTATTTTTTTTCTTCATGACTGTACCTCCTTGTTATATTTCCTTGGTTCTGTGTGATGTGCAGCAGTCTGTGGCCAGTAACCAAAGCAAGCTTCATTTGAAGACAAACAGAACCTCTGAGAGGCTGATTTTGAAGCACTAGTTGCTTGCAGCTGAAACTATAGTTGCCATCAGCTACAAGGATGCAGGCACCATTTTTTTTTCATGGAGAAGGACAATTCTCATGGTTTTATGGTCCTTCTCCACTGTCGTCCATTTATATTGTGGGGATAGTTAGGTGCTCTCAGTGTGCATGGTGCTGGCACCACTACGGACACCAGTGCTGAGAACTTTCCACCAGCCGTGCTGCTGTGACAGCCTCTCTGGCATGGTGACAATCTGTGCAATCAAACCAGGGAACAGTATCAACCTGGCAGCTTCATCTGCTTTCTAACTCTACCTCCTAGATCACAGTCAGATTGCATCAGGCTTCTCTGCATGCTCAGAGGAGGCAAATTAACAACAGTTTTTTTAATCTCCAACTTTCAGCTGTTTCTATGCTCTCCTGTGTGCTGATGCTCTTTTTTTTTTGTGTCAAACTATGTTGTGTCTTAGAAGAAAGCCTCACAGGTAGTCCTTTCCTGCCTAAATGTAAGGATGACAGGATCCCAGGAAGGTTCTGCGGCTGTAGCACAGTGAGATCTAGGAGTCCATAGCCAGGGGGCAGGAGGATTTTCCCACACTATAATGTTGAATATCCATACTGTTTTCAGTGTGTTGTGGACACTAACAAGCTCAGAAGTCCCTTCAGCTATGACAGTGCTCACCTCTTATTTAAAACTCAGAGACTCCCCTTGGGGAACTGTCCTGCCCCAGTGGCAGTAATAGACAGTGGGTGTGGGGGACAGCAGGAGAAGAAAAGGTGTGAGCTGTACCTACTACAGCATCAGTGTCTGTATATTCACAGTAAGCCTCAGCCTTCTGATGGAGCTGTCAAAAGGTAAATTCCACCCCTGTGTGCTTAGTCTTAGCTTTTGTTCACCTCAGATAAAGACTGTCTGTTTCTGCAGCCCTTTGAGTTGGTTTCTATCCTGGAGACACAGCACTGTGTGTAGGAACGACAGCTGAGCTGGCCAGGATAGTTTGGCTTTCATAGGGAAGAGTTGCTTGGACAGAACCAAAAGGTTTCTATGGAAAGGAGGAGATTAGCTGGGTAGCCTCTCCTGGGTGAGACTTGGGTTCATACCTCCTTTTAAACCTGGCTCTGTGGCATCCCTGCTGCATGCCACAGGCTATCAGCTGGTTTATAGGACAACAGAGGATGTGGGGTAGAAGCCAGTGAGAATGGGAGGGAAGGAGGGACTCTGTGCTGTGAGTCAGAATAAAAGCATCTCATTAGAGTGAGGCTTTTCAGGAAACAGAACTGCTGATTTATGGCCAGCTGTCTTTGAGCTTGGCTGAAGTCAGTCAGGGAAAGTATTTCTGGGAAAATGGAACTTCCCAGGTTTGTGATACCTTGTTTCGTAGCACATTTTGGTTTGCTTGCATGCCTGGTTATTTTTTGCCAAAATCCATCTGTTACTTTGCAGAGCTGCACTCCAAACTATTTAGCTACCTTCTGCAGAACTGACTGGATTAGAATTAAACATTATAAAAACTTATGGAGGAGACCATTTATCCTCTCTCTCCCAACAAGAGAACGTAAAGGGTGGCAACTGGCAGCAGAACAGCAATGACAAATAGCCAGGGATAGTCCTGCCACAGTCCTATGAATAATTTGTGCGATAGTAAGTGGAGCTATCCTGCTTCAAAACGTTTGCAAAGCTATGATGCAAGCCCAGTAATTTGGACTGTTGTTTTGGGGTTTGAACTTGAGCCCATTTCGCAGCTCACCCTGTTCCTTCTTCTTTAGGTATTGCTACAAAATCCCAGTACAGACAGACTGTTACTTGAAGTCAAGATAAAGCTGTCCTGGCTCATGTTTTATCTTTCTAAGGCTAGAGATCAGGACAAACTGGGGCCAGAGAGAAGAAAATGAAGTTTCTTTCCTCCTTCCTTGTCTTACAGTAGACTTCACTTGAATTGGGATTTTTTTTCCCTTGCCTCATGCTTTTGCCCAAACCCTTTGCCCTGCCATCCCCTGCACAGCCACTATGCCCTTAGAGAAACTCTTTATCCCTGTCTCTCCTTTCGCTCATCACTACCCACTGCTGCAGCTTGGATTTTCCTTCTGGAGATGCACAGATTCAAGAGAGGAGATGACACAGGGTGACTTGGGGACAGACATCAGAGACAAATTCCACTGCCTCGATACATTGCCTCTGCGATGTTCATGCTCATGCATTCGTATTTGAAGAGAAGCCTGCACTCATCAGGGTCTAACCACAGGGCAGGCAGGGGTTTCCCCAGAGCTGTTGGTGCTGCTGCAGCAAAGCGCTGTCTGTGGGCTGGAACGGGGTGGGGCATTTTCAGGCCGGGGACAGGAGCAGCGGTGGCCTCAGCACACGGAGACAGGTGCCCCCCTGCCTGTGCCTGCTGTGGGCTGTGCCAAAGGCAACAGCCGGGGCCAATCCTGCCCAAGTCTCCCTAGTTCTGCCGGCTCATTCCTCCTACTGCTGTGCTGAGCACGTGTAGGCAGCTGCCTGCTGCCTCTGGGTTAGTGTGGAAGCTGGGTAGTGCTGAGAGGTGGACTGACTTCTGTTATCGCTCCAAGAAATCCCTCTAGTAACGGAAGGGCCCTGCAGATGGACACGTAGAGCTGCATGGAGGTGTGTTGTAGCCCAGCCTGGCTTTCTTTGCCTGTCTGACTCACGTTCCCTCCCTATGGGAAGTTTCCTTGATGAGCTGGAGTAACCAAGGGGAAGTATCACCGTTTAGGGCAGTCTCTTGGCAGTGAGAAGTGTTTGGATAGCACAGGAATGATGCAGGAAAGAGAGACTTCCTTTCAAGAGTGAGGAGAAATACTTTATGCTATTGTACTGCTCAGGCAGACTTTCCCAATCTTTCTTTTTTCAAACACCAGCTTTCCAAACAGAAGCTACTTCACTGTCGTCCCCCAGCATCAAAACTCTTTGAAAAACATTAGGGAAGCATATGCTTCATAAAACAATGAAACAAGCTTAAAAATAAGGATCAGTAGTTTTTTCTGGGGTATTTATTTGCCTTTTGTTTTTTGAGCTCTGAACTGCCCTTCCTGTTCTTTGTCCCACGGGCCTGAACAAATACATAATGTCAGATGAGTGGCTGTGACGCAGGTCTGGGGCTAAAGGGTCTGAGATGTAGGAAAAACCTTCAGAATCTGACAGCAAAGGTCAACAACATCCAAGAGGCTACAGAGAGATGTGCTGGGGAGCGCTGCAGTTTTTTCATACACTGATTTTGATGACAATTGTCTTCTACAAAGCTCCTGACTTTACGGATTCTCCCATCCTATTCAACTCTATGAGGTGACAAAGCCTCCTTAACAGGATTCGTAATAGATGTGGGGTCAGAAAGGCCCAGCTGTTGGGGGACCAACATCTAATATGTGCATAGGAAATATTCCCTGATACTCTGCAAACTTTTAAAAGAAGAAAATAAATTACAAGAATGCGGTTACGTTTTGGTTTCTGTTTCATCGAGTAATAAAGATAAAGGGCAGCATATTGAATGAGATAAGTTGAACTAAAACATTATGATTCATCTCTCCCATGACTGAACTGTCAGAACAAGATGTTTTGTATTTCTGGTTGAGTTACCTACATGCTGATGGTCTCACATTATGTTTTTCATTGCCATATTCAAGCTTTCACTGAAATAACAAATATGACCAGAGCGCTTAAGGGGCAAAATGACTGTGGGCAAATCGATCGCTCAACAGTTTTCGTCTTTTCTTCGTTGGCTGTCTACAAATCTAGTTTTGTAGAAACCTGTATCTAATCTGCTTTTGTATCTAACCTGCTTTATTTATAGCCCCATCAGACTCTTGTAATTAATAATGCTTATTATTTACCCAGCAGACTCCTGAGCAGACCTCCTTAATGCCAGACCCTTGCAGTGCTGTTGGTCCCTCGTAGGTGCCGTGGATTTGTTGTAGTTCAGGTGTGGGCCCACAGCCACATTCTGACAGGGCTCTGCTGACTCCTCCCAGCTGTGATTTTGTGCCAGCACATTTTTGTGCCGTGCCCTGCATGTGGGGAGCTGGTGCTGCAGGTGGTACTGAGCATGGCTCATGCTGTGCATTGCAATGCTCCACTCCTGTTGCACAGAGCAGATGTCTGGGCAGTTTTCCAGGAAGGGACTGGCTCTTTCTGAGGGCAGCCACCATCCCATGACACGACCTTAAGTAAAGACATCCCACTTTGTGGTGGGAGGGCTAAAATGTTAGCTCAGCAGTCCAGCATGTAATTTTCATCCAATCCTAGGACACTGCAGCAGCAGGAGGAGGCAGTTCCAGCCCCGGGTGTTTGGAAACTGAAAGCCCTCATCATCCAGCTTTTTGTTGCCAGCTCACTCAGAGAACCTTAACCTGTGGCTTGACAATATGATGTGAAGCTGTCAGAGCACAGCAAAATCATCCCTCTCCCTAAGATGTGAGAAATCCAGGTCAGCATGTCATGCTGCTGTTGCAGTACACCAGGAGATGATGAAGTCTGAAAGACTGAAAGAGAACCTGGCCTAGGAAGTGCTATGTTCGTGTGTCTCAGGCTGTGTTAATTATACACCCCTGTGTCATTCACTAATGTTGTTTGCATGATGGAGAGCATGTGAGTGAGGATCAACCGGGTAAACTTACTAATATAAGAAATTGTAGCTGTTGCACATTGTATTGCTGCTAAACGGGATGAAAGAAACTTATCCAGCACCAGTTTGATGTGAATAAGCAGACACTGCTTTCTTCAGGCAGCGGGAACATGGGGGATGGCTCCTCTGAAAACGTGTTCCACTTAACCAACCAAACCCATCCATTTCGTATACTTTTTCTGCTGAATCATCGGTGCATAAGTTCTTTTACATACTAGGCATACTATGCACGCTCTTAAATAGAACCTTTGCATTGGTTGGTTCCAACTGTTAATAACTTCATCAGTGTTCTTAGCCTAAAACAATCATTGGTCATCTCTCCTGAGGTCTACTGATTGAAATTGTTAATATTAAAATCAAGGTGGGAAGGGGAGTGGGTTTCCAAGCAGCATAACTGGTGAGCATGATGGTCTGCATAGCTTCTTGACTCAAACATAAGGGTCCATAACTCCCAGTAACTTCCAAACACCGACTCGTGATATTGTTATACCTTATACTTCACAATTTTCTACTTATAATCGTAGCTAACCCTTTAATATGATTTAATTGATTATTTGATCAAAATATTAATAACACTTTCCCCATTTGAAAATTTTGAAAATTATTTCAGTATTTTCATCCTAGCCTTATTCACTACATGCTGGTGGGAGACTTGAAAGTGATTCCTTTGCATCTTGTTGTCTAGCTACTGCTTGGATAATCTTCCAATTCCCTGCAGTCTTGTTGTTAATTTGCTTCTTTAAACAATAGTAGATCAACATAATTGCTAGGAAGACTATTAATAAAATTGTTTTAATCAGTGATTTTACCCATGAACTCAAATTCCATCTCAATCCACTAAAAATTTGATCTATCCAATTTTCTTACATATTTTCTTGAAGCTTATGATTATTTTCTTCTACATTTTCTGATAAGTCCAGGTCACGCTATACATCTTGTGCCACATTCCGAATGTGTATGCAACAATGATCAATGTTATCTTTTAAGTGTCCACAAACCCCATGTTCTTTGAATAAGAGCATATCTAAAGCCATTCTATTTTATAAAGTCATCTTGGAGGTTGCTTGTAACTGCATGTTTAAATCTGTAAATCCTTTCCTGGTCACATTTGCCAGCCTTCCTATGTGTCTCGTGAGCTGATATCCATTCTTTATTCCTGTATATTACTAAAGGAGTCAACAAACACTCTAAGGCCCTAGTAATCTTCACTCCAGATGAAGGTTCATTCCATCCTTCATCCATTTCTGACCTTTTCACCCGTTCCAACTGCAGGTTTTCTACTGTTCCCCTAAAAGGAGATTTCTTCCCAATTGGACATAACGTTGGCATACCTAATGTAATTTGCTTTACTTTACCATCTAAAGGTAAAGGAGTTGTCCAAGTCCCATCACTCAAATGTCTGAGGCTCCTAACTGTAGCTCTACTGCAACTAAAACAAAAAGATTCCCCTCCTATCAGTCAACTGGAGGTTATTTCTGAGGCCTCTGCAAAAACATCCATTCTTTAAAGCAGCAGTTAAAGGAGAAATAGCCTATTTTACCCTATCAACAGGACTACAATTATATATCCTCTCACATTTCCACCACGACACTGGGTTTTGCTTTACTGGATACGAGGTTCCCCTTTCTTGCACAAATGGCCAATTTGCAAAAACTAAGCCGTCCCAAGTAAAACACGAAGGCGCCTCAGTCACATACTGATATTGAGAAAATACTGTCATGGACCAGATGGAGTCCCAGTCTGCCTCCTTTTCTTTTGTTTGATTAGTTTTGCCACATGTCCATTCCATAAACATGTGGCTCACATTTTTCTTTATTTGTTCATCATAAGAACACTGTCCTACTGTCTGAAATCTACCTATTTTGGTGAAAATATAATTTGGTAATTTCTCACAATCAGCTCTATTCCCTGGAGGCTTCCATTGTTTCCTAATTTTCTCTACCTGCTCCTTCCATCCAATTACAGGTTTCTGTTCACAACTTGTGGTTTCATTTTTATGTTCTTCAGTAGTCAAATTCATGGCTAAAATTCCCTATGGAATGGACTCACCTACTGCTCTTGGTAAACAAGCTGTGATACGTTCTGCAAACTGGCAAACTCCTTGATTAATCCTAACATCAAATTCTCCTCTGCAGTTTTTCTCAGGAAGAAGATTAATTGCTCTGTTTCTGCTTGACTTTTAATTCTCATTTCCCTTCCTTCTTGATCTGGGTGGGTGCACTTCTTTCCGAATGACTGAGTTGGCAAATCAAATTTCCTTGGTCTCTTTCCAATTCTAAACAAATCCCTGCTTTGAAGCTTTGTGTTTCCTACAAACCAATTCTTGTTTTGGACTTTGTAACACTGTGCCATATCTTTGGCCCATTTATTCCTTATTTTCAATGGGTTGGCAACAAATGACTGATTGCAACAAATGGCAACAAACTCAACAAATGACTGATTGCCATCCTTCAGGATGATAAGGTGTGCCACTGTGCCATTTACCTATGCATTTAATTTTAAAAACAATTCTTTTCTATCTCTTTTTCCCAGCCAACTTACAATTTACCAGGATTAAAGTTTGGAATCTGAGCAAAATCACACTTCAATTTCAATGGATCTCCATATCTTATTGATATTTCTTGTTCAGTTTTTACCTTGCCTGAGGCTCCCACTAACATTAGTTTCCAAATTTTTTGTCAAATTGATGACTAAAGCTCCCCAAAGAACTTGATTTTCTCTAGACATTTGTGTTGGCAAAATATTATAGAAGTTACATTCTATAATCTGCCAAAATTTTGCACTAACTTGAAAACCACATTCCCCTTCCCAAAAGTTAAAAACACAGTTTCCATTATTATTATTATAAATACGCAATTATTTATCATCTTCATCTAAATCCAATAAATAGTATCCCTCTAGAAAATAGTATTCCATACCTAAAACAATAGGATATATATATATTTTTATATATAGACTCCATGGTGTTACTCAGTTTTGTCTCTGCTTTTCATGTGTGATTGCTGGTTTTACCTGTGTGTGATGAACCCAGTGTTCGATTCTTTCCACCTTGAGTGCAGTGTAGGTTACCAGGAGAACTTGATCTGGTCCCTTCCACTTCTCCTGGACTGGTCCAAAATTCTAGGTTCTGATGCACACCATATCTCCTGGTCAGAAAGGATGTACAGGCAAGTCTAGTCCTAATGAGCTGTTGATAATGATGTGCCTCTCAAAACTTAAAAGAGTTAGTTTCAATGCTATTAAATATTAATTTCAGGAAAGCCTTTGAGACTTTTCTTGCCTTGTTGGGGAGACATGGGGAAAGTTTCTGGCCATCCAAAAAAAGGAACTACCAATACCAAAATGTACCACTCCCCATTCTGCCCAGGCAATTCTGCAAAATCAATTTGCCAATAATCCCCATGTAAATTCCCATGTTTTACTAGCCCTGGAGGTGGTCTTCTCCCTTCCTTGGGATTATTTTACAAAACAAATCACATATTTTTCAACAACTGATCTATTAATTTCTGTTGTCTTTGTGCTTACTATATTCCTGTATAAACTAGTTACTTACTATTCTCTCTTTCCTAATGTGTTTCCTGATGTTTTAGTTCTGTTATCTTAGTTATCTTCTACATTAATTGTGGAGGTACAATTACCTGCCCACATGAGTTTACCAATCACTTGCTGGGGTTTTCCATAGCGTCTAATGATAGGGCTAAGTGCCTGTCCTGATTACTATAATTCGGTTTTTGTTCCCAGACATTCAACTTTTTGCTAGGTATTAGTGCAAGGATACCTTTTTCAGCAACCTCTTTAGCTGTTTTGTTAGCGAGTTGATCCTCTGTATTCAGTGGGGAGTCTCCAAACTGATAGGCTTTACACGGGCGTCACGGCCACTTCTTTTGGCTTTTGCACACTCTGTAGTAGTTCACTAATTTCTTCTTTGTATTTAATGGGAGTCCCCTATGCTGATAACAGTTCCCTTTTTTTCCGTATGGTTTCATGGGTGTGTGTTATTCCAAACCCATATTTTAAATCAAACCATATGTTTATCCTTTCTCCTTCAGTGATTTCTAACACTTGGTGTAGGGTTATTAATTCTGTTTTTTGTGCTGATGTGTTAAAAGGTAAAGCCTGGCCTTCTATTTCCTGAGTCAAGGTTCCCACTGCATAACCAGCTGCCTGTTTTCTGTTTTGTACCATGCTGCTCCCACTGGAGTGCCGGTCCAGTTCAGGGTCCGAGATGGGATTGCTCTTGGGATCTGGTCTGCCAGAACACACTTGTTCAGTGGTTACCACTGTTAGGAAAATTAATCCAAAATGCCAGAGGTTTATGTCCGAAAAGGAGATAGAAGAGTCCTGTAACTTCATTCAAACGACAGTAGAGACCATGGGTCATTTCCCATGAGGTCTCTCAAATTGCTGGAGGGCACAGCCTCCTTTTTATCTGAATTTCCCAGCCACATTTCCCTCTCTCTTTCCCTACTGGCTGAGCTACTTGAGAGGTACAGACTTCCCAAATTGCCTAATACAGACCCACTTCTAATGTCCACCCCCCTGTCCCTCCTTTTTCTTTGTATCTCTGTTCTTCTTCTCTGAGTCCAGGAATTTAGCACGGCCTTGAGTGAGCAACAGTCTGTGTCAATTAGTGAAATTCCTCTGGAATTTATGGTTCCTCCCATTGCTTCTTTCACCTCTCAGTATCTGGCTTTATCTACAAGCAGGCCCACAGGTAAACATACCTCCCTCTCATTCCTGGCAGTCATACAAAGGTCTCTGGGCTTCTTTTGAAGCCTGGAGAAACACGGCTGGGTTTAAAGTAGTGGTTACCTTAAGTTCAACATCGTCCTGCTCCAATAGAGCAACCTGGTATTTCGGCATTCTGCCGGCAATATCCAGTGTCCTTGTTTTTGTCCCAAACTAGCTGTGCCTGTGTGGAGTATATATCAGCTTTTGTGCTTCTCTGCAGCTACCACCACTCTCAGGCATCCACCTTTACTTCCATTGCCCAGTTGTTTGGACAGGCTGCTTCCATGACCCCAAACGCTGCACCAGTACCCCTAGTGCCAGGTGCATCCCTTCATGCACATGTAACTCAAATGGTTTGGGTTAAGTGTGGAAGTCCCCAGGCAGGGGTTGGAATTAAGGTTCTTTTAGGGCTTCAAAGACCCTCTGACTCCCAGGAGTCTATACCACGTATTTTCGGTGGAGGACCACGCAAGGGTTTTGCCAGTACTCCGTAAGTGCAATCCATAACCGACACCATCTGGCTGTACCTAAGAAGGCTCGCAGGCCTTGGCTCTGGAGTCTGGCAAACTTTTCAGCTGCTTCCCAAGCTTCTTTTTTCCTGTGAGATCTCAAAACTAAAATGTACTACTGCTTCTTTGTCTACTTGTGCCATTTTCTTTGACACCCTGTATCCAAATAGTCCCAAGAAATTTAATAGACTTACACTAGCACCGAGGCACTTACTTTCAGTCTTGATTGCTGATAAAATATCATCCACACATTGTAAAGTTCTGTCCAGATTTTCTTTTTCCAGCTTTCCAATTTTTTTTTCTTTTTTTCTTTTTTTCTTTTTTTCTTTTTTTCTTTTTTTCTTTTTTTCTTTTTTTCTTTTTTTCTTTTTTTCTTGCAAGCACAATCCATGTCAGCTGCACCTTCCATCTGGTGTTTGGACTCCCCCACTCAAGAGCAAACAATATCTAACTATCTGAGTCAAGAGGTATTGTGGAAAAAGGCCTCCTTAAGATTGAGCACCATAAACCATTTATATTTCCCTTTCAGTGCTGTCAAGAGTGTGTATGGACTAGCTACTGCTAGATAAATATCAGGTACTTTTATTAATAGCCCTTAAACCTCATACTAATCTATAACTGGTAATACCGGTGTGTTATAGTCTAATTCACACTCTTTCAATAACCCATATTCTAAAAATTTTTCAATACGCTTCTCCAACTTTTTCCTTGCCTCCCACTTAATAGGATATCATTTTTGCCTTACCAGTTTGGCTTCAGGTTTGAAAGTAATCCTTACTGGTTTGGCCACCTTTGATCATCCAGGCATCTCTGTTGCCTATACCAATGGGGTTAATTCTCTGCCTCCTCTGGGATTTCTTCCAACTCTTTTTTTATTCCTGTAACATAAAAATCTTTGCCTCGGTAGCTTTTGATTCTGATATTTGAATTTGTATTTCTTCATCACGGAAAGTTATTTAAGCATCCAATTTTCCCAATAATTCTCTTTCCAACAAGGGGATTGTTCATTCAGGCATATACAAATTGGTGTGTCTCCTACTGTTTTCTTAACTCAAGTAGTAATGTTTGTAAAAAAACCCCCTGTTCTCTTTCCTCCCTGTTGCACCCACAACATTTACAGGTTCCAAGCTACGTTTTTCTCTACACATATTCAATACCAAATAAGTTGCTCCTATACCAATTAAAATTAACTTTTTCATTCTCCAACAATAATGTAACCAATTATTACAATGCAAATTGTCAAAATATACTTCAGCCACCAATTATTAAAATATTCAATAATTTTTCACTTAAATAATTCACCTGCTGCTTTGTCCAATGTTTCAATAAATGCCCCAACGGCGAGGTTTTAAAAATCTGATCATCATCAGTCAAACCACCAACACCCTTACTCTTAAACATACCTTTAATGCCCACACCAAGTTTCTTAGCTGTGCTGTATTTGAAATGGTAAACAATACACAAACACTGACAGATATTAAGCAATACATAGACACCAACAGAAACTGACAGGCATATAAGTATAACCCATCCATTTTATATTCTTTTTCTGCTGAATCCTGCTGAATCTGATTTCTGCTGAATAGGTGCATAAGTTCTTTTACATACTAGGCATACTATGCACGCTCTTAAATAGAACCTTTACATTGGTTGGTTCCAACTGTTAATAACTTCATCAGTGTTCTTAGCCTAAAACAATCATTGGTCATCTCTCCTGAGGTCTACTGATTGAAATTGTTAATATTAAAATCAAGGTGGGAAGGGGAGTGGGTTTCCAAGCAGCATAACTGGTGAGCATGATGGTCTGCATAGCTTCTTGACTGAAACATAAGGGTCCAGTAACTTCATGGTGAGGTTTTTAAGGTTACACATTCCAAACACAAGACTCGTGATATTTCTATATCTTATACTTTGCAATTTTCTACTTATAATCATAGCTAACCCTTTAATATGATTTTATCGATCATTTGATCAAAATATGAATAACAATGTGAGTGTGTGTGTCTGTCCACTAAGGAATTGCAGGGGTCACAGATAAAAGCCATATTGTTTGTGGAGCTAGAGGTGAAGAATGGGAAATGGCTTCTGGAGAAGAGATAAAGGCATTGCTTAGTGTCAGCCCATCACATACTGCTTAGATCTTTGGAGAAAGCTGTTGACAAGCACATTCTAGGGAACAGAGCTTTTGCAGTTTAGGAAAGTACTTACCCCATCTCTTGACTTCATCTCAGGTGATGTCTATTGCTGTCAGAGCAGAGTCACTGGAATGGATCATGTAAACAAACTCATTTTGCACTTTATCCTGCAGGAGCTTTCCCATCAAGTCTCCACTGAACCCATTCAGGCTGAGTGTCACCATCTTATCTTAATGTGTAAGATACCTCAATCTACAAGCTGCAAAGAGGCCCATTCCTTAGTAATATAAATTTTTCATTCCAAGTGAGGTGAGTTTATCGCAATCTTGAAATTCATTAATTTCCACCATGAACTTCCATTTGTGTTCTGCTTTTTATGATAGAAGAGCATTCCTAGCAGACCTTATCTGGTAGTATCTATGATCCTTTTCAGCTTTCAGAAAGTTGCATCGTTGCCACAGATGCTTACAATGCATTTACAAACAGACATGTCAACATGAAGACACTGGCTGTGCATGCCTTTACGTCCTCTTCCAAGCCACACAAGATTCCCCGTTGGGTCAGGCTGGCATACATTGGTTAGCCAACAGCCCACAGTGCTCACTTCGTCCTTCCTAACCAGAGACAGGTGGTTTCTGAGGCAGCCAGCACTCAAGCCAAGAGGGTTAGACAAGCTGGTGTCAACATCTGGCAGTAGCTTCGTCATCAGTCCTGAAATCACTGGAGCTCCTTGTCCCTCAGAAGAGACAGGGCTCAGCAATTTTCTTCAGGTATTCCATAAAAAGAGAAATGGAAGCTAAAATCCTCATACTGTCAACTCATGCCGTTTTGGGATATCCCAGGTAATAGAAAAAAAACCCAAGGCCAGTTGCTGGAGGAACAAATAGCTCTGTAGCTGGCTGGCTCTGCGCATCCAGGCAGTGTTGAGTCTGAGGTAACCTGCTCTCCTGGCGTGCTGGTGGCACGCAGACTGTGCCATAGCTCACCCTGAAGGAGAGCTGGTCCCTTCACGGTCTATGAGGAGTCACCTGGGTCCTGTTGCCTGCTGCTCCCCTGGGCTCCTCATCTGAGGAACACACCTGCAGAGCCTCTGCAGCACTCTCTAGGCACATCTAGTCCTTCTTAGATGAGCCTTAATGTGCCATGAAAGTATTTGTAATGTTTCCAGATCTGATCAGGCAGTGCTGTGCCTCAGCTGACGAACCCCGCCAGACTCTGCACGGAGCCAGCCGAGCTGTCTGCACCCACAGTGCAGTTAACCTGCAAGCAGAACACTGCTGAGTGGCTGGGTGGTAACTGTAGCTACTCCTTGGTGCCTTCCTAGGATTGCGAGTTTTGTCAGCTTTGCCTTGGCCATGTTTTTGAAAGGGGGCTGGTACTGTTGCTGGGCTGCACTGTGTTCTTCCAGCACAGTAGTTAGGTGACCAGCAGGAACTGTGTGGGACTTAGGAGCTACTATCTTTCCTAAATATTTCCACAGGAAATTCCTATAACAATGCTCAAAAAGACCGTAAAGAAAGGGAATGGGAAGTTTTTATACAAATCTCAAAATAAATGGATTTTTCCCCTTTGCACTCTTATCCATGTACTCATCAGCATCATAGAATATTCTGAGTTGAAGGGGACCCACAAGGATCAAATCAAAGTCCAGTTCCAAGATGTGTGCATCTTAGTGGCCTGGCCAGGATCACTTATGTGCGAGAGAAATGGTGCAGGGTACATGCTGGTTCTCAGTAAGTAATGCCCGAAAAGATTGGCTAGAAATAAAACCCCATAGACTGGTGTCTGTAGAGCAGGTATTTGTTTATTGCAGCTCTGGAGGTGAGGGGGATTTCTGCACCTAACTCACCCACCCTTGTGGTTTATTTATACAGTAAGTATTGCTTAATATTGCTATGTCATTAAAACATCATAATACACATGCCAGAACTAATTTATATAATGTTATCTTATAGTTATAAATAGTTCTTCTGTACTGAGCTTGCGCTTCCCCAATTTAGGTGGTCTTGGGGGTCTTCTTCGATGAAGGCTCGAGGTCTTCGTCGCATCTGAACTTTTCAACTTTGTCTTCGGAGCATGCGCAGTTATGGTGTTCTTTGGTCCTTGTGGATCTAACCGGTCTAAATTCTTCATTTTGTGGCTAATTGGCTTTACATTTGCCAGTTACTCATTAGTACATCCTGCTGCTTCCCAATATAGCTATACTTATCTGGTTTCGAAACTATTCACCCGGCGAGCTTCCGTTTATTTAAGCATTAAGCAACTAGTTAACCATATACTGGCTATGACATTGTATAGAAAGTTTGATTCAGGTTATATAGGTAAAGAAAGTTATGATTCAGGTTATACTGGTATCTTATAACTCAAGCTATATAAGCATCTTGTAGCTTTGACTCAAGTTATATAGGCATCCTAAGAAAGGCCTGACAATACACGACTTAAAGAACAGCTGTTTTAATAAAACAGAATAGGAAGGGGAATATAGACAGCAAGTAAATCTAAGACCCCTTCAGATGCTGGGCACCCTGTGTTCAGGCAGTATTGTTCAAGACCACAGGGGAAACCCTGCTGGGTTTGTTAGGGAGGGTGAGTAAGCTCTGCTGACACTTTGTGAGTGAAGCCTCTCATGAGTGATATTTGTGAGCACTTCAGCTTTGACAAAGTTGTGACAGCATGGAAAGACTTTTCCATCCGGAAAGGTCTGAATGCCACACAGAAGGGCTGCAACCCTGGGAGGAGTGTCCTACACAGAAGAATAAATCACATTTTTCTGCCAAGGAAGCATTATCATCCCTTTGAAACTTAGAAGGAGGCTTCAAAGAGATGGTTCAATCATTACGTTTTTTAACTGCAAACATGTATCAGCCCCCCGCAGCTCAGATAACGGTTGAGGAAAGAGGGGAGAGCACTGCTGGGGGCAGGCATGCATGCAGACGTCATTGAGAGGCAGCAACTGTGGTCAGGCAAAGTTTTCCTGTTTCCTCTTTCGTCACCCTGTGCCAGCAGAGCCTGGGGGTGTGCTTTGTGTTTGGGCGTGCGTGAAGCCCCGTCTGCAGGGACAGAAAGGAGGACAGCACCACGAGGGTCCGCCGGGAAAGGAGAAGCCATGGCCAAGAAAGGGTAAAAGAAATTGCTGACCAAAAAAAAAAAGCACCCCAGCTTCAGCTCTGTGTTGTTGCTGCTGCTTCAACCCAAGAGGATCCCTCGCTTTGCTGCCCCGAGGGAGGGCTTTCTGTCTGTGCAGAGTCTCTGCCTTGCCTGGGGAAGGACGAGGGCAGCACTGGTGGCAGCGTACCTGAGTGGGACCACTGTCCCCAGTGTAACTGCGGTGGACGAGGGGCTGCACTGGAGTGTGAGCCTGTTGGGCAAGTTCCCACTGGTTTAGAAGCTGTCTCAGGAGCCATAAACCATGGAGGAACAAAAGGCACTGGCAAAAGCACAGGAAAGATGGGGGTGCTTTGGGGAAGGGCTAAGGCAGGAACTGGCTCGCCCCAAAGCTGGGCTGCAAGGGAAGCTAAAAATGCCGCTTCCTTGCTCGGCAGTTTCGAGGTCTTGAGACAGCTGCTGTCACCCAAAATAAAGCGTCTCAGACCATTTTCTGTTCAATGGAGGCGGGAGGGAGGGGAAAGTTTTAATGCAAAGTTTAGTGAAGAAGTGCCTTGTTATCTTGAAGCATTAGCAAGGGACAAAAAATGCAGATTAAAGAAGTTTTGACAAATTTATGCTCTTGTATTTTTAGACATTATTATTATTACTATTATTATCTTGAAATGAGCAGAGTTTTAAATAGTTTCTAATAAAAAGTGTTAGAGGAAGGAAGGAAAATTTTTAAATATATATAATGATGCAGTTTATTACAGTTTTAATAAGAGGGATATTAGTTTTAGGAGCTGTTTTTGTAAAATTAATACATTTTAAGATAATCTCATTGCATTCCTGTTCAAGTTATGGATGATGGGACAATACAATAGGAAATATATAAATAACACATTTTAAAATGTATTTTGTAATCAGTCAATACATTTTTCAAGATTTCATGTACATTTACATAGCAGCTGCATATTAATAAAAAAGAAAATAAAGCCTACGAGGCAGTTACATTGGCTGTCATCCCTCTGCCATTTTCTGCCCTAATTCCTCTAAACATTTTGGGGTACAATCCACCTTTCAAATTATTAGTTACACTTTACAGTGCGTTTCTCTGCAGCTCTCAGATTCCGAAAGGATTACAAGTTCACTTCTGTGAGACTGATGAACCAAATTTAGAAAGAAAAATAATAATGTTTTCTTCTGTATATCTTTTATTGTTTGCTAACTATGAATTTTGTCTCATATTTGTATCAACACCTGTTACATGCTCGATTTTTTTGAGTTAGGTTCTATGTCTGTATGTGTACCATACATAACAATGCTGAGCAGCAAGGACTGGTGGTGATAACTATAAAAATGAAAAAAAATATTGAAGTGATTGCATAGCTTTGGGCAATTTATCTGTAAACTCACCATTTACTTTAAGTATTCTCTTATCTGGCTTGGGGAGAAAAATGAATGCTGCCTTTCTGTATATATTCTATAGTGTGTGAATGTTTGATTATGGTTTTAAAATTTCTCATCTGTCCTTCTGGTAGAGCTGTTTAAATTTTCATTAATCTACTATTTAAAAATAGCAAGCTGAAGCAAATATTTATAAGAATGCAGACTTTTGGTTGTGTTGCATTAAGTTGATTACACCGTAAATTTCACTTGGCTTAACACATCTCTAAGGTGTCTATATCTTGAAGATTAGTGTATTTCATGATTGTTCTAAAGAAATAGCTTCATGTCCCTGAAAATATGCACAGGACACCCATTGCAATAGCTTGTCCAAAGTGCAATATTTTATGGTGAAAACACAGGCAGGAGGGTACTTAAGACCTGTTTAAGTAAGACTTGGAAGTTTTAACTTGTTTGTATGTTATAATCAGATGGGAACATCTACAGATACCTTTGAACAAATCAGATCTCTGTAACC
Organism: Rhagologus leucostigma; assembly: GCA_013397725.1. Lineage (NCBI taxonomy): Eukaryota > Metazoa > Chordata > Aves > Passeriformes > Rhagologus > Rhagologus leucostigma. Next base: position 772,407 of record VZTD01003056.1, read on the forward strand.
TGTTGTGATATTGTTTTACAAAACCTTAAAGGTACCTTCTGTAAAATTAGATGGACTGATTTGTCTTGAGTATTGGGAGTTAAATGAATTTTCTTTGGTGAACTTCAACCAGTCACATATTTTAGATATTCATTGTGAACATATGATATAATTATATTATGTATATATGTTCCCTAAAAATTGAGTTTTAAGGAAATTTAAGCTCATAGACATTAACTTCCAAATAACATAATATAAATTGAAAGAATGCATCTCTTTTAACACCTCAAATGAGAAAGCATAAAAATTGAATCTGTGCTTCACTTTTGTCTCTCTTAGTGTTTTTTTTAACAACACACTAAAGGAATTACGTATAATAAAATAGTTATTCCTGTACCAGAATTAAACATTTGGTGACATTTACATTTGTTATTACATTTACATAAATTCAATAGAAAGTCTGATAGAGAAGTCTGCATGCATGGTTTCTTTGGTTTATATAAATGGAGTTTACATGGAGAAGGTAAAGAGATACATTTCGAGGTTTATAAACTGGTTTGTGTGCAAATGTATTTTAATATGTAGGAGGCTGGGATGAGGAAGAAGACAGGGTAAGAAGACAAAGCCTTCTGACCAACTCAGATAAATGAGATGCTTTTTTACATAGGCGATGAGTCCTGCAGATAGTGAATATGTGACAGTTACTTCTTCTGCAAGATTTCATTTGTCCCTAGTTCAGACTGGGGGTTTTGTGACTTTTTTGTTTGTTTTTGGTTTTTTTGCTGTGCTTTTTTGTTGGTTTGGTTGGTTGGTTTGGTTTTTTGTTTGTTTGTTGGTTTTTGTTACAAATGAGTACTAATTTATAACACAATTTACAGGCTTATTGCTTCTCTCTTCAGAATCTGATCAATTGTCTACTAAATTTACTCTGAATTATTCTAATGTGGGAAAACATATATCTGAAGTGCATTCTCATATAAATCTCTATATAAGGCAATTTTATGAAGGCCACAAAGTACCTCTGGAGATTTCATTGTTTATGTATTAGGAATAATTACGGAGTATAAAGGATACATTGACGACAAACACTGGCAGTCTTCGTATAGGTCCTTAACTGACAATATTTAGAGGTCCTTTCTGAACTCAGAAAATATCCATCCTGGGAGTTGCATCTTTTTGTATGGAGCACTTCTTTCTTCTTCTCTCATGTAGGATGGCACTGACTGTGCTAATCCTTATGAAAGTACAAACAGCAAGAGAATCCAATAAGGAGAAATATTCAGCTTCATAGTGCATCAGTGCATTTATTTTCTTTCTTTTTTTTTTTTTTGTATTAGTTTTTACAAAATTCGCAACAGCTCCCTACATTGAAAAGGGCTACATAGGAGCCTTTAAAAATGTCTTAACACATGAAAAAATATAGAAGCTTTTAGAAATACTCCCACTGATGAGGAAGAAGACAGGTATAGGGAGGGGAGAGGTGTTGAAAGTTCCGCATGCAGCTGTAGGTGAGGGGAGGATTAGCAGTTCGGAGTTTGGTTCCTTTAGTTCCTTTACCCTGCCTGGTGCCTGCCTCTCCATTTTCCTTGTGTTGCTCTCTTGTGCTTTGCACTTCTCGATTGTCCTCTGATTTTCTCCACCGTCCACCTTTTTAATGTATTGGAGTACTACTGAAAACAAAGTTGTAACCAGTGATTCCTTGAGGTTTCTCTTCTGTTGCAGCATGTACGTATCTAGGAGGGCATTAATAGAACAGTTTGATCCCCGCGAGTATCGGAGAAAGGAGACATACCTGCTATGCAAGCTGAAGTGGGGTAATAGTGGCGGGTTTTGGATACACTGGGTCAGAAATGACGATGAGAACAAAAGGCATGCAGAAGAGTACTTCCTGGAGAAAATCTTCGAGCGGAGAAGTTCCGATTTCTGTTACATCACCTGGTACCTGTCCTGGAGCCCCTGTGTGAAGTGCTGCTATAAAATACGGAATTTCCTGAAGAGGCACCCCAATGTGAACATAAACATACGAGTAGCACGGCTCTACTTCGCAGATGATGAAGAAACATGCAGAGGCCTGAGGGATCTTGCCAGCTTGCAGGGAGTAACCATCAAAGTCATGAAAATCAGAGGCAAGGTTCCTCATGCTTTGTGGAACTGGGAAGGGGTGAGCTAGTGAACTTTGTGCATGGGCGAATCAGGTATGGGCTTGCTTCTATGGTGCCCCATGTCCTACCCAGCTTCTTTGTGGGCACAACCATCACCATGCAGTGAATGAGTGTCGCATCCAAAAAAAGATGTTTAAATAGTGCAGGAGAAGAGGGACAGGACCCTTAGCAACCAGATCTGGATGGAAATTCTCCTTTTTTTAGAGATACCATCCTTATGGCACTTCTGAGGGAGTGGGAGATATGGTCCTTCTCCCTTGTCCTACGGGAATAAATGCAGTTGCTGGGAGAAGGCTGGCTGAAGAGCTCTTCTGCAGTTAAGAGAGGGAAAAAAACTGTCTAGAGTGAATGGCATTGGTTCCAAATATGGAGTGGATCCAGGGCCAAGCTGTCTCTGTGACATGGACACAAGGAAGAGCTTAAAAAGTCTTGTTCCCTGAGCTTCTCTGGTATCTGAATAAACTCAGGTTAATCATCTTACTTCTCTTTCTCCAGATTATAATTACTGTTGGAAGACCTTTCTACAACAAGGTGTTCATTTCTTGCCCGTGGAGTTTCAACAAGCGATAACTTGGTATCACTTGAAGCTCAACGATATCCTTGAGGTCAGTACACTGTGAGAGATAGAGGGAATCACGTGAAATGATTTGCAGTCTAGGGCAACTGAGCTGTAAAGAGCAGGTAAGAAGCCCTCGTTCACATGTAGCTCTAGTTTACGCCTAGCTGGACCTTAAGAGTACTGCAGCAGGCTTTTGAAAAAAGTAATATACTAAAGTCATGGGAACTGTCCTGTCCCACTGGGAGACAAGCACTGTGGATATTTTTCCATCATATTGATGCCGTCTTGGTTTTTGCCTTTTCTTCTTTTATATGTTCTCTGCATTCTTCGCACATATATTTGGAGCTCTGTAGCCTATTATTGTATTCTAGCTAGTTTTCCCAGGACTTTTCCATGCCCTTTCCCTAGCCAGGAAGACAAAACAAATTCCAGAGCTCCAAGCCCCATGGGGTACAAGGTAGCTATCCTATCTTGGTTCTTCCTGGGAACCGAGGTTGAGAACAAGGTCTTCAAGACACATTTTCATAAACAAGTACAACTAGTACCAAGGGGGGAGGGTTCCAGAGAAGGAGCTTGACCTGGGGGGAAATTGCATCACCACTTATCCTCCTAAGTGGTGCTTTTTATCAATTATGCTAATTTCCTAAAACCTGTAAAAACTTCATTCACCGTGTGTGGAGGGGCTTTTGTGGATATTCTCCATAACTGCCCCTGGAGGCCTCCAAATAAAAATCCACTTTTATATTACCTTCTATACTAAAATTACCTTGGGTTTCATTTTTAGGTTGAAAAAGGCAACAATATCATGAAGGAAAAGCTAAGAGTGCAATTTTTCTCCTTTGGTTACCAGCACAGGAAATTTGTTGATTTTTACCTGGAACTCTGGTCTCATCTCAGAAACCCTCCACCAGATTCCTTTTTAACCTGGATCTGAGCATGGGCTTCAGTTCGCCAAATGGTGCTACTCAGCCCCTTTCTGCAGTGTTCTGACACGCCCCAGTCACTGGGCCCCTGCATACTTCATTAAAGTCCCTTCCAGATGCCGTTCAGTAACTTCTGTGACTGGTTGGAAGGGTACAGTTTCTGTGAGATGAGAAAAGCTGTTCAAAGCAGAATGTCTGTACCCTGGGGAAGTTAAACCTTTGGGATTTTTTTGTGCTAGACCTCCTGAAATGCAGGAGAGAGAAGAGAGAGTGTGTTCAACAACAGTGCTGAAAGTTTGTGTCCCTGGAGACAAGAAACCCTGCTTGAATGAATAGGTCCACATCCTTGGCCTGGAAGCACTGTATTTTAAAAAGTCTAGCAAAGCTAATATAAGTGCTGCAGCATTTTGTTTTCGATGTATTAGAACTTTCTGACAAATGCTATTTTTAGTGAATGAGAGTGAAAGAAATCTATGGCTATGTGGGTCATTGGTTATTTGGGAAATCCATTTTATATGACATATGTGGAAAAGTAGCATCCTGGGCTATTACAACTAATAGACTGCTTCTGCTGTGTCCGTTTCAAATCACAGAAGGTTCAAAGTACAGTTGGAGGATCTAAATGTCACACTTCCATTTCAGGGTCTTCATTTATAGAATCAGAGAATTACAGAATATCTCAAGTTGAAAGATACCCAAAAGGATCACCAAGTCCAACTCCCTTCTCCTTGCAGGACTACCTAAAACTAAACAACATGACTAAAAACATCTTCCAGATGCTACTTATGTCTGACAGGCCTGATGGTGTGACTGCTTTCCTGGGGAGCCTTTTCCTGTGACTGACCATCTTCTCAGTGAGGAACCTTTTCCTAATGTCCAAGCTGAACATCACTAATGCAGCTTCATTCCGTTTACACCAGTCCTATCACTGCTCACTGGTTTCAGGATTACTTAAATTTCAGGATTACCGTGTCCCAAGTGGAGAATCCAGCACTTGCTATTATAATATTTCATACAGTTGGTGACTGTGCAGCTCTTCAGTATCCAAATCTCTCTGCAGGGCCTCTTAATCCTCAAGGGAATCCACAGATCCTCCTAGTTTAGTATCATGGGCAAAATGACTTAATTTTGGTTCCTGCATTTGATTCCTCCATATAGATTATTTATAAGAATGTTGAAGATCACTGGCTGTAAAAATGAGCCCCAAGGAACCTTAGTGGTGACCAGTCACCAGCCTGATGTAATCCCATTCACTGTAACTTTTTGAACCATCAGCCAATTGCTCACCCAAAGGCCTATGGACTTATCTAGCTGTGTGCTGGACATTTTATCCTGACGGTAAAGTACTGAGGCCTGAACAACAGGCCCTGACTGAGGCCTGAAAAACGGGCCTAGGGCCAAAGTTGACCTCTAGATGAACCTTCCAACCAAAGGTTATATTTGTATCTGCTCACTAATAAAGTGTTATTAGAGTGTGATGTATGTATCCTCTCTTTGGTGAGAGATGTGAATGATTTACCCTTCTATATTTAGAAACTGGACAAGGCCAGATCTTTTTTGCTCTGCCTCTGTTTTCCAATCTTTCCTTCTTCCTTTCTTCGTCTGCTTAAAATTTTAACTCACTGCTGCTGCAGGCTGTTCAAAGATCGCTGTTGCCACTCGTTGTTCAGAAAGGTTTAATCTGCAGGCTGTTCAGAAATTTTTAAATTGTTGCTGCTAGAGGCTGTTGAATCTATCATACAGTTTAAATTGCTGCCTCCTAGATAAATAAAACTTTGTAATTAATCACTTGGTGTTTTTTGCCTTAATTTAGCCCAAGGCTATCGCAAATGTTGGCTACCTCAGAGCAGGTGGTCCAGGATATCCCCCTCAGGACCTCGTAACTGTCTCTCAGAATAACCTTCTCCATAACTTTACCAAGCACTGAAGTGAGACTGGCAGGCCTGTAATAACCAGGCACTTCCTTCTTAACCTTCTTGAAAATTGGAACAATGTTACTGTCTTCCACTTGACCTGGAACCTTTCCAGACTCCCAAGACCATTGAAAAATAATGCAAGGTTCTGTGATGATACTGGTCAGTTCCTTCAGTACCTTGGGACAGATCCCATCGGGCTCCATAGATTTATGCGCATCCATCTGGAGCAGCCACTCTTGAGCCAGTTCAAGGTTGTCTCTGGGTTTATCATCCCCTCAGTCGTGGTCTTCCAACACAGGCCTTCCAACACAGGGCACACATAGTAGCTGGCTTCTAACCCTCTGTAGCTTCGACTCCAGAATCCTAGTGATCGGCCTCGAGTCTCACCAGGCACCTTCTGCCAAAGGCTCCAGGACAGATCCTTGCTCCCGGCTGCAGAGTAGAGCACATTCTTCACCTCTGGTCCTGTCCTGACTGGGCCAAGGGCTACTGCATGAGTGATCTTCTGCTTGATCTGGACAAAGGCTTGCTGCTGTTCAGGGCCCCAACAGAAACTGTTCTTTTTGCGGGTAACCAGGTAGAGAGGACTCACAATCTGGCTGTACTCACGAATATGCATTCTCCAAAAGCCTATGGCACCTAAGAAAGCTTGTGTTTTCATCTTGTTGGTTGGTGGAGACATTGCTGTGATCTTGTTAATGACCTTGGTAGGAATCTGATGCCGTCCATCTTGCCATTTCGCTCTCAGGAACTGGATCTCTCGAGCAGGTCCCTTGACTTTGCTCTTCTTGACGGCAAAGCCGGCTTCCAGGAGAATCTGGATGATTTCCTCTCTTTTCTCAAACACTTCTGCTGCGGTATTCCTCCACAGAATGATGTCATCGATGTACTGCAGATGTTCTGGAGNATTCCTCCACAGAATGATGTCATCGATGTACTGCA